>VXBB01016406.1:407994-478380 GCA_013399915.1 Illadopsis cleaveri
AAATCTTTATGTACAACAGATATATGGCATTTCATGGATCTGACACAATCTTAAATTAGGCAAAGTGCTGGGTTCTGTGTAACTGTCACAACAAGCCCATGCAATGCTACAGGCTTGGGGAAGAGTGACTGGAAAGCTGGCTATTGGAAAAGGAACTGTCAACAGCAAGCTGAACATGAGCCAGCAGGTGCCCAGGCCAAGAACATCCTGGCCTGTATCAGCAAAAGGGTGGCCAGCAGCATTAGTGTAATGATCCTCCTCCTCTGCTTGGCACTGGTGAGTACTCAAATCCTGTGTTCAGTTCTGGGCCCCTCACTACAAGAAAGACATTGAGGGGCTCAAGCAGGTCCAGAGAAGGGCAATGCAGTTGATGAAGGATCTGGAGCACAAGTCCCAGGAGGAGCAGCAGAGGGAGTTGGATTTATTTAGCACGGAGAAGAAGAGGCTCAGGGGTGACCTTATCACTCCCTACAACTGCTTGAAAGAAGAATGTAGCCAGGTGGGAGCTGGTCTCTTCTCCCAAGTAACAAGTGGGAGGACAAGAGGAAATGGCCTCATTTTATGTCAGGGGAGGTTTAGGTTGGATATTATGAAAAAATTATTCACCAAAAAGGTTATCAAGCCCAGGAATGGGTTGCCTAGGGAAATGGTGGAGTTACCATCCCTGAAGGTGTTTAAAAGGTGTGCAGATGTGGCACTTAGTGGTGAAATTTGCAGTGCTGAGTTAATGGTTGGACTAGAAGATCTTGATTGTTTCCAACTAAATGATTATGTGAATCTATGATTCACTTCAAATAAAGACTGAAAAGTGATTCAGGCTTCAGGGTTCCAAAATTGAGCTATATGAAATTACTCACTGCTAAACCAGAAGTTCTCACTTTTTTCTTCAAGTTTATCTGGCATATTCTTATTTTTTTAATAACAGCAAAACCAAAATATAGAACAGCTGTGTTATCAAAAAGCATACACACTATGATGTTACAGTGTTAAATTAAGATGCTTTAATATCTATACAGTTACCACACAGCTTTGGTCTAAATGCCAAAGTGATAGTGTTTAAAGATGAACTAGGATATTTTTCCTTAAGTAGGCATTATATCAGTATTCATGTGCAACTTTCTGAGCAATATGCAGGTAACCTCAAAGACTACAGCAGCTGGCACTACATGATGCATGAAGAGATATGAGTGGACACTGGTAAAATACATCAGTTTCAGGAAGAAAAGCTCACTAGTCTTTTTGAGTTTATGCTTCTGCTGCTCAGAGCAACCATGACATCTTTCAGTTTAGAAATGAGAAAAGCAGGTCAAAGAGAAAAAGGTGCTCCAAAATATCTCACTGGTCAAATCTTTTCCATGTGAACAGGATGACCTGCAATTAAAAGCTCATTTCTGAGCCAGAAAATAATTTACCAAGTTTATCTGGGAGAGGTGGAGGATGAAGCTTGCTTGTTTTGTTTGCTTGGGTTTACAATCCATTACCATTTAACCTTCATATAAAAATACATTTTCTTCCCCTACTAACCAGATTTTCAAAACCAAGCATGCTACATGAAGAGCCACCTACATGACAAAACAGATGACATTTACTAAAGAGACTAGGAACAAAAATTTACGCATCAGTTCTACAAAAGGTGAATCAACCACTGAGCTTCACACTTCAACCTTGGAAAAGAAACAAGATCTGATAGGAGAAAGAACATAGTTAAAAAATATATGAGTTGCCTGGTGTGATGAGTAATATCAGGAACGACAGAATGAAAACATGCCTGCTGATCTTTGTGAATTATATTTTTAAAGCACAATATGTTGAATGAATATTTTAATTGCTTTGCTGCTAAAAAAAAGAGTAAGAATGAGAAAAAAGTATTACTTTGTAGAAAAAATCATTCTGTGTGCTACAATTCAGCTGAAGACTCGGAGGGTTCTGTCTTCATTCAGAGGGACACCATGCCTGTGCTGTTTTTCCCTCTCCTTCCCTTGCACACAACCATGTTCCTCAGCAGTTTATCCTGTGGATGCTCTCAAGTTATAGGTTTTGCCACCGTCTGCTCATTTCTAAAGGGACATGTGTGGTTCTGCTACATTGAGACAGTATTCCTCAGCTGCACCTTCCCTTTCCAGTCATGGTTGCTGACAGCACACTAGTATTCAGTTCATGCAGCTTCTCCTCTCCCAGGAACCTGAAGCCAGCAGCAGACTGAAGTGATTCAAAGATAGTTTCTTAAAAGCAAAGGCATTAAATATTAATCTAAAATGCATTTCTGTCAGAAAATAAAAGGCTAATACAACAGAAATGAAACAGACGTTACATAACACTTTACATAACTTGACAAAATTTCTCAAATTTTACTGAAGAAAGAACCTATTCTTAACTGGGAAATACAAGATTAATTTTTAAAACTTTCTTTGCATTTCCAAGCTCAGATATTTGGCAGAGTAACTGTCATGCAGGGAGAGATGGAGATGATTGTTCACAACTAGGAGCTCAGTTTCTGATGCTGTTTTTTATCTGGACTACTCTCTTGCGTTGTTGGTTTTGTTGTTTGTTTTTTTTTTAACAACAGGCCTTTATTCACCACAAGTCTCACCCCATCTTCGTGCTTCTATCAAATATCTATATCGATGTTTAAAACCATACCCTCCAGCAGTTTAAACTATGCCTGACAAATTGTGAGACTGTGATGGATGTTATCAGGATCTATTTAAATGTATGGAAATAGAGGCAAAGGAAATGAAACTACTTGTTCAAGCCCTTTAGGGAGCTAAGAGCCATAGCCTGGAGGACAATTCTGACCTAATCTCCCAGGGCAGATCTCAGCTAAGTTAGTCACAGCTCCGGTGACTTCAGTAGTGCTACTGCCAAATGTCTTTGCCAAGAACACTGGGATGGATGGATAAGCAGCAATTTGAACCAATGGGGCATCAAATCCCAAACCCCAGAAGTTTGATACTTCTGTCTCTTTCCTAACTTAAGATGAAGAAAACATTGCTTACTATAACATTTATTGACACATCAGTGGCTGCTGCCTTGTTACATCTAGGAGGAAAAGCAAATAGAATATGTCAGAGTCTGTTTGTCTACTAAAAACAAACAGTGGAGTACCAACTTGTCAGGAGATACAGAGAACCAACTCTATTCTCACACAGATCAGCCCCAAAGTAGCCACTTCTGAACTCAAAAGAATGACCTTTAACTCTCCAGCACAACTGAGTACACCCTGTTGCATCCACTCATGTCTTGAATGCATTGTCCTCTTTTTACACCATCTTTTCACAAAAATAAAAAAAGAGGACCCGAGGAGAAGGATTTACAATATTAACAGTGCTGGGTGTATCTGTGTTGCGTTGTTTCTCATGACTCTCTTAATCCATGGATACTGTTAATTTCTGTAAGTTAATTTCCTTCCTTTTTCTCACGGGAAATATTTTGTGTATGTCTTTGGAAGACACTGTTAGAGAGCTGTTAAATACAGAGCTGTGATTAGGGATCTATGTCAATCAAAGTGAAAACTGAAAGAAGAGAGATTACATAAATTTTGGGAGAAAAAATTATTTCCATGGAAGAATGCACGGACCTACTTTCATCTGAGGGATCACATGTTTTCTTTTACCAGGATATTTTCAAACTTTCTGTTAAAGTTGGCTCTCTGCCATTAATGTCACTGTCTGCTTCCTGGCCAGAAGCACTTGACCAGCCCCACTGATGCCACAACACAGGCAGACAGGACAGGACAAGGTGCTAGATTCTCTAGTACACAGATTGATAGAAGTGCACTCATGTCAGCTCAATGACAGAGTCTTCTGCTCTGTCACAATATTAAGTTTTTTTGCATTACATCTGAGAACATGTATTCGTATCCACACCATGAAAATAAAATTTATACTCAAGAAGGGGTTCAGGCTGCTGCTGGAGGCAGTGAAGATGTCAGTTAAATTCCTAATAAGGATGGCTTCTATGCCTCATGCCAAGTGCCTATGAGAAATTTATTTATCTGTTTCAAGGCTTATCATTGAGTCAGTGGTGTTTACCCCAACAGTAGACTGTTAAGACACTTAATGTACCAGTAGCTGCACTTGACCAGACTGAAGCATATGTGCTGGTAAAACAAGTCAATAAGACATCGATAATATGTCTGAAACTTCATCTATATCTATATATACTTACATATACTTTATTACTGTAAGATTTTAGCATGTGAATTCTTGATAGCTTGCTTTGCTATTTCAATACAACAGATTGCCTGGATGTGTGGTAGAAAATGAAATGTAGGATGTGAAGTGCATATAGCTACTTGGAATGTACAGACACCTGTTTTGAGAGGACATCTGCTCAACGGCTGTCCAGCATATAAACAAGAGACAAGACAGGAAAAGTAATAAACCACACTGGCATACACAAACCATGCAGAGCAAGAGACAATACCAAAGACCAGGTCTAGGAGGTCACTGCTTGATGGGCTGCTGAAGGAACCACTCCAAGGCTTGGAGAGGCTCAGCCTGAGCTTCGTTAACTGGTAAAGCGGGCACACAGGGAGGAACGAATGGCAAGGTCCTATGGTAAAAAGCATGCTGATGGGATTGTGGCAGTGCACCAGACTCACAGGATGTTTAGTAGAAGAGCAAAGACAGGAAAAGGGTGACATTCCAAATGCATGGGGGAGGAGCAACATGAGGAAATAGAGAAGGGCATGATGAAAGAGATTTGTCATCTGTAAATGAGTTTTGCTTCAGCATGCTTGTCTGGCCATACCCCTCATTTGATCACTGCACCCTGTTTTATCTGCTTATTAATCCTAATTGCTAACAATCACATAACACTAGTGAACCTTTAGCTGGAATAGCTGATGAAAACAACAGATGTGGGAAAGAACTAACAGAGACACTGTGGATCTCAGGGATAGATACTGGTGAGACCAGAGAGAACAAAATATACATGAGTGACCTCTCTTTATATCAAGCTATGAGAAATCTGGCTATTGGCTTTGCAACAGCAGAAGCAAAGGTAAAACAAATAGATATTATCTGTTTTGACTCTCACTAAGGTTTTGAACTCTATTTTGAAATATATTCTGTGAAATCTGTGGAGTGAAAATTATTCTATTCCTCCCAGCAGCAAAGAAAAGAAGCAAAACCCCTTCTTTCAATCACTGCCTAATGGAAGTTGCCTCTTCCATCCCTTGGAAGGCTACAAAAATTAGAGCTTGAGATACAGAAAGAAAGAAAAGTGAAGCTTCAAGTTTTAAACAGTTTAGCCAAAGACTGTTAGATAATGAAGTATTCCAAAACAGCCTAAAAATACTTCTGTGACAGAAACCAAAACACCCTTCCTCTTCTATTTATACTTAGCAAGTGGGTATCTGAGATATTGTTCAAATTTTGCCAGTGGGTATGACTGAAAAATCCTTTTCTGCATTTAATTCTGAGTACCCTGCTGTACAAAGTAAAATATAATGGAAACAGAAGAGAAGTAGGAATAGGTAAAAAACCCTGTTAGACTGACAGTGATAAAGTGTGCCGCTAAAATAACACAATCTCCTCTTCCCATTAAGACATTAAGTGTTCAACTATTAACAGCTCCACATTCCTAATTCAAAGATTAATTCATGGTCAGATGCTTACTTTCCACATTTTTCTTAATAATCACTATTGAGCAACTCTTCATCCAAAGGAGGTGAAGGAAATCTAACAACAATCAATCCTCTCTACACATCAGAGATATTAATTGACAGTTTAATAGACATAACACATGGCATCATCTGCCACTCATTCTGTGACATTTCTGCTATTAAGAAAGCATGTTTTAATATATCAAAATACGCATATTTAAACACATGGAATTTTTTTAATACCACTGTGTTACATACAGGACAGAACTAAAAAATAACTGGCTGCCAGCACAGGTGGTGTTATGTATCCAATAAACACCAAATTAAAAGGGCAACTCAGTTTAAGTCTGCTTCTGGAAAGAATTAGTAAGAACTGGTTTTAAGATTCTTAGATACTGGTTTTCCAACCAGCAGGGCAAGCACGAACTACTTCACATGTGAATGGATTTTGGGCAACTTCGATCCACCAGTGCTGGCAGGAGAAGCTACAAGTGAGCCAAACCAAATCCCCAAGAATTTTTAAATGGCTTAAAATTTAAATTAGAAATTTAAATTTTTAAATTTTAAATGGCAGGCCATGTAGTGTTTGTGAGACACTTTGACTACAGCCACTCTGCTCTTCTCAGGCTCACTGTGTGAGCAGCCTGGCGTGCCCACACGGACCGGGACACTGCAGCAAAGGCCAAGACGGCCGCACAGCAACTTGACTGCACTGACCATTTACACCCAGTATCCATGAAATTATTGTATTTCTACATGTTTTTACTGCAGTTAATTCTCTCAGTTATTTATTTCTGCCTTGTTTACATTACTAAAATGACTTTAGGGAAAGAACTACACTAATTTTTGGAAAAGGTATTGGAAGATGAGCAGCCCCACTGCTAGCTAGTTTCAGAGGGCTGATTCTTAGAACTTGAAATGGATGTGAAGGGGAGAAAACAACTCATCAGAACAGAATGTGGGAATAATATTTCGTGCAGCACATCTCCTAAGACAAATATACTGGTTCAAACTTCAAGTCCTCTCCATTATTTCTTCTGATGTGCCTATGGAACAGCAGGTAGACAATGCAAAATCTGTATACTGCAAATGCACATGAGATTTATTACAGACAAATTTACATGTAACATCATAGGGTAATTTAGCCTCATTAGTTAAGTAATTTGCTACAGGTTTAAAAAAGTGCTGAGCAATTTTAGCTGAAAATAGAGCAGAATATTATGCAAATTGCTGCATAAACTCCAAAGCCTAATTTGTTTAAGGAATCTAAATGAGGGTTTGGATGTAGGTCCCATTTAAGAATGGCTTTCTCATTAGGACTTTTGGGATCAGATACAAAGGTAACATAAAGCTGTTAGCAGGTATAATGTAAATAAATTCAACTACCAGTATATATACAATGTTCTGCTTAGAGTTAGATAAGAATTGTTCTCTCTGTGCTAAACTGCACTGCATGGAGAAGGATGGGCATCTTTTTTTCTGCGCCTGTAGAAACCAGGTGGGTGTTTGGTGGAAAGGTTGTGTGACGTGAGGATGCAAAGCATAGGGTCAATACTCAGGAGCTTTTTTCATACGAGTGGGTATCTTATTTCTGTTACTGAGTACAGATTTGTTTTTCCCTGTGTCTCTTAAGTGACCTCTTTAGATCTTGGGATCTATGTGTGGGGTTGACAGAGGGTCAAAACCATTTTCTGAACAGGAGGAGACTCAAAATCATGAACTAAAATTGCCCTGAGAAGGTATGAATAAATGTGCTGCTTTCTCAGTCAGTAAGCCTTAATGTATTCTGCTCTGTGACACATTTGTTTTTCATGCTTGGTAGAAGGCTATACCTATTATAAATCAAAGTTTTCATGTGATTTTAGGTTTTACAAAAAAAATAAATCCCTGGGTAGGCATGAGTTACCTGTAATTGTAAAGCACTTTACCCTAATACTTTCAAAAAACATTACATTTCAAGGACAACACAAGTATCCCACTCTAATCATGAAGGACTAGTGGGTTCCTCCAAAAAATGCTTTTAACTGCAAGCACAGAGCTGACCTTAAGTGCTTGTCTGACTGTGAAGGCATCAGAAAAGCAATTTTCAATCCTACTGTTAAAAGCAGTATCTCCTAAAATTAACAGCTTGGCACTGACCTACATTATAAACTGAGGAACGCACATAAATATGATAAAATACACACATGCCAAAGCCCTCAGTAGCTATTGTAACTACTTGATATTGATTCGGGGTCTTTGTTTTTCAAAAAATGCACAATGCTAAAGAAGGTTCAGCAGTGTGCACTTCGTAGACAGTGCAATAGCAATATTAATTTAGGATGCAAAGACATTGGCATTACTCAATCAATCAACTGATTTAGCACTGTCTGACATTAAATGAAAAATGATGATTAACAAGGGTTTGGATCATTTACTTTCCGGTATTTAAAAATAATTAAGTATCTATTTGAGAATGAAGGTTTACATTTATTATTGGTGAAAAAAACTTGACATATATACTTCACCTAAAAATATTCTGATATTCCTGTAACCAGATACCTAGTGAAATTTAAAAAAATAAAGAAAATTCAATTTTATTTTTAATGTAAAGCAAAAGTAAGTTTTTTGGAGAAAGCAGTATGCTACTTCTTCAAATATTTCAACAGCAACAGAGGACATCAACTCAATGTTATATGAAAATTTCTGAAGCTGTAGTTGACTCTATTCAGTTAAGAGTATCATAAATGGGATTTAGTCAATGTGAACACAAATACCATCTAGGCATAAGACAGTCACCATTAAAACCAAAGAAAAAAAAAAAAAGATTCAGTCATTTAAGCCCAAACAACAGAACAACTCTGACATTTCAGATCTAATTAAAAATTCAAAAAGTTCCCTTTTTGATGCTTGCTGTAGTTACCTCACTTTGCCTCACAGAATAAACAACAGGCCTTTTCTCAGATTAAAAATATCTTTACAATTTATTATGTTGAGCATCATACCTGATAACCTCTGCTCACAGAACATTCTCTACTGTGATTTAAATACGAGGTGTTCTCCTCTTAGAAATGATGCATCATCCTTCAAAGAATCTCTCAGTCACATGAGTATTTTCTGTCCAGAAGAAATTTGGGAACAAGCTAGTCCCTCAAGAGCTAATGAACACATTCTAACAACATCCCTCTTTGGTAGGAAGTTTTGCTAATAGAACCCCAGGCACATAAAATCTAAATTTTTGTCTAAGTTCACAAAGGCAGGCTATGACCTGCAGTTTAAGAGTTGCAGTGAAGCAGAAAGCTGCACTGAAGAATCCTTCCTCAATCTTTCCATTTACATGAGTTTTATAAATTAAGTAAAAAGCAGCACAAGTAAACACCAGCCTCATTGCAAATACACTTTGTAATACCCACAGATCAATATGCAAAATTATATATGTATATAAATGAATGAATTATCTAATAAATGTGTGTGTGTGTGTGTGTGTGTGTGTGTGTATATATATATAAATATACAGATACACATGTACTGGTTTCAAGGTGGGCATTTCTGTTTTAGAGCCTTAGGTGTTCTTACGTCTCTACAAACCTGTGCCTTCTGCTGTCACCATTCTCCGAAGCTTAGTAACAGCCATCTCTTTGTCTTTCTAAACACATTTTGAAGATCAACTGATGGTCTTTACCTTTAAAGTTCCATTTGGCAGGTTCTTTTTATCAGGACTATGATTTTCCTTATTGAAATCATTTTGCTGCCAACCTTTTTAGTAGAGATATGTTGAGAAAGCGTCAAGTTACAGCTATTGATATCAATCTAGGTTATTTTATTTCTATATATAGTGTGCAAAGTCTTACTATGGCTTGCTGGATGATGAGAACAATAATAAAAATATATGCTCTACAATAGGAAAGTGATCCTCTGCATTCACACATCAGCCTAATAAATCAGAGAAGCAACTGGCAGGAGAGTTATGAATAGAAAGAAATCCATGGTATATACAGTAGAGCACTATACTGCTTGAAAAAGATGCAAATATATTTATTACCCATTCAAAATGTCATACTACCTATGTCAAACGACACTGTCTTTCAGTGTATTACCCTTCTTTCTCTACCACTGAATATTTTCAAATACAAAAGATAAAGCTTTTGCAAATGTTTTGATACAGCTACAACATGCTTTCCTCAGACCAGTGGAGAGAGGAATAGTATAGTGCAATGTTCTTTCTGTGCCTGCTGCATACTACAGAAAGTAATACAAACGCATTCATCTTGCACACATAATACTCTTTTTTTTCCTCTTCTCCTAACTGCATGAAAACCATTTTCACCAGATATGCACATCTGAATTTTTTTTTTGCTTAGCCTATTTACTGCTTGAAATTCTCTTCTAGGTGCTTATTCTGACTGCCTAGAGCTGAAAAAGGTAGAAACTTTTAGCCAGTATTCCCCATTTGTGTGAGGCAGACATGGTAGGAGGGAGTGCTAAACCCAGACAAACAGGGAGTTTAGACAGGTTCTTGTTCAAGGCCTCACTCACTCCCTTCAGCCTGCAAGACCAGAACCAGGAGCCTAAATAGCAGCAGAACAGAGGTCAAATTCTGCATCCCAAAGATGGTTGTGAACACTGCTAACAGCTTCCACTGTAGTGAATCAACAGCACAGTCCAAAGAGCAAAGTTGCAATTACCCAAATGAAACATGGCATTTGTCTTCTACTACTACTACTACTACTACTACTACTACTACTACTACTACTGTTACTGCTACTACTACTACTACTTAAATATATAAAAAATTTTGGCTCACTTTCACTCTAAATAATTGTTGCTGACTATTACTATTATAGAAAAACCTTAAGAGAGAAACTTCTTGGAAGAGTGGGAAAAAACCTGTCCTTTTGGTTATTCCCTGGAGAGGGAATAACTGAGCAGTGGGAGGGGAGAAACACCAAAGCAGTGCAAAGCAGCATTGAGATGAAAATACCAACATACAGTCTCAATATTAAGCCCATGATTTTGTAAAAAAATGTTTTAAGACACTTTGTAAATTTGTTTGATTCAGTCTCTTTTGAAGATGAGAAAGAATGGTATGTTACAAAACAACTGAAAACAGCAAGGCAAGAAAAAGGTCTAATTTTTGCTTATCTAGCATTAACTCAAAAAAACTCAACCGCAACTAGATGTTCCACTACAATTATGAAATAATGCACTCTTAGTTACTTCTTTTTAAAATCATGCCACTTTACATGGCATGACTGAAGGTTTTTTCAAAGAAATAATTTTGAAATGTGAATGCCATAAACCCAAAGCATTCATCAAGATCCTTAGCAGAGCAGAGGATTAGAAGACAAGAACTGGCCCTAGCAATCTGCTACTACTTTGTTGTGCAATCTTCAGTTAACATCCCAACTTAACATCCTAAATCTGCCTTTCCCCCTTATAACCAAATGTTGCTCCCACTGGGCTTGTCATTAATTCATTTATTGAACAACTAGAACATTTTCCTAATCTTAAATCAAGTGAAATATATGCCAGGTACACAGTAAATCATTATTATAATTCAGGCATAGTATCTTGATGATGAAATCAAGAATAACTGCGGTTTAATGATCCCAGAAGGATTCCAGAGTGTAAAATGCCATTTTAGTGCTACAGAAAGCACATATTATGGGGACACAGCACAGCACTCAGTGACACTCATTAATACTCAGTCATAACCAGTGTAAAGACTGCACAAAACAGACGCACCCTCTCATCAGAAAAGAGAAATATCATAAAATGGCATTGTATAAGTAACATGGCAAAACTAAACACAGAAATGCATTCAGAAAAGCTTTTGAAAGCAAGACTGTCAGTGTAAGATTTAATTACCAGATAGAAGGTACACTTTTATGCTTTTTTTCCTGTGAAAAAGTGTAAAGGCCTACTACTTTATCATTTTTTGTGGAAGTTATTAGCAAAATAAAGACAATATATTAGCAAGCATATACTGTGTCAATGTAGCTATTTCTGCCTCACCTGTTTTAGTTAATATTAAAGAGGAAAAATGTTTAGCCACAGGCTTGTACTATATGCAAAACTGAAAGAGGAAAGAGGGTACCATGAAGATGGCATTAATCGACATCCAGAGAAGACACGA
This sequence comes from Illadopsis cleaveri, assembly GCA_013399915.1. Lineage (NCBI taxonomy): Eukaryota > Metazoa > Chordata > Aves > Passeriformes > Timaliidae > Illadopsis > Illadopsis cleaveri. Next base: position 419,718 of record VXBB01016406.1, read on the forward strand.
GACACTTGAAACTGGCACTGTAGTTACTGAAATGTTGTCATATAAACTCTATTGTACACCTATCAATAGAGAAGTGCTTGAAGCACAGATATCACTGCTTTACTCAGGAGAAACAAACCATTTATATCCACCTGCCTTAACAGAGGAAGAGAATTCAAGCTACTGACTTTCTTACTTACAGATACTCCCGGAATGAATAAAATGGAAGGGAGGAGAGTGATCACAAGTGGTTACAGAGAGCAGAAGATGGGATCAAAACAAAAAAGGAAGAAAATCAGAACCAAGCAGCAGTAGTAGAAAACAAGGGTTAGTCTACTACTAAATTTTCTAAAAAATTTCTGTTGAAAGAAGGTGGGACAAGCCATAATTAGTGCATCTAAGTGATGGGATTTTGATTTGGGAGAAAAAAGGGGCATCATTTTTACTTCAAACAAAAAGAGGACTCGTCTTTCAGCCATCTCAGCCCTCTAATAGGACAGAGGAAAAGATCTCTTCAGGCCCTATATCCCAGTTCAAATAAGTGGGATTGCAAGAATGCCACAAGACGCAAATGCCAGGCAAACTGCCTGCCCATACAAACAAGTGGAATAGGAAATTGCTTGTTTTGCTGTGGCGAATTAATCCCTTAGTTTGCTCTCCTTGTGTGTGTGACTTTTGCTCTCCTTATTAAACTGTCTTTACCTCATCCCTTGAGTTTTTTCACTTTTAGTCTTCTGTTTTTCTCCTCCATCCCACTGTGGGGAAGTGAGCGAGTGGCTGCGTGGGGTTTAGCTGCTGGTTGGGGTCAAACCCTGAGAGAGGAACAGCCCTCACAAACGTTTTCAACCTGAAGCCATGTAGGAGTTGATATTGACAGGTTGTTGCCAACTTATCACCCTTAGGAAGAATAAAAGGAAATAATAATAATAAAAAATAACATCCCCATTTACAGGAGTGTCCATCATCATGCAGGGTAAAAATGGGCCACTGGTTTGAAACTTAGTCAAGTGCTTTCAGTATAATCCCTTTTTACTTCAAGTACATTCATGGGTACAGCTTTTACTTAACATGTTTGTTATTTGTGACACCCTCACATATTTACCCCTTTCTCTTCTCTGTCTGATGATAATGAAACGTAAATATGTGGGGGTTTTTTGTGTCACAGCATGATAGGAGTGTATTTGAATCATTTGTATGCTAGAGAAAGCTCCAGCAATGGATACCCAAATTGATCAAATCAGCTGTTCCTGTCACAGTTTGGTTTTGTAATTATCAACCGCCCAATTGACCAAACATCATTTAGTAATCACAGGTCAGTTATTTTACACTCAAAGTTACTTCTCGTGTAAGGTATAGCAGTACACCAGAAGTACTGTAACAGTGTAGCCTCTCTTGGCTGAAATACATTCTTTAAGTAGTTCAAAAGCTCTTTGGAAAACTAACATTAAAATATAAATAAATTTTGAGGTGGAATGAAAAATGGCATTCCCCCTGCAAAACCCTTGAACACAGTGGGACAAGAAGTAATCATATATCTATTTGTATACCTTGTCTTCCTTGTCTTACTGTGAAGAGTGAGACTCCCTGGTGCTATTGATGGTTCTGAGTGGAAGTTACACCTTTCTCAGTGTAAAATCATATCCTTGAATAACAAGATGTTAACAGTGGAAAGCCTTGTTGCAGGAACTATTTCAACAACGAAAGCTAAGCCAATTTAAAAAAGACAAATCAAAAGATCATTTCCAAAACCACTTTGAGAATAAAGTATAAAAAACACCAAACAAGCAGCATTTTGTCTGAGTATTTACAGTAAATAACCCACCAATAAAAACTCCCTATCTGCAAAATGGTATACCATCTGTTGATTGATTTCCTAGAAAACAAACTAGAGATCAGTAAGAACCTGAAAGGTAAGTCCTGTAAAATCATCAATGAGGCTTCAGGGAAAAAAAAAAAAAATTCTTACATAAAGACTGTTTCTGGGTATGCCACTGGGTGCTGCTTTACTTCATTTGAGTAATTTCTACCAGTATAAATGACACAGAAAGTGTATTGAAAATGGACTGCTTGACATCAGCCTGCAGAGATGAATACAGCTGCCCAGGGAAATGGGGGCATAGACCCAAACTGTACTGCAGGAATCTAAACACAGGTAAGCAAAAGCATGAACATCTCAGTGTTTGTTTTAGGAATCAGGTAGAGGCAAGCACCTTTTAATATAAAAAATCATCAATACAAAAGGAAATTCCTTGTGAAGCCATCTCACATTTCTCAAATTGTGAGATTTTACCCATGGAGTTATTTTAACATATGAAAATTATGGTTATCAAAGTACTAACAAAATGTTCATAACCAAACAGGGAAGTAAAATTTCTCCAAAGGTATACAGGTGCTGTCTGCACTAAAACGCTCTCCCAATAAATGCTGTAGAGTCTCTCTGCAACTACTACATTACTTTTCAGTATCACTTGTGAGACACTTCTTTCATTCGAATTAAATACTATGTCTATATCTTCTTGCACACAGAGGCTAAAGGAGTTTATTTAATGGAAAACTGACAGTATCACCAGTGTGCAAGCCACATTCCAGCCTTTAACTGAAGCAATTTTAGAAGTAAAAGGAGAAAAAGCAAGGCTATGTTTTGGAAAATGAATCCAGAACTGTAATTCTTATTCAAACACATAGGAAAAAGAAAAAGAACGTCAAGTCATTTGTGTTAAAAAAGACCTTTAAGATCGAGTCCAACCATTAACCCAGCACTGCCAAGTTCACCACCAAACTATGTCCCCCAAGTGCCACATCTACATGACCAGCCCCTCCACCAGCTCTGCTGCCCTTCTCTTGACACGTTCCAGAACTCTGGTGTCCTTCTTGCAGTGAGGGGCCCAGAACTGCACACAGCACTCAAGATGCAGCCTCACCAGCACTGAGTACAATGTGACAATCACTGCCCTGGTCCTGCTGGCCACACTAGTGTTGGTACAGGCCATGATGCCATCGACCTTCTTGGTCACATGGGCACACCTGGCTCATGTTCAGCTGGCTGTTGACCAGCACCAGGTAAATGGGTCCTTATCTGCTGGGCAGCATTCCAGCTTTTCCAGTAACTCGCTACCCCAAGCCTGCAGCATGGTAAGAAATTCTGTTTTCTCTGACCATCCTTATGGAATCAGAGTGGAATCTTGCAGAACACTGTAGAAATCAAACCAAGACACTCTCTGAGGATGATGTGAGCACTTCCAATCCTTCAAGTACTATGAAGATTTCTGTCAGTCAGCATGTCTGAAAGCAACATTATGGACTATTTCTCCATCACCCCACACTAAGTGCAAGTATTCCCTGGGAGAAAAGCATGCTAGAAACAGGTATCCATGTTGGCCATTCACATGTTGACCATCAGGAATCTAGCAGTGTAATGGACTGCATCGAAGTTACTGCAACACTGAACTGCATGTATTATAAAGAAGATAAACAAGAGGCTAATGGAGTTTATGTCCACTGCCTGTGAACAAGCAGGGTACTGTGTCGAAAGGACGCTGGGCACAGTCTAAAGTACTCACAGAAGAAGATGTAGAAACACCTTTAGATTAATGACAAAATGAATGTTAATGATGGGCTTCAGCAAGCTGGGAAAAGAGATGCTTTCAGCGTGCATTCACTCAGCTTTTAGAACTCCATGTAATAATATCTGGACTGATGATTTTCTTCTGAAGGGAGTCTATGGAAATGCTCTCCAAGATAAAGAGGACACTGTCCAATTCAGCAATATTTATTGAGGATGCAAGGGAAGGCTTCAGCCAGGACAGTTCAGCAGTGGCAGTTCTTTTATTTGGGATCTTTGAATTATTTTCCTGAGATGAGAACCTCAAGTGGTGTGATTTTGCTGGCAAAAATTAATTTCCTAGCTCGAGGAAGGGAATCACTGGTGCCAAAACCCCTGAGTGACCTGTTACACCTTTGCAGCTGATGGCAGGCTGCCATTTTCCATGACAGCAAAATGATGTTGGCGTGTGAAACTGCACAATTCAATCCCTTTATATGGTGACCTCATAGAAAGAAGCAAAATGTCATTATAGAAAGAAAAAAATGCTGTAGAAGAATGAATCCTGTGTTTAATAGAATGTGCTCTTTTAAAGAAATGTTCTCTGCAGAGTATTTTAAAATGCTTCTCCTTTCCTATATCCCCTGTCTGTTCCTTCTTGGCATCCAGGAGCAGCTACTCTGGCTCTGCTCACAATCTCGCCATTGTTGGTATAAGAGCCTCTCCTGAGGAGAAAAATGACATCTGAAAGGGTCTTCTTGTGCTCTTCTGCCTGATAGGCTTTTCATTTGCCTTCAATTATCTGATCAAGACTTCTTCCCTCCTTCCCTTTTGCCTTTTAGTTACATTCTTCACTGTCACAAGTCAAAGAAGAATTTATGTAAGAACTTACTGAAGTATTCTGACATTCTGAATTTTGGAATTATTATGCCTAACTGTAATGGGCTGCCTGGTAATTTTCATAATATTTAGACTTCCGTGTCCTTATCTCCCCTTCTACATATGTGAAACCTTCAGTGATGATTGGTCACTATTCAAAAGGATGTGAAAAATCAAACTATCAAACATCAGCAAAAACAATCCAATTACTTCAACTCCATTCCAATGTCTGCTGCACCCAGCACAGGGAATAGAGAATGAGAAGCACTACTGAGAGCATGTTATAACACCTGCCTTGCAGTCAGCAAGACTCAAGGAGACTCAGGAGTAGCATTGGTGAAAAACTTTCAGATTAGAGCAGTAGTTACAATTCTACTTTGAAATAAAGACTTGCACTGAATGGTTTCGAGCAGCATAGAAGTGGCAGCACCTGCAAGAAGCAACACCACCATCTTTATCAATGGCCATTTACCTATTGCTGTTCTGCTGTGATCAGGGCAGAAGGGGAAAAATACAAATTCTTCCAGAAATATATAATCTGATTCACTCCAGACGCTGGGTTTATTCTGTGAGAAAGAAAATTCCTTCTGATAACTTTAGCATCCAGCCTGGGACATCTTCACATAAACAGTTGCCAACTTTGTTTGAAGTAGTTTAAGACAGAGAGAGAGATTTGCAGACCTCATTGCTACGTCAGACTGACACTTACACTGATGCAGCAATAAAAGCACATTTCCAGTGACATCACCAAATTCATAAGCACACCTGTCACCAATGTGCTCTAGAAATAACACCTACCATAAAGAACATGGTCATGAAAGGGAAAATAGCTCTTGTTTCCCTAGCCATGCATCCAGTATTTTTGACCGAACATTTTTTTCTCAGTTGTTTTCTGGAGAGCATTTCCACTTCCTTTTCTTGAGGAAGGGTTGAGAGGAAGCAAAGGGTAGTGTTCTACACTTCAGCCATTGAAATTGTAATATTTTAGAGATAAAAAAATAATGGTAAAACCATAAAAGGTACTAGGAATCTCAGAAATGCATATAGTCACAGCTGCTATTTTGTATTTCTGCCTAAATTTTAGGTGACACTCTTCCACAAAAGGAATATAAGGTAGGCCTTCGTCCAACCAAGCACATGAGGAGAAATTTTATACATATTCCACTAATTTATGAGAGTAGGACAAGTCTGCCACTAAACAAAAACAAAACTGGAAGACTGAAAGAATGATCAGGTTTAGAGGACAGATCATTAATCATCTTTTTGGGTAGGTGATACAGTATCAATCACGCTTAAAAGAGTAATAAAAAAAAGTATTTCAGAACAGCTATTTCCAGAAACTCTGGATGTATAGCCATTAATTGCACAATGAGAATTCGATGCTCAGTAGTGACAAAGGTAAGAGAACTTTTTTTCCCTGTCAGGTAACTCCAGAGTTGAAACTTTAACAACTGCATTACATTTTGAATTCAATACAACCAGGTAAATAAACTAAATCATTGTATATTATTATTCTTTCTGTGCATGCATGTTCAAGTGTACATTGAAGTGTACATTAAAGATTAACACTTAGAAAATTATTTAGTTACTTCCATTTCTCCTCAGTGCCTGTCAGGCATACAAAATAGCAGCAGCATTCTTTACTTACACATATCCATGTTTGTCCTTTCTCCAGGATTTGAAAGACCACCAAGACAGTTTCTTATCTTTAGCCCAAGTCCTTTGCTATATTAAAGCTAGATATTTCATTAAAGAGCAGTTTTCTCTGCTTCAAAATATTTTTTTTTGCTCTGTAATCTCAGTAAGAGGTTGTAAGGAAAATATGCTGTATTCTGGTGCTTTTTTCCTTGTGGCAGAGCTGGCAGGATTCCCTGCAACCATGTGCAGCAGGACTGGAATGCTGCTGCTATCATGAAGAAGGAATTAGATATTAAATGTGGTCATTCTCGGACAGAAGAGAACTGGCCACAACACACCACTACAATACAAACACTTTGCAGAAAAGAGAATTCTGGTATCGGTTTCTATTATTTAGGTGTTAGTTCTAGTTCATTTCATAATTCTGACACATCCTTAACAGATATCACAGGAGTTGTCCCAGGCAGATTTGACAGGACTCCTCAAGTTCCTCTGACTAGATATTTACACAGGAAGAATCTGAGATATCTGTTGTGATATCTCCTAATCAACAGGATTTTAAACTCTCACACGAAAGCTTCCTTGAGAAACTCTGATTCAGTGGAAGGTCAAGCAGGCCCTAGCCACACTACTGAGCCATTTGGGTAAACCCTGATCCCAACAAGCAAACATAGAAACTGTTCTAAGTGCTCTGCTGAGGCATGACCTAAACACAACAGGAGTTTCCATTAAATAATGGAGTGTTACATAGATACAGACAGAGATAAAATAGTTTGATAATGTTGGGGGCTTTAGGCTGAAAAGCTCCACAAAGCATTAGGGAAGTATACAATACATCCCATTACTTTGTTGTCTTACAAAAATCCAAAGTACCAGAAGTTTGAAAGCATATTCTTAGATGAACTGTTTTAAGTATTTTGGTTTGTTTCCATAGCAGTTTATGTATTACATAGTGAGGAGCATACAAAAGTCCTGAATAATAACAAATGAAATGGGGGAATCCTTGTTTTATCTGCTATCCTTACTCACAGAAGATGCTCAGAACACTGCTTAGTGCTCTACTGTTTTATTTGCCTACCTTCACCCTTCCAGCTCATGAGCCTGAGGCTTACAAAGGCTGATGTCCCAAGGCTGCTGGGATGGGTGAGATCAACAACGATCAGACACATTTTTTCCTAAATGGTTAGCAACACAAATTAAACCATCTGCCTCCCTCAAACAGGACAGCTACTTGAGGGGTCTCAATCTATGGCTAATAGGAGGCAGCAGAGATTGTGCAATGAGTAAACTGCTCTGATAATTTAATTGCCTTTCCAAGACATTTATCAGTTTTTTTACTGAAAAACAGATTCCTGTATAAGGATAAGAGTTGAGTACAGAGAGAGTGCACAGTTAAAATTTTCAGTGATACCTGTACCAGAGTTCTCTTCTCCAGTGCACAAACATTCCTCACTCTAACATTCACATAATTTTTTTTTTTATTACTATTTCTAAGATGTTTGAGGTGATGTATTCAACCAATGCAGTTCTGCCAACATCAGCAGACTATGTGCTTACTCACTATGGAATTTTCTGAGCATGAAAAAGCCTGGAAGGGAAGATTCTATAGTGGGACAGATCCACAGTGTGGTTTGTGCTGAGGGTGAGGAAGATGAAGCACTGGCAAGCCAGCATCACTGCACAGTTCTGACAAATAGGCAACAGAAGATCTTGATCTCAGTTTACCTTTACATGCTGGGCTAAAAGGTGCCAGTACAGGCACACAGATTTATGTGCACACCACATGTTCCTGATTAGCAGTGTCTCTGAGAGGGCCAGGGGAAGCAGCTGGGGCTGGTAACAGCTTCACTCATTCAATTTTAATTGACTGCTGTGTGTTTGTCAGATCCCTCAGAGCTGCCTTCCTTTGTTTAACTTGTGCCAAAAGCTGTGCTGGTCCCATTAACCACAGGGAACAAACAAGAAAGAAGTACCTGTCAGCCACAGGTAGAGAACAAGCTCTATATTGATGTCTGAATTACACTTTAGATACAATCTGCACTGAATTCTAAGATCATAGACCAATGAGGACCATTCAAACTGCAAACCCAGCGAAATTAAAGCTATTCACACAATTATGCATTAAAGGATGTTTTGATTTAGAACGTTTTTGCTTAATTTTCATATTCTGTGTTTGTATTTAGTGTCTAGATGCCTCTTGGAGAATCCTAAGGAAACGCCCATATGTTTCAGCGAGATCAAGACTACACCACTAGCTGATTACTGAACAGCTATGATACAGTGTTTAAATGGTATGCAATCAATCAAAATATTCCAAAGAAAACAAAACAATAAGTTCCAACAGTATTTTATGCATTTTTTACATTTTGTAACAGTAACAAATTACTTTAGTGAACGCTTTAGTAAAATGGGTCCAGACATATATATCCATGATGTCTCTTTTAAGTTTTTTAAAGCACACATAAATAATTGTTGATGATAAATAGCAGACAGCAACACTGCTGGAGAAAGGGATTAAGAATCTTACCTCTGCTTTTATTTTATTGTCTCCAAAACAGAGGTGCTGTAAGTAGGCTGCAGCATTCGACTGTACTGAGGGAAATTGATGCTGTAACATCTGTATAACTTCTGGAAGCTCTGGATCCCGCCATCCAAACTCTCTGTGTGAAAGCAAATACAAAAGATTCATCAAAAATTCTGCTATTAGTGGATAAATGGGCCAACAGTTAGGTCAACAAAGAAGAAAGAAATGTCTAAATAAAATCATTTTCCCCCTGTTATTATCAAAGCAAACATTAAAATCAAATATGAAGCTATTATTAATCTTAAATTGTACTTATTTGGAAAAATAATTATACAAAGTACCTTTGTGGAAAGAGTTTTCTAACTGATAAAGTGTCCTAAATAAAAAGGCAATATGAAATCTGAATATAAGAAAAGAAAGAAAATACGTGCTAATATCACCACGAATGGTTTGCTATGAAATGCTAATTTGTAAAATGTCCTTTTTACCTATTGCTATCTCTATGCAATACCAATTGTTATCTTATATAGAAACCAACGACCAATTTTTTTTTTTTTTGGGTTTTTTTTTTTTTTTTTTGAGATACAGTCAATGTAAAACTCTTGCACATTTCTGGCCCTACCTGAGCATAACTCTTTGGACTTTACTTTAATACTACAAAATATGAAACGTCATTAGCATCACATAAAAGAACTGAATCCAAGTATGCTGAACAAGTCCTAGTACATATTATGCAGCTTCCAAACCCAAACTTAAAATCAATCAGTCACTTCAGGTGAATTTTTTCACCCTGGGTTTATGGGTAAAATAATTTATGGAAATGGCTTTGGACTTTGTGTCCCTAAAATCCAAGATACACGCAGCCTCTCTGTGTGTATGTACTTAGTTATCACATGCCTTTTCCCCAAGAGCTTATTTTTTGTGCCATATAAGTGTTTTGATCATCTTCCATCTTGTAGTACATGTTTATGCCAGAAGAGGGAAATTAGGAAAAAGAGGAAACTTGCAAAAGAGTGCTCTGTTGCAGTTACCATGATCATTTGGGACCTCATTGCCAAAAAAAACCCTGGTAGAACTGTTGCAGAGTCCAGCTATAATATTTGGACAAAATAATCCTGAACACCAGTCTCCTTCCAGTATTATAGGGATTTTTCTGCACTGAGGACAAGTATACGTCACAAGGGAAATTCACAGCACCTCTCCAATCTGTCCTAAGCACACTTTAAATACAACAACTCTCCACAACATTTCAGGGAAGACTTTACAATAATAATGAATTGCTACAGAACAGAGGGATTGTCTGTTCTCTTCTCATATGTGATGTTTGCCAGATTGAGAGTTGCCATTACAATTATATCTTTATGGAGATTCACAATATGAATATGAGATGTAAAAAAACCACTCAGAATTTCATTGGTTATTTCTCTTCTGACAAAACATAAGTTAACTCATGAATTTTAGAATTCACATTAAACATTTAATACAAAGAAACCATAAAGATGTAGTAATAAATCACATATGGACTATTTCAATGAATTTTTAGATTATTTAGACCGGTGGAAATCTCAGCAAGAGATTTTAACATTTAATTGATATTTTGAAAAGTCAGAGAACATTGTAAAAGGTATCAGGGAAGGCTACAAACTTCAGTAGCTGAAGATTTCAAACATCACATTTCCAGGTTACCATGACTCTGTTAACAGGTGAAGAGGAAGGGATTCACTGGTTTAGCACACTTTTTATGTTTAAATTGCTAGAGATCATAGAAACAATGTTTTCTGACAGGGTAGCTTCCTCTTATATCTCCTTCCTATCAATTAACAATGTTAACACTTCCTAACAGGTTGTTCAAACCTGTTAGACCTGCATTCTATAGAAAAGGCTCTAAACAAATCAAAGACACCTTCCAGATTTTTATTTAAATAAAAATAAGAAATGAAAGCAAAATCCAACAATCTTACTGAAGACAAATTATTTATCCTATCTCCACTTCTAATTTATTCTCATTTTCAACCCTAGATGCCAAGTGCAGGTGTGGGTATTTTGGAGGTCATACAAAATACCAGAACAAAACAGCTTGAATGACAAGAGAACAAAGGGGAACATTTGAAATGAACTGTTTTACAGCAAATAACTACACGTCAAAGTGTGGGAACTGCTACTGACAAATTTTCTCCAAAAACAAATTTCCTCCTTCTCAACGTGTGTATTACTTAATCCAACCAAGAAACAAACCAACCAAAACCCAACTAAACAAAAGACCCATTATGTGCAGTAGTACATTATGGGCTCTAACCGTCAATTCAGGTTTTTCTTCCTCTTGTCCTGGAATCCAGAACAGAACAGGCAATGAGGGGGCAAAAGGAAAAAGGTCTCTTCATCAGAAGAGCAGTTAATTGTTTTGAGGAACCCGCAGTTTTAACATGGTACTTAAGTATGAAAGCAAGGCTTTCCCTACTTTTACCCTCTGATCTCCCAAAAAAGTCAGTATACAAGTGAGGTATGAAGACTTGTTGCAAACGGATGTGAGCACATTGGATGTAACTAGAAAACCAATTCAGAAAAGAAACCCTTAGCACTGAATACTGTGTTTGTTATGTAACCAGTTTTTGGAGAGCTCATGAACAAAGCAGGAAAAGAAGTTTAAAAATTTAGCCCTAGTATGCACTGTCATTTTAAGCAGATGGTCTCTAAGATGACTGTATTTTTAGTAGTTTCTAAATGAAATACAGTAGCTACATAAAACAAACAAAAACTTCTGTCAACAGTTAGGGCTGCCTGAATAATTGTGATAATTTTAGCAGCCTTCAGGGCAAGAAAGAGTAGTTTCTAGGGGTTTAAATTTTTCATTTGTTTTATATAAGTGTTTTATAGGTGGATAAAAGTGAGAACGAGAAAGAGGGGTTTTTTTTAAGAACAGCAAGTTTGCAGCTCTATTAACATTTATTTTAAAAATTTAAATATAGGGTTTTTTTTTAATTTAGTTTAATTATGAAAAGTTAGAAAGGCTACTTAATAAAGTCATCTGGCAGAAGCCTAGAGAAGAAAGGAGGACTGCTGTTCCTAAAAGACAAAGGCACAAAATGTATGTGGAACAATTTGCATAGATGTGGGGGAACATCCAGGCCATGCCTCCAAGCATACATACCTAATTGACCAAAAAAATGTATTAAAATAGAGAGCCAACCAAAAAAAAACAACTAGTAGGAGGGAGTTGGAATTAAGTGACCTTTTACTACCTACCAACAAAAAGTAGTAGGGTCAGTATTTGCCAGAGATGAGATTAAAGGAAAGTAGAAGGTTAATGAAAATGCAATCTATCTTGATTTCTGTGAACCATCGGATATTGTGCCACATGCAAATTGACAAAACTGGCACTTAGTAAAACTATAAAGTAGAATTAAGCAGAATTTGAAATCATAGTGAACATCCTAAACAAACACCATATAAGCCTGTGTCCTCCTTTATGAAAACATCACCATGCTTATAAAATCTGAGCGAGGCAATCCACACAGATGGTGACACAAGCTGGAAGGCTGGAGTAAATCTGAGGAGGTGCGTGGCATTTTGAGAATGCTAACAAAGTATCTGTGTGGTTGATCCAAAAATGAAGAGTAAGGTAGTAGCTGTCCATGCAAATCTGCCACTCGCCTATGATTTCCTTGGAATAAGAACACTAATTCATTTAGGTCAGCCAAAGGCTTCTGGTGGCAGTATGAGTTTTTCCATGAGAGAATCCCAGCTGTGCAAGAACTTCACAGTTTTGTCTGGAAAGCAGCATTTGCTGTGAACTTCAAATATTTTGGCAGGTTGTAAAAGCACATTTTATTCTAGGAAGCATCTTCATCGGAAGAGACTGACTGAAACACTCCAAGGTGCTCCAACCCTCTTTCTTTGATGGAAACTGTGCGTTAGGATTGTAGGATTGATCTAATTTTGAATCCTGCAGAAGGTTTTAGCTTGAGGTGGTGACTATGGCACATGTTCCGTGGATTATACCAGACTACTGCTCCAGAAGTGGAAGAGCACCCAAAGGGGAATACTAAGCTCTATGTAAACTGGTAATATATATGACTAGAGTTATCACAAAAGGCTACATCTTACTATGAACAACTGAAGAGAACAAGGAGCTCTACACGAGACACAACTTTGACACAGAAGTAGTAGCACCTAGATCCAGGCTCACTTGGGTACTGCAATTAATGCACTGAAAACAGATCCTGCTCCTCCTACTGGATCACATACGTGTGCCAGAAAGCAAAAGAGATGCAAACTTAGAAGAGACTGTTTGTAACACAGCTAAGTGCATTGGCTCTGTGGGTTCACTCAGAGGTGTTGCTGAACACAGAGAATGTACTGCATCTGAATATTTGCTTTCGTTATGCCAGAATTTTCTTCTTCAGCGACTGAAAATGCTATGGTACACAGAAAAGCAAAACCAAAAATCCTGTTACATAGGTATTTGCACTGATTTTAAGAACACTACTAAATGAGTTTTTAAAACACAGGTCTCCAGCTGGTAATTAAAGATACTGATTCCTTCTACAAATCATTAGAAGAGCAGGTGTGATGGCTCTGGTCTACTCTCCAGCCATTGGTCACAGTGAATCTCACGAGAGTTTGGGTTCTTATTTCTAATTTACATTATTAGAGCAGAACATTCACATCTGATCAGGAAGTTGGCAGAGGCAAGCACTGACACCCAGAGCTATTCCTGTCTCTGCAGCATTCCCCAAAGGTAGTGCTGTGAAGACGCCCCCTATAAAGAACCATATGCTTGACAAAGATTGAACTACCACCAAGCATTTATCAAAGAAAGAGAATGCACAATTTTTTTATTACAAGACTCTTTAAACCAAACTCATCTGTGTGTTCCTGGCTGTCTTAATATGCATGTGAAACAATCTTAAACTGGTGAAGGAAAGGTTTTCATATGAAGTGGTGCTCAAAGGCAAAGGCAATTCAATCTGAGCTAAGGATATTCCCTCAATTTTTACCTCATATACATTGTAGCATTGCTAATGTCTAAAATACTTTCTGCTGAATTTATGCCTACAGACACAGACCCTTCTGTTTGCTTCCTCCCTCAATTCAATACCTAAAGTCTGAAAATCTCTTTTCCCTCATTACAGAAAGGAGAGCTGTGAAAATGGTTTTCTGGTAGTACTAAAAGAAAACAAACCACATGTAGCTCAGGATCAAACGCAAGGAGAACTAATCAAAAGCCGAGAGAAGATCAAAGAACTAGCTCCTGTGTTTAAAGGGAGAAATTAACTTCTATTAAAATATTTGGAAGGCAATATACCAATACAAGAATCTCTCTCTAAGGACTTTTCTTGGTCAATTTAAAAAAAGCAAAGATAAGATGTTAAACCCAACTAGAAGAAGAAATCAAGAATACTTAAACATAATCCACAGAAAAGAAATGTGATCTAAAGAGGAAGGAGCAATCTAACAGCTCATTTCCTTATTTTATTTTTTGTGGTTCTCTGACAGTTGGTGAAACACAAGAGAACATAAACTTATCACACTTAATTTATTGTGAGTTAAATTTGAAGTGCTTCCTATAAGTACTTTCTCTTTTTCAAACACACTTCTCCATATATACTCATACACACATATGCAGAGATTGCCAGGCCGCTCTGAATGATCTGCTGCAGTTTAAGAGGAGGCAGAACTACTATATTTGCTTTGAAAACGGAACATATGAATACTGGATAACTTCAGCACTCCATTTTAGGAAATAAAATAGGTATGTCAATCTCTGTTCCTCTCACCTTGGAAAACCCTCAAAACCCTGCAGCATACCCACTTCCCCAGCCAAACTTGGTCAAAGGAGTGCACAATAACAAGCAATTGATCATCATCCTCAGACCCACGGTGACACAACACATAACCTATCACATGATGTAGTAACAGCCTGTTTGGGCCTAATGCAAACCCTTTAGGACAGAAATGAACCCTTATCAGCAGACAGCTCCCTGCGCTTCTCTTTCTGTCCTTTCAAATTAGATAAGCCAAACCTCACTGGAAAAGTAAGGAACAAAATAATCTGACGTAGTTTAGTCTAAATTTGGAAGAACCAGAAGGATGACAGAGAAAAGGCACAGAAGATGTATTTTCTATGAATAAAAATGTTAAGTTCTTATGAAACAAAGAAAGATGTTATTGCTTATTCCAACCTGAAAACTGTAGCCTGTGTGGGGTGCTTCCTAAGGCTGATCCCAGGTAATCCACCATCACATAGACTAAATGTGAACATCTCAATGAACTTGTGATTCCAGAATCTTGCAAATCTTCATAGTTTTTTCCTTTCTCTAAAAGAGTTCTTTACACTTTCTGAAAAGCTGCTCTTGTTAGAGCTTTTCAAATTTAACATGACTGTATGTAAAGCAGCTGTGAAAGTATCTGGCACTCCTGCCAAAAATGTGGATGTTGCTCTTGGGTTATGACATTTCCTTGGTTTATGCCTTCATGTGGCCTAAACTAAAACTGTCATGCAGTAGTGCTTACACAGATTCAGCACAATGTGGTGTTTACAATGTATTTGTGTCTGCTAATACGGTGCAGAGAAGGACCTGATGTTCCAGATGCAATGGATTCTTGTCCAGCTCTGCCAAGCAGCGATGGAGATGCTCGGCATGTCCCAGGTCTTTAACACAACCATAAACCTGGGGTCTCAGGGTTAACACAATACTTCAAAAAATTACATCTTGAATACAGCAAAGGGCTAAAACTGACTTCTCTACAATTAGAAATAAACCTTCCCGCAGTTCTGTCTTTGTATCCTTTACATTTTCTCTGATAAGGCAACACTCTTCTGTTACTTAGATTTTAGAATTAAGAAAAAAAACTTAAGAGGTAAGCATGTGAAGAAGCAAGATGAGAACTACTTCAATGTAACAAAAATGGCCTGGAGCTGAACTGTCCTTAGACTTTGTGAACATTTCATTTAAGAGGAAAAGATTTCAAAGACTATTCAGTTGAGCAAAAATTATCTAATGACACTGGACCATGTGGTTACTATTTACAGCTCCCATACTGCCTTCAATCAACATGATTATATTCAGAGGTATAAGTATTATCCACTCAAGGTTACCCTCACTTCATTTACAAGTGTCTTTTTAATGAAAATGTTTTTATGAACCTCTATGAATTATTTTTTCACTGTATATTGGTACTGATCTATATATTAGTTCTCTCACACCTTGTGAGGGAACTTGCATTTCTTGATCTTATGAAAAAAGGTGCCTGTACTGTGAGGTAACTGTACCCTCAGTACCTGGTACAATGTTACCTCTCCTCTAGACTGTGTGTTTGGAGCAGGGACTTCAGTGTGTTAGACTATCTCTTATTTTGCCATTTGTATTACTTGGTTTGTTTAGTTTGTTTGTTTTGGTTAGAAAGTGGTATTTGTCTTTTGGGGCTGTTGAGCTGAAAGTCTAAAAAAACTTAGAACTGTTCCTCTGCAGGTATTTGCATGTACTGGGATTGCCTCTGCAAAAGCAAGTAAGAAGCAAATTAGCTAAACTATCAAAGTGTCTTTAAGCTGCCTAATTTATCTTCTTTTTCCCTGTGATGGGTAACATTTTTCTAACCTCCTACTACAAAAGGGCCTTACAGTAGCTTAATAAATTGCAGCTGTGAAAATATGCCAAATTAACCCTTCCCTGAGAGACCAGCTTACTTGGCCTCCCTCCATCGACATGAGTTCACACATCACAGGGCAGATTTCAGGAGATTGTGAAATGTTATTCACTGGCAGCACTGCTGTTACAGATGCAGATATCCTTTCCTCATAGATCAGAAAGGTGGAAACTTAGACAGGAGACCAGAACAGTACACAGACCTAGGGGATTCCAGCCTTGACTCTGTCATTGACTTACACTGTCAAACAAAATTATTTACTTCAATGCCTTTCTCTGAGGTTTGCGAGGTTTTCCACCTCCAGAGACCCATAAATCAAAGTTGTCTCCTTTTCTAGAACTACTGTTCCTGCTCAGATTCTCCTAAACCTTCCTGTATTCACAGAAAGAAAACTTTCTATATAACAACATGAGAAAAAAAGGCCTTTGAGACTCTGCTCCTATACAGCCATATAGGAATGTATCCTTTCTAAAGAACAAATGTTACTCCACAAACCCTTGATTTCCCCAGGAAAATGGGAGAAGTATTTTAGAGAGGAAGGTATTTATTTCCCTACATGTATGACAACACTTAAACATTGCAGCTATAAAAAAACAAAGTGACTAAAAGCAGCAGGAGCACTTAAACATTAGCCTAACAGCACCAATGTCAATGATTTAAACCACACTCAGGTGGTTTAAATCAGGCAGGAGGGGAAGCTGGCACCCAAAATATTCCCTGAAAGGCTCCAAGAATTCCCATTGCTTTTTGAAATAACCAGAACCACGAAAAATTCCCAAAAGGTTTTGAAGCATGCCATCTCTCTCCAGTCAAAGCTTTCCAATGTTGTGCTATTAAGCAGAATGAGTTTCACAATAAGGGACGTGACAACACATGGTTTGTCACTCCCTGCTGCTCTCTTTGCCTGATCAAGCTTCTGGCTCCAGATCTCAAGTTCGATGGCAGTGACAGGAAAACTGCTTCTACCCTTTTCCAGCCGGGATGACAAAGTCAGGCTTTTTAAGGTTTAGGCAAATCAAGAAACAATGAAACTGGATGTTTCTTCATGTTCTCAAATGTAAAGCTTGGACATATCACTGCCTGGATAACCTGGAGACTGCCACAGGAAAGCAGCAACCACCAACACCAGAAACCAGGTGTTTTCTATGTGTGCAAATAGCAGAAAATAGGAAATTCCAACAGAGCATACAGTTTAGCAAAAGCTGCAGAAATACTTTTTAGAGTTGGTGCCCCCTGGGGTGGGGCACGAGGAAAAGGTGTTAATCTAAACTAACAGAAAGTCTTAATCCTAAATATCTTGTGTTATCTCAGTCCTTAATGATTACTCCACTGAGTGCACTATTGCCTTGGTTTTTTGCTGCACAGCAGAAATCCTTACCATTCTCACCTCCACACATCCGTATCAGGCATCATTCTTACCTATGCAACACTTTCCAGCACTCCCTGTCTTCCTGAGCACAGCAAATTCTTCATAATAGGCACTCATTTGATGCTTAGTAACAAATATTAAACAGTAAAACTTAACAGTGACTCAAGATATTGATAAAAACAATACAAATTGGTAAGTCCAGAATTTGTCCTGAAACACCAACTCTGGAAAACCAAAAAAAAACTTACTTAAATTTCTAATACTGAATTTTAAAAAAGATAAACAACAAACAGTATTCATTTTCTTTTCTTACAACTAGACTCCTATTCAGTGTTTTGGAAAAATTGAGGAATTAATTCTGTTCACTATAGTTGCAAGCTGTACAACACTATACATGCACTTCAAATTGATCTTCTTGTCAAAGGGAAATACAGACCAATGTTTTCCTGTGCTGCCTTTATTTCAGTTTTCCTTTAGCATGGAAAAACTGATCTCCTGCAGGCTAGCTTGATATACCTCAATGTACAACCACCAAAACAATGCAATAATGCACGACTTGCTTGATACTCATGAGACAGAAAGTTCATGGAGTCAGTAACAGAAGAGTTAAGTTGCTAAAAAATTGCTCAAATAAAAGCTGTTGGATGGAAGAAAAAATATCCAACATCAATGAGTAGTGATACTCAAATACTATTGCTACTTCCCATCACATGCTTTTCATCTTCTTCAAAGCTTCGTAGAAATTCTAGGGAACTCTCCTAATGCAGCACATAGATATCATCATCTTCATGCCAGGCATGGGTGAAGAGAGACAGTGCTTACATGACTCTTTGACAGAGGGGGAAAAAAAATTGGCAAAAGTTGAAAGAGCCACTGTTCAATCCTCAGTCCTGGTTTTCAACCCCTGGAACCCAGAGAGACCGATTCACTGTTAGCTGACTGCAACAGGTTTTCAAGTATATAAAAAATGCAGAGAATCTGGACAGCACTTCAGGGGACTGCAGGGCAAGAAGAGACCTTCTGAGCTACCAAAGCCAACCTCTGACTGCAACCCTCCTGCTATGTGGCATGGATGCTGCCACATCCATTGCTTAAGCTAAAGATGGCTTCTTGTAGCCATCATATGGCTTGAATTGAAACCAATCTCGGATTCTGTTGATA
Organism: Illadopsis cleaveri; assembly: GCA_013399915.1. Lineage (NCBI taxonomy): Eukaryota > Metazoa > Chordata > Aves > Passeriformes > Timaliidae > Illadopsis > Illadopsis cleaveri. Next base: position 438,456 of record VXBB01016406.1, read on the forward strand.
TAAACTAACAACAGTTTCAGTTAATAAATAATAACAATAATAAAAAAAAGATTTGTCACACATTCTTTCAGAAGAAGTGCTTTTTCGTTACTGGTATTGCTGTTTCTAACTGGGTATTTCAGTTGCATTCTGTTCTACTCAAGGCATCAACAAACATAACACGTCTCGCTTTCCTGAATACTAAGAAAACAAGGCTGTACTTCAGCACTTAAAGGGAATAAAAATGGAGAAATGGTGATGGAGTAAATGAAGACAGGATGATTTCTAGCTGGCTGTCTAGAAATGGTAATGTCTCTGATCTCTGTTTGGGCCACAGTACAGTGCAGAGAGTCTTCACAATGACTCAAAAGCCAGCAGAAGAATGATGAGTTTGTCAGTGGTTAAAGTACTACCAAGTGCTCATCAACACCTAAGAAATCCATAACCCTGAACTGATGTATCAGCAACAAAAGCAGACCAAAAACAGTGAATCCCAGCTAAAACCAGGAACTGTCTTACTAAAATAAATGCAAAAGCTGAACCAGAAAAAAAATTTACATGGATGATATTCAGAGTTTAGTGCAGAAGTAGGCAGTATCTTTTAAAAGAACCTAAAATAAACATCTCACATGTATATATGATAGTTTTACCCATGAAAAATCCATCTCAGAGAAAAACATCCTTTAAATGGGGAAAACTAGGTCCTCCCTTAGTTGCCATCTTGTCAGGATACAATGGGAACGTAACTTTTCTATTCTTGAGTAAAAGAATGAAGCTGCAGAATGTGCAGTACAGCATTTCTGCAGAAACGTTTCCAGCTGAACTGTGAAACGCTGCATGTATCTAATAAATCCACTGGAGACAATAAGCATGGCACTGACTCAGGGCAATTGCCCTTATTAACGAATGACAGATATACTGCCAAGAATCTGTCATTTGGAAATCAGAATCAGTATCTTAAAGAGGCCTTTGTAACTTGAATATATTAAAGGAAAATATATGCCTCAATCTATCAAATATCTTTCCTCAGCCAGTGGAAGTACAACTGTTGACAGAAAAAGAATGAGTTACTCGTATTTTACTTAGTTGTTACATGTATGGTACTTATTTCCATGCAAAATGTTCTGGCTGGATATTTCACGTGATATACTAACTTCCAGTGCCCACTACTTTCACTGATCCAAGAATTTAGTTGGTGAGTGACACCCTGCAATGTATTTTGCCAGCAGCAAGAAGACTGTGAATTGTATCTTTCCCTTTTCACCTCAGAGATGATTTACTTTCAGACTTTGGTGATCTTTCCCTCCATATTTCCTTATAGGAACTTTAAGTTCCATTCTCTCAAACCTGGAAACTCTTCTCTGTGTGCTCAACTGATAGCATCAACTGCAGCTATAAAATCGTACAAAGCACAAAGGAAATACATTTTTTACACATCTTTAATTTTACATTTCTGGTCATGTTAGGAAAAATATGTATGATTTTGAAATTCATATTCCAAATTCTTGTTGCAAATTCTGAAGTCAATTTCAAACATGGCAAAGTTCACAGATTTTCAGCTGTCTTGTTTGCACAAGGGAGGCTGGAAGTGGGAAAAGTCTCAGATCTTTTAGGTTTGTGTCAATACTTGCTGTTCAGAAGTTTTCTTCTAATGGCAAATACAAATTCACATAGGAGCTAGCATTCTTGATATAACTTGATAAAAATGAAACTGATATCCAATTTCATTAAAACTCACCATGGAAAAGCCATGGAACTGTTCTGCAACAGAGGATATTATATCTGATGTTATTTATTTATTAGGAGAGAAATCACTATATAGGCTACTGAAATGATATTTCTCTGTTTCATAAAAATATGTCCCTCTTCTATGTTTTTTCATTTCAGCATAAAGAAAGATGATCATACAGTAAAGCCCTATAGACAACAATGCTCATGAAGATTTCAACGGAGCACACCAGGTTTCAGTTTGAGATTACACTTTTAATCACTACTTTAATTTATACTGGAGTCTCTTCCACTCTGAAGTCAATGGAAGGCATATTATTCTCAGAGGTGGCTTAGAAAAATGTCTATAAATGAACTTATATGCACAAATCAAATTGCTGTATTAGATTTCCCAGAAGCTGATACTAATGCACATTAAGGAGAACGTTCTGCAGTCTTCCTTTCACACTTGTGAATGCCTGAGACATAGAGCTATTATGTGTATTTTTGGAACACATAAAATTACATGTTTGTTGGCAAACACCTCAAGGCTTTCAGTCTTTTAGATGGGGGTCAAGTAATTCTGTGTTCTTTGGTTTTCAGGACGGTACCATGACTATGCACCGCAGTACTCTTAGAGGTGGATGTATCTGAGCATGAAAGTACTTCATTCTTTCATTTCTTTCCTTCCTTAAGCCATGCTAAAGACTAATGTCAGCTGGCTGACAAATGCAAAAATTAAAGCTAGATATACAGAGAAAATAAAGTTTCTATCCTTATTTGGTAAACAATGAGATCCAAAGCAATTTAACTTTTGCAGAGAGTACAAGACACTGATGCTGTAACTGCTTTAGTATGAATTATAGATATATAACTGTCAAGCTGGCAACCACGTTTTACTTGCATAATATATATTTTAAGTAGAAGTAAAGTTTTTTAATTAGCTACTTGTGTCCATTGCAAGTCAGAATAGGAAAACTAGGAAAAAATTCCAGCGAAACAATAATTAAAGAGAGATTCGGAGTATGCTCCCCACTGGCTTTGCAACATACTAATTTCTCAAGCTTTTGTATAACTGATTATATCTTTTTTTTTTAATTTTTATGAGTAAATAGCAAAACTAATTAGCTGCACACTATTAAGTTAATGCACATTTATCTACAACAATTTGATTCTGACTGTGAAATAATCTTTCTAGCCCATAATTACACTCCAGCTTAATTAGCATAATTTCCGCAGCACATTCTTTAATAAAGAAGCTGACATAAGGGTTGTTCTTAAACACCAAGGATATTCTAGACAAGCAGAAAAAAGGAGACAGGCAGAGTTGCATTAAACACCTATTATGTTCCCAAGATAGTACACATAAAACAAGAGTATGAATTAAACACTATCTGTACCACCACAAGCATCGCAAGATGCTTTCGCTAAAGATAAGCAAAATACTTAAAGGATTTGAGATATCTCTTGTCCACTTCACTAGAAGTGGTTCCACATCCTTCATAGCTCCTTCCTCCCCTGTCACTGCATTTCATCCCCCTCACCAAGGGCAGCCTGCAAATCATTCACTCTCCCACTCCACGTATTAGAGAAAACACATACAGTCTTGCATTTCTTACACTAATTTAAGCACAGGCAGTCAATTTCCACTGAAGAGAGTCACTGTAGGTGAAAATACAAATCAGTCTCCAGGCTTATTTAGTCTTTGGTTTGCTAGTGAGGATTTGGCAACCATGACTCTTATGGATGCCTATTTCCCTGGTCCTACCACACCAAACTAGTGTTCTATGGCCAGTGTGGACAATGTGTTTGTGGCCAATGGCACCTGAGTACTGCTGAGCTTGACATTTACACTGAGTGTGGAGGAGAGGCCCTGCCTCCCTCAGCAACCCTCTGATTCAACTTGTTCTTCTCCCGCCAAAGCCCACAATGTGCTGGGTGTCAGAGTGTATCAGATTTATACATCTGGGCTAAAAAATGTAATCTCAACCATAACACAGTCACAAAGTCTCTCCTGACAGTAAAGAATAAAAAACAAAACAAAACAAAACAAAACAAACCCCACTTTCTTGTGTCTTCACCTAACTGTTTCTAAATAATGGTCAGTTTAAAATGAAATGTTATCTGAAGTGCTCTTGAGTTCCGTGAAAGATTTTGACTAAAAATACGCTGTTGGGGAGGATGTCCTTGTACTCCTCCATAGCTATGAGTGGTGAATTTCACCTGTGAAGGATTACCATTTATTGTGTGAGATGATGAAAGACACTAAGATTATCAAAATCAGCAAGGTGATTTAAAGCTGAAGTTCCATTTTCATGTAACCTCATAAAGGATTTTAATTTAATCAGGTTTCCAAAATGCCTAAGACTCCTGAAAACGTAGACTTCAGCTTTTAAATCACACAGGCATTTTTAATAACTTTACTTGCTCTAATTAACTTTTTATTTTGAGGTTAGTCCTATTAGGCAAGACCAGGACCAAAATGATCTCTGCATACTAATCAGTCATGGACTGCTGCTGCTGCAACATAACATAGGAGGAGATGTCCTAGAAATCCAACAAAAATTCAGAGCAACTGATAAAACAGGTCTTGGAGAAAAACAAATTGGCAAGACCTACTTCAACTAACTGCTTTCTTAGGAATACGTATAACTAGGCAAGTTCTGCCTGATTAGAATTTAAGATAAGAAAATACATCCTAAATTAGGTTCTAAAAGAATTTTTATTCAGACATATAAATGATGCATCAACTACTGTCTCGAGACTATATAAACACAGCCCGTTCAACAGGTTTAAAAGCGCAAGGAAAGATGAAGATGCCCTGCGAAGCTGCTCCGCTGCCCCATCTCAGAAGTGATGCATTCCAGTATTTGTGGAAACCCCTGAACCCCTCAGGGAAACCCCCAGGCCTTTGCCCTGGAAGAATAACCATAGAGTTTCCCCATCTAGGCTGAAAGAAAAAATTCTTCCCCATAGTGCTTTACAACACTATGTTAAGCTACCTCAGTTTTGCTTTCCCCATTTATCCGTGGACTTTGCCCACCTCTATTGTTCATGTACATCCCTCATTCTCCTGGTTCCTCCTTTCCCTGTTTCCCCATTGGTTGTGGTATCCCTGGTGGCCTGTCCCCATGTCCCCTACAGGTCACTGCCCTTTGCCCTGCCCTTGCACTGCCCCTTGCCCTCAGACCACTGGTCCCTGACCCCACACTTGACCCTGAGCACTCCTTTGATCTGGGTGTTTCTGCTCCTGAACCCTTTGGCAAAATAAACCTCGCTGGAACTTACACAGGAGACCCTTCTTGCCTCTCCTTGCTGAGCTGGCCGTAGGGTGTGTGGTGTGTGGACTTGGCTTTGCCTGAGTGCCTGCCCAAGAGGTTTTTCCAGAGGAGATGCCTATTGGGAAAAGGTAGCAGCAACCACCATCTATTTCCATATTGCTACAAATATTGAGGGAGGCCCTGCTTTGGCAGACGCAGAGGGAGGGCGTGAGACCACGGCTAACTAGTTCTGCACCTGCAAAATCTGCTTGACCTGCAGGCCCCGGGCTGCTTAGGAGGATGCTCCTGGGACAGGCAGCTTAAGCCTAACCCAGCACCAGCCAGGTTTGCTTTCAGCTGCAGCTGTGCAGCTCCCATCAGCCTGCAATGCAAAGCCAACAACAGCTGAGACTTCTGTTCTGTTCCCTTTGAACTGGAGTTCCACATAGCAGAAATTAAAAGCTGGCTTGTCAGAAGACAAGTATTAACCTTTTTCTGAAGGTAAACTTTTCTTGTTATAATTAGGAATAGAATACAGGAAAAATAAAAAAAAATTAATAAAAATAAAAAGACTGAAAAATAAAATTTTTTAGTAAAAATAAAAATGACTGAATTACCTTTGCTAACAAAATTTTCCTTTAGCCAGCTGTTTAAAATCAGGTTATCTATAAAGATAGCATGGCAGCCAGGTTTATTAAAAGATGCTAATGATTTTGGCTGCCAAACCACAAGGGCCTGGCTGTGTTTGTTTGTCAACTGCACATCCAAAATGAATGCACCTAAAATTACTAGCCAATTTTGAAAACCTTGATCTGCTAGGTTTGTCTTGTTCTTTCTGGCAGTTATTTACCTCCGCCAAATTTTCCTTGCAGAACATCAGAGCACTGAGAAAAGAAGAAAGCAAATCAGCTTCGCCTTCAGTCCTGCAGCCTTTGAGTTAGGAGATAAAGAGTTATGGCTTGAAGACATGAGATAAAAGCAAAGCAATATAGTCACAGCCACAAACTCCATGAATTAAACTGAGAAAAAAAACCCAGTAGGTCAGGCAGAGATCACGCAGAGTAAGCACAGCAAGAGACAAGGAAATGGGAGGCATAAATAAATTGTTATTTTTTCCATGTCATTGCATATCTCTATACATCTGGTTTGCTACCTATTAAAAAAAGCCCTTCTGAAAGATTTTTGAGATCTTGCTGTAAAAATCACTGACTCCAGGGCAAAATGTTATTATCAATGCTGCCACAGAAGTGCAGAGTAGTCACCCAGACTGAAATGGTTTTAAAGAGGGTGAAGATCTAAGACAAAAAAACCCCATCAGGAGGCAGATTATTGACTATCATTTGTTAAGCAAGCACTGTGCAAAAAGAAAATGAAAGAAGCTTAGTGAAAGGCAATTTGTTTCACATGCCTAAAGAGGTTCTGTTTCTCATTTATGTCCAGGTGTTTTGCCCTAAAACTCAAATTGCCTTGGAATAGATTCCTCATATCCCAGTTGTGAGAATTGATGCTGACTGGAGAATATAGGCACAACACGTATTTAAAGAGAGGCTTAAGAAAAATATTCCTCACCTTATTAAAAATAATCCCAGTGTATGCAGCTGCAAGATGGTCAATTACTACTACTCACTGACAAGAGCCCTTAATAAAATGACATTTTATTCTCAGCTTAGGTCAGCATTTTACCTGATTGTTACCACACTGTTGACAAAACACAAGAATTTGACTCTCACAGTTGAACAATTGAAACTGGGTGGCTTCATGACTGTTTTAGCAAGTTAGACTTGCTCTTGATTTTTCCTGTGATAATGGAATTACTCAGCAATACCTAGATGTCAAAAGGAAGACAACTAGCTGAAAACTTGGATTTTGCTTTACATACACTCAAGAGATATTTAATGACAAATCTTGAACAGACCAGGGAGGTACAAAGAGTATAGCTGAGTATTTATGTGATACCAATCACCAGACACACCAATACCTATCAGCCTTTACTGCCATCTGTTCAGCAGTCTCAATTGTTTACCAGCTGGGAAACATCTGAATACTACTCCCACCATCTTCCTTAAAAATACTTTCATCATCCACTACAACCAGATAAGAAGCTTACAGTTCTAGAGAATGCTGCTAGCATTGGAACTGATTTCTTTCCATGTCAGTAAGGGATAACATTTTGAAGAGTCAGAATTTTACTTATCAATATGATTGCTCAGCACTGTATTTTCTTTTCAGACATTTTGATTTTTATATTGTAGCCACATACTTAGATGGCATCTTTTATTCCATTCTAAGTGATAGCAAAATTAAAATATCAAATAGTTTCTTTGTTAACAGAAATTCACTGCTGTTTATTTTATTAATTGCAATTTATGTGTTAAGAGTTTGACACTGCATTTTATCCAATGTTCTTTTTTTCATAAATGGTATCTACAACCATACAAAGCACAGCATCAGATTCTCAGGGGGCTGCTTCATGAGGAAAGTCAAACGTGAATGAGAGAGAACTAGGAACATGACAAGCAATTTTCTATTATCCTGGAGAAGACTTTTGAGAGTTGGAGATCAGATAAGCTGTGCAACTATTTAATGAGTAATTAACTGATCCTGGAAGGAGGACAATCTGTGTGCCATGGGGTATCAATCAACAGGTAACGCTCACCCAGGAAATAGGGAACTGAACTAAACAAGCCATTTCCAACCTTCTATTCACAGTTGTAATCATTAAGAACACATTTATTACATTTGACATTAAACCTTCTATGTCTTTCCAAGACTATCTTCAATGCACAGGAAAACTCATGAGCCAAATGTTTCTCTGACTTTAAGAGCTTACTGACATACGGCAGACCTATTTTCTTCCAGACTTCTACACATTTCAAAATAAGGACTTTTCAGGAAGAACTGCTCTAAAACGCCTGTTGTGAAGTGAAGTCATGGGCTTTGCTCACATCAAACATACCTGCTGGCTGTTTCTCTGGTAGGCAGACACCTGCCCATGATTTCCAGGTATGACTGGACTAACTGACCAGCAGTTTCTTACACACCCAAGTGTTAAATCAAAGAACTGTACCACACTTCCTTGTGATGATCTGGCATAATCTAAAGACTCTAAAGCCCCGTTAAAACTCATGAGCAGGCAACAGTAAGGTTAATTACCCTCCATGATGACTACATGTCATAGGAGCCCCAGAGAAGAGGACTGCTCAGTCAGGAGCCTGTCCAAGCTGCTATGCATTCCTTTTGAAGGAAACCTGTATCTGTTCACCTGGATTGTGACTGGATCAGGGTGCCCAGCTCTTGGAAATGCACTGACTGAAGGAGCTGCTGAAACGACCAGAGCTGTTTCAGCAAATCCCATTTTGTAGAGGTGACAGCTCATGGATTTTTAAAAAGCAATTTATTTTTAATGTTTGTAATAAAATCCCACAAGTTAAAATTCTGTGATAATTCAAACACTTCCTAGAGCTGTAATGGAGGTAAAAACCAATAATTATCAATATTTTCATGTGATCCATTTTGAACAAGAATACATAGGCTCACTATTGCTGAAATTCAGAGGGGGCCTCAGAAGTGAGTAAGATCATCCAGCAGACAGCTCAGTGACAAGGACAGTAATATAGTTAAAAAAACCTCATGGTTCTCTGTGAGATTCATTTGACAGTGCTGGAAGTTAAGGACTAGCCAAAGGAATACACAGAAAAACTAAGTAATGACTTGCTTTCTGTAAAGGCTTGGTTTAAGGTATATTCAGAGCAAACTGGCCTTCAAGTACCTGCTGCTATCTCAATTTCCATATCAAAGGTGTGCACAGACATGGTGAGTAGACAAAAGAACCCCCAGCCATTCTCTCTTCCCTAAGAGAAAGCAAAACCCTTATTTAACTATCTGCTCCAAGAATATTGTCCTACCACTGGTAGATGAAAGGACATGGAAAAGATAACAATCCATCAGTGCAGAGCAGGGAGTTACCAGATTTAAACTCAGCAAGATCCAGTGAGAGAAGCAGCAATTAGATGTGGAACACTGCAGTCGGGGGACAGCTTTCTGAGCCACACAGGCAGAGGATGCCAAGGCTGTACCAGCAGCTCTTAAGACACAAGAAAGTGGTGCCATAAAACACCCACAAGGAGCACTGAAATGTGCAGTCAGGCTTGAAAATGTGTGCTGCTCAAAGGTTTGCTCAGTTAATCACTAGGATTTCTGCATTTCCCAATGACCTTGTGCTCTAGCTTTTAGTCTTTAAACAGAATATTAACTTTCCACATAGAAGAGCTGCTACTATTTCAGCAAAAGATGTGAAAGTAGCAGGGATGAGTTTTCTCCTCCTTTAAATAGTGATTGATCCTAGGTACAGTTACAGAAATCCTTACAAGTTACAGACACTTCTCTTTTTCTAAAATTTCTCCATGCACATTGAAATTGACAATGAATAGTGCTAAATCTTGTATAATGCACCAGAAGATACTGAGGTCCAGCTGTCTAGTCAGACACAGAAATAGGGGAAAAATACAAGATCACCAGCTTTACCATTCTTTACCTTCAAAAAAGCACAAATATGTACACCGGGGGTTAAGCAAAAGAAGTACAAAACCAGACAATGTCTCCTGCATCATTCAAGTGGACCCTGAAAATCATAAGTTTTTCTTACATATATTTAACATGCCTTTTCTATTTTAGAAAAAAAAATCAAAACATTTAATTTAGTTTATATATGATACTGATGTTCCAATACTTTGCGTATTTTTATGCTGTTTCAAGAACAGATAATTCTCTGAAGTGGTTGAAAAACTGGCAGCTAATACATACAACAATCTTTACATTTTCAAATACGGCTGTTTAAAAAATATCTTTGTAACAGGAAGGAGGTCAAACATACACTACCACTGCACTGAAGAGCCCTGTCCATACAAAGCCCTCTAACATGGGCTGTTGACACTTGGGAACAAGAGAGCTGTGTTCTGCTTCACAAAACAAGTGAGCTAAGAACAGCCAATTTTTAGAAGGATAGCACAGCCTTGTATTTGCACTATCTATTAGAGAGTATTCTGAATTTGGAATTTATCACCTGCCTGTTGTTGATACAACACGTGCTTATGTGAGTTTTCTTTTATCACGGGTAAAACAAGATGGACAGTGCATGCAATTAAAATCTATATATGCAAACTTTTCTCTTGGATTGTACATACATTGCTGTGACCATGAATTCAAACCAGGTTTAAGAAACTTGCACAAGGAGCTGTTTAACTTCAAAATGTTTCTTAGCCCTGGCTATATATGAAGCAAAAACCAGCAAACACTTGCAGTTCTTGGTAACAAAGAGTCTGCCCATGAAACTTTTGCTTTCCTTCTCACAGTAACAGAAAGAATATAAAAAACTGATACAATTAATATTTTAGTTCTTTAGCAAGAAAAAAAAACATTTTTAAGGGTTTTTAAACACTGTCATTAAGCACAGTACGGAATATATCAACATATTTATTTGATCTGTGAGATAGCATCAATCAGCCACAGTGAGGCAGCCACTGAACTGGGCAAATTTTAAGTTTCTGACCGGTTATCAGGTATTTTTCTTCATTTTCTTCAGTTCACTTGTTTGGCCATACAGCTCTCTGACCACTCAATGTCATAAAAAATTCGGTATGATTGTATTATATCATACTGAAGCCCCCAGTGGGGTAGCTGCTGGCATTCTGGCTTAATAGGGAAACATGGGTATTTTAACAGCCAGAGCGATTCAACTCTGAGCACGTGCCATTCGAGCACAATGACATTCTGTCAGCAAACTGCACCACTGAGCAATCCCAACGTTATTAGATTCTTAAATCCTAATTTGTTTCAGGTTGACATGACATAGTATGTTTCAGCTCCTGCTGTTAGTGATATTGTTGCAATGAAGAAAAAAACCCCATCTGTATCTTCCCACACAGTAAATGACTGTGAGAATCTGTGTGCTAATGGATTTTTTGCTGCTCTGGAGTGTGAAGACATTAAAATATATTTCTACCACAAACAGCATGAATGAGTATTTAGATTTTCTAGTAGGTTTCTTGGTTTCTGTTGCGTTTTTTTGTGTTTTTCATGTTTGGGAGGGCATGGGGTAGTGTACAAACATACACTTTTTTCTAAGAAATTACGTTTTTCCAAAATCTTCAGTTCTCTCCACAGTTTTAGTTTTTGAACAGTGCTCTGGATCATATAGCTGAGTCACTGTATTTGTTAATAAATTCTATGTTTTAAATTAGACTAGCACTGTTGGGACAGTATGGAAAATGACAGTTGGTCATGGAGACCCCACAGATAAGATCTAAAAGTCTGTTTGGGACACACTTCTCAACATCATTTATGACTCACAAAGCAAAAGATGACAGATGTCGGGCTAGCACTTCCACAGAAGAAAGGACAGCATGTGGTAAATCTGGATAATTACACTTAATTAAAAAGGTCTAATTTTATGAGTTAGAAGAAAGATACTTTAGTAAAAAAAATATGTATCTCACTGGTGGGGTAGATTTTAAGAAGACTGTGAAGAATTGCATGTGGACTAAAACCTTCAACTCCACCAGAAATTAGGGTTTATAGTAGTTCTGACAACACCTGTAGCAGAAGAATGGGCTCACTCTGATTCTCAATGCATGATGTGAAACTATAATTTTTCATTTGTATCTAAAAAAATAGTATACAATGCATAAATTAATTCTCTGCTTATGCTACTTAAAAATGGTAATATCAACCCACAAAATGTTTTGAATGATTAAACGGTTGTCATCTGGGATTTTTGCCTGAAGAACTTTGTTATTTCATCAAAACCAGCTTGCTTATTCTTTGCAAGTTTTCAGGAGGAAGTTCTGATGAAGATAAACAGATCCGAAACAGGCTGATGCTACTGGAAAATTCGGGAAACAATTCAGGACTCTGTATTTAAAATAGTAAGGAACTTGCAAAGCTAAACCATAGCTGTCAAAAATGCCACTCTGAGTTATATGTTACACAGCAGGAAAGGCCATTCTGGGTTGAGCTACCAGGTCATCTCAGGCACTTCTCAGCATCTTGTTACTGATCACTAAACAACCTCTTTAATGGAATGACCCTGTTATCACCACAAGACCCTCTTCATGCCTCATATTGGTTTACAATGTATCATGTGTCTATGCGAAATCATGACTTTTCCATATACATCACTTCATACTTACACAAAATCAATTTTAACTGATTTCAGTGCGGCATGCTAATTTCTTTCTTAAAAACCCCATGTTTTTTCGCTTACGCCACATTGTATTAATACGTGAGCTAATCAGTTCTGTTCTTCATTGCCTTTTCTATTAGTCTGATGCAAATGTGATACAGATCCAAGCTGCCTAGACCTACTTGGAAGCTTATCTGGAACACAGGCGTCCTATGAGACATTTTGTGAGGGCTAAAAGAGAAACACTATAGCCTTCAGTTTGGCTCTTTTGTTTCTCACTGTTCTTGCTACTCTTGGATGAACATTATCTAGTCCTGGCAATCTGTTATTCCTAATTTAGTATTTGTTCCCCAATTTTGCCACTGATACGTTTTGAGATACTTCCTATGATAAGTTTTATTCTCTCAGAAATGCTTCTCAGAAGGAGAGAAAGCAAAAGCTTTTCACTTGCTCTTCAGTGAGCAAGTGCTGGCAGGGAAATTCAGGAAAAAATAAATGTTCCTCTAGTGTAACAAACACTGTGATTCACAGGCTGAACTAACTATTGGCAAAGTCTGCACAAGCAATCTGACACCGAGGCCATTTTCACTCAACTGTTTCATTACGCTGTTCTTGATCCCATGCAAGCTCTTGTCATTTCTATGCTTTGCCTACCTTGACTTCAGAATGTCTGGGTCCAGCACAGAACATCATTTTACATGATGACAAGGGGTAGTTTTCCAGGATACGAGCTGGCCATCGATTGGGAATGGGCACATCCATCTAGGCCCTTAAGAATTGCGACAGTCGTATCTGAGGCAGTGCGGGCTAAGGGAGTGAGTAGGTCAGCAGGAAGCACTTAAAGATGTGTCTCAAAGCTACATGACCAAATGTCTCATCATCTCTTACACAGTAGAGGAAATCTGGAAGTTTTCTTGGCAAATCACAGTGCATGAGAGAAGGGGAAACCTGGAAGCCTTGCAGACCAAGATTACCCTGTCAGTCTTTGTCACGAGAAAAGGCGTAAAACAAGAGATTGGCAGATGCTGTGAGTAGGCTTGGAAACTTTTATACAGCATTAGGGATGGTGGGATGTAAAACCCCACACCTCACTGAATCCTGCAGGTTTAGCACATTATGTTTTGGACAATCTCTGATTTAAGAACAGCAATCTCCTTCATACCGCAGCGCATATCAGAGAAAAAAAGATCAAATTTAATGCAGTGTCTCAAAAATTAAATTTATCAACATTTTAAATGAAAAATTTAGAACAAAATTTAAGGTTAATGCTTAGATGGTGAAACCTTAAATCCTGAACACTATGAATCAGAACTTTGTACTAAGCCAGAACTCCATACTAACCTTACTTCTTCTGCTTCTTCACATAAAATTTGTAATAATTATAGGGAGGAGGAAAAAACATGCAAGTTGGGTTGAGGCACTCTCAGCTTTCCACGTTCTTGTGTCTCCTCAAGGAATTATGTAGACACATATCAAATTCAGCATGTAAGTCTTGGCAAACTTTCCTGTATTAATAAGAAGCAGATTCTTTCCTGACAGCAGGTATAATTTAGATTTACCACAAGATGCAAAAAAAAAGCATAGCTAAAAGAACACAAGTACAAGACCAAACACTATGGTAGTTTCTGGAACAACATATTAAAAGAAAAATAAAAAGTATCTGATTTTCAGAGGAGCTACAGTCCCAGTATTGAGCTGTGCAAGCATGTGGCACTTCTGGAATGCAATTCCCCTCAAATGTATTGATCATCTCTATTCAGCAGTAGCTGACTTTAATACATTGAACTTTGGCTTTGTTTTTCCTGCTTTTGTTGTTTCATTGAAAAAATGTCATAAACTGGATTGTGACAAGGCAAATTACAAAAGTAATTCCAATTACATATTTTAATAATAACTTTAAGTTAATGAGAAACTTCATAAATTTCTTTTTCACAGCAATAAATGTTATGTGATCTGTTTCTTCATTATTTTCAGATTCTACAATTTGCTTCTTCAATGAAGAGTAAAAATTTGATTTATATAAACACAATTATTTACATTTTTTCAGCAAACGCTTCTCAGATGAACCAGAAAACACTTACACTCTGCATACCCAAAGGAATAGCAAAATTCTTGCAAACAGCAACCCATACAAAAAATTTTAATTAGCTTTTGCTTTCCTGTGTGAAATTTAACACAGGTGCCTGTCCATCTTCTGACTAATTCTAAAGAACACCTTTGTGCATGTTATCCTGGTTAGCTTTCAAGTCATAAAATTTTTTGCACTTGACCATAGAAGAGTCTTGTAAACTACTGTATCTCAAACATCGTACCTTTAAATATCTGATTTGCCATCCATTGTCACTCTTCATAATTTTTTCTTCACAAACTTTTTCAAACACATTATCAGTTTGAATGTAAATACAAGGATTTTACATAAGTCAGTAATGACTTTTCTAGGTCTTTCATGTTTCCTCATTCTTCTGAGGTACTGTGAGGAAGGCTTCCAAAGAAGAACTGCTTATGGTTTTTATTGTTAGCTTCCTCACTCCCTCTTTGGCTTTTTAAATATAGGCATCTCATTTAAAATTATCAGACACCAATATTATTTCAAAATAACACACATTTTTCCACAACCTAAGCCACAAGCTTTAATATCATGACTAATCTAAAGCCTTTAACAAGCTCTCAGAATAGACAACATTTATACTGAAAATATGTGAATTAATTTGAGACACATTTCATGTGACACAGTATAAAATGCAAACCTAAGTCCTAATAGATTTTACATAAACTCCCCAAAATACTAATTAAAACTGCAATATGAAACACCAAAATTACAGATGGCTATTCAGTTGTCTGTAGTACAAACAAACAACAGGACAACTGTGATGAAACAATTGTCACAGAAGATTTATGATTGCTGGAAATTTATAATTTGTCTGAAACAGTCCTTTAGGAAAACATCCAGGCTACAAAAAATAAATACAGCAAGAGAAAATAGGGAAAAGTAAATGAATCAATGCTGTAAGTCTTGTATACTAGAAAAGCTCACGTCATTTACACATCTATATGTCGAAGTCTGCTCCCTTGGAACACTGCTGAATCATTCAGTGTTCAGCAGCTACGTATCCTCCCTTACGCAAAACTCATTCTGACACAAAGTATCTCTGAAAACACAAGTCATCCATCCTGCACGAAGGAAACAGAATAATGTATTTTTATACTGCAACGAAACACAGATTTGTAGCCACAGTAATGGGAAACAACATATGACAATGAAAGATCAGGAACAGTTTCTGTCGAATACCTGAAGGACCACAATAGCTACTCACAGATTAGGATGGTTCAAGTCAATTGCAGAATGAACTCACAGAACTGCCATTAGTTAAACCGTGAGTTTCTTGGAATAACGGAATGTGAGTTCACTTCTCTTATTTTTGTTGAGGATGATGAACTTCTGATCCAGTGGTCCTAAGTGGTTAAAGCTATTCAGCCCAGAGGGACCCAGCTCACCATTTCTGGGATCAATTCACTGTTCACACACAGAGCTAATACAGGGACATTTTGTTTGGATTTTTGTTGGCATTGGTCCAGTCAACAACATGATGTTCTTGCTAACAACTTATTTAAGAATCCTGGTGTCAGCTCAGATAAAATCATGGGAAATGGCTGGGGATCAAATCTGAAGATACCCCAAAGAAGGTGGACACACCCAAGCCTTGCCAAGTCCAAGAAAGCCCTCAAAAAATGGGGCAACCATGTAGCAATATGCATGCTATAGATAAAGGTGGTAAGGTAACCTCAAGCTGTGACCTGACTCTCTCTTGACTGTGATTGATTCCTGACCAGAGAAATGTAGGTAGTTTTGGTCTAATTTCCCTAAACTAGGAAAGTCATGATCTATTTCCCTATAGAAAATAGAAGATGTATGGAAAGTTTTTCATATTTTACTATTTTGTGTATTTTATAACTGATGCTCAATGACAAGACCCTAGTACAACTCCTCCCAGTAAACTGCTTGTTTAAATTGAAATAAAATCTGCCAGAAATTCTGTTTTGAACATGGCATACTGTTTAATTCTCTTATTTTTCAAAGACAGACTCTAGGTTTTTCTCTGCTAATTTAAAATATGTGTTATGTGAATATAACGCTTTGTGCAGAAATATTTACATGTTTTTGCTTTGTTCCTCTTGCATTACTAAGAAATCAGTCAAATTTTTGTAAGATCAAGAACAGATATTTACTCAGTAATGCACTGGGTGTGGCAGAAAGAAGGAACATAAGGAAGATGCAGCTGAGAATCTTAATTTAGAAATGGGGTCCTTGCTGAAGATAACATGAGTCCTAGTATAGAGTGAGCAGAGCTCCTGGAAATAACAGAGGAGGTGAGATGAGAAGATAAATGGATGTTTGGATCCAGGGGCAATTCAGCAACATCTGGAAATCTGTCTGTCACGTGAATCACTGTGATACAGAAACCATCTCAAAGAACTGCTGTTACCCATCCAGAACAAAAAATCAAGATAGAGCTCCAGCAAGTAAATGTCTGTTGAACATCTCATGTACAAACACCTGACCCATAGGAAAGCAGCCTTGATGCATCATGCTGAAGACAGTAGCTCTGGGAGCTTTTCTGAGGGGGCTGGCCCAAAGAAACTCAAGAGAAACACAATCCTTGTGTTAGAGGCAGTATTTACAGAGACACTGGTGAGCAATCTGCTCTCCAAACACAGAAACCAAATCCTCTGAGAAAGAGGACGATCAGCCTGGAGAGAAGATTTTCAGGAAGTTTAGGAAACAAGATTCAAGTGCAGGCTAAAGCATATGGCAATAGACCACTGACGGCCATGCTGAGGCCTTTCTATCCAAACACGAAGTACACTTCTGTCCTGGAACCAGGGACCTATGCTGAAGGGAAAAGTGGGATTGGCACTGAGGAACTAGGAGTTTTCAAGACCAGATACCACCACACAGTCACAACATACTTACTGGAGGCAAAGGTCTTATGAAGGGCACAAATGTTGTGAATCACCAGGGAAGAAGCACTGGGTCTGTGAAGCCTGCATGTCTGCTTTCCAAGGCTGCCAGTAGCACAGGGAAAACACAAGAGAAAGATTTTAGTGAAAAAATCTAGGACCCTACAAGGGAAGCTGGAATCAAAGTTTTCTATATAATTATGTACTTGTATACCATACAAATGTGCAAGGATGCTTGGCTAAAAGAGAAGTTTCCTATTCATTATGGAGTGGGGACTCCTTTGTATGAGACATTTGAAGCCAGACACAAGAAACTCATTTGAATCTTAAGGGAATCAACCTGTTTCAATTCAAATCCAGAAGGTCATGAACGAGCTTCTTACTGATTAGTGGGGGCTGGTGGCAGGAAGAATAAAAGACGGAGGGTACGGAATAGCACATGGTCTAGGGTGGGTCTTCTACTGATGAAGACAAGCAGTAAAACTCCTGCTTAACCAGTCCATAACAGAAAGTGCAACTCTTGCCTCTGATGATGTGCAAGCCCTTGTTTGAGCTCTTGCAACTGAAGACACATTCCACAAGTGACTAGAATGTTCTTTGGTTCAACATCCCAGTGTGAAACACGAAGGCCACAATATCTTCCAGTCTCACTGAACTTCAGAGAAGGGAGCTACAGAGGAAAGAAAAGACTGTCTTCATAAAAGGGGTAGTGAAGATACTTAATGCAGTATCAATGCTCTCTTACAAAACCCTAAGGAAAGGATGATAGCAGCATGAATCACCTATCAAAAGGAGTCTGATGAAAGGGAAAAATGAGTGGAGAAAGATGAGGAAAATTCATTTTTAAGATGTGCTTCTGAGATCTTTGAAAACACAAGCCAGTGAAGTTGAAGAATAAAAATGAATCAAGAGCAGGCTTAGCTCTTCAGCTTACTACAGGCATTGTGAAATGATCTTGCTCTATCTACACTGATTGCATCACATTCATGAGATGTGTCAGTAACAGAAGAAACATTTACAGAGAAGTCAAGGATAACAGAAATGTAGTATTTAAACTGTTTTGCGATGTGCAAAGTCAAAAAGAACCTAAGAATGGAGAACCTGAACAATTTTTGTGCTGTTCTCATTTCATCTCAAGAGCTGAAAATAAAAATCAATTTACTGAGATGGATAAAATATCTGGTTTAAGAATGAAGTCACAGCTGAACTGGGACTTGGCAGTTACCTAACAGTTTCCAAACGCTCAGAAAGAGCATATCATTATTTCAGTGTAATGCTAGAACAGGAGCTAGCTAATTATCTCACTGAAGGAGCAAATAAAACTAGACTCTGCCAATGAGGAAAGAGTCAGGCCTTTGGATATTCTCTCTCTTTACTGGCACTCCCCCACCATCACTCTGGGCTCTGAAGCTGACCCAAAAGGCAAAGCTACCCTCACCTGCTGCCTTCCCGGCATCATTCTAAGGCTGTATCTGAATGTGCTTCTGGCACACACCTGCAAAAGTGATAAAATATGAAGAAATGGAAGCACAAGCTGGGAGGAGAAGGAGGAAGCAATACTACAAGTTAAAGTGAGAGACACATTAAGAATTCTTTGCGATAAGAACTAATCATTATGTTTTAATCTTTGTTGCATAAGGATATATAGAGAACAACTCTCCAGACAGTGATTAATGAATACCTGCTATTTGTTACCGAAGCAGCAATTGTCAAATCTTTACAAACAAATGATTTACAAAAGCTGAGTATTTTGAAACCTTTGAAAAAAAGTACTTCTGTGAAAAACAAGGGGAAAGGGACAACTATGGGAAGTTAAAAGAATAACAAGAAACTCTAAAGTATTAATTCAGTTAGGGAATTTAGCCTCTGGATCCTTCCCCTTTAGAGATTTTGTATGACTTGCATGATCATAAGACGATTGAACTAAACAGTTCATTAGTCAAAATGTCTCTTGTTACTCGAGTCTCATGACCAAGAACCAGTACCTAAATTTATCTAAATATGTTAAAAAAATAGTTTGAAACACTTAAAAACTTTAATTGCATTTATTATAACTAGTGATTGTGTTTAGTAAAATGAGATCAGTGGCATATGTGACTTAGTGAATGTAACTCAGAAAAAGACAGGCTCAAACAAATGTCTACTCTACAAACGCCTAGTACCATTATCAATGACTAGTAGCAGTAGTATTTTAGCTATTTTTTCAACCCTCTAATAACTAATTTTTATTGAAATCATACCCATATACTTTGTGAAACTCAAACATATGCTTCCAGGTAAATTACTGAGCCGTTTTTGTGGATTTCCAGCACTGATGACATGTCTATCAAGTTGATGTTCACCAACATTAATTCACAGTGAGACAAAAGACATCAAGATCATTATGTATGATCTTGAAACACGAGTTTCATCTCTTGTACTGCAGCTAACTCAGGCAATACCTGGAACCCTCAATACAGAGCTGGCACACTCTGTTTCCAGAGTACAAAAGCCTTATTGATTCAAAAGACTTTGACCTTTTTGATATGGCACTTGTTCTTCTGTATTTCAGTCTACTTTAGTGAAGTATGTGGAAATTAACTACACATGCATAAACAACTAAATCCAAGCTAAATTTTCAAGACTTTCTTTTGCACAGAAGCACCACGGCTGTGTGATGCTTGGTTGCCAGCCTGGGCGACACCACAGCTTAGTATGTTTTTATTTTTACCCCAAGTAAATAACAACACATAGAAATCAGAGACCTAATTCTAACCTGCGTCATTGCTTGGACTGTTATTATTCCTTTCCTGTTGAATCAAGCTGCATGATCTGATGACCAACCATGGAAAATGTGGAGAGGAGACTCTTGGTGACTTCAGAGAAAATACTGAGATACAAAAATTCACTTGTAACAATACTAGAGAGAACACTAGGTCCCTGCTATTCTTTGAACTGCCTTGATAATCTCCTCCTGAAGGGTAAAAATCTTACTGATACTTTAACATTTTCATAGTGACTGAGCAGTACTGGCTTGAGGCATTTTGAGAGACAACTAAAGAGCTTATAGAAAAAGTTAAAATAAAGAGACTGAAAACAAGCATTGCATCAAGAAAGTTTCTTAATCTGACTGGAGAAAAAGAATTTTTTAAAGCTAACCTCAAAAATAGTAAAATTAACTAAGAGAAATCTCAAGATTATCTGGATAATATTAAAAAAAATACAATTATCTTCATTAATCAATGCATATGAAGCTTGTCTTTCCAACAATTATTTGTCTATTGTTAATGCAGCTGATCAATTTCTTTCACTTATTTACTATAGCACTAGTTATTTTAGGTACATCTTCCAGCTTGTTCATGCATTATCCCCACTTAAAATACAAACACAGCAAGGTGTTTCAAGATGCCAAGCAACAGCTTCACAATTTTAAGCAATGCAGGATTCTATGTAGTATTGGAAATGAAACCACATCAGAAATTTATTACTAAATCTGTAATTTGAATGTGTTTTCCTAGACATACACTCATGAAAATATAACTGCATATATTGTGAATTAATTTCTTAAGTGAATAGTTATTATTCCAGAGCAACCCCTCTATGAAGTGACTCACATAAATGCTATGTTACATATACTATGTAAACATCTGTCCAGTTTACTATGCACTGTTTCTTGAAAAAAAAAATCTTCAGATGAAACTGTAACAGGAATACTGTAACAACTGTGGAATTTTCCTGCAGGATTCACTAGAAATAATAAAAACAAATTGGTATAAACAATGGCATTATATTTTCATTTTCTGAATTTGTATTTATTACCATTAATTTAACATTTACAGAATTCATATTTATAAAATATACAGCTAGCATTACTTGCTAAATGCTAAGAAGTACTTTTTCAATATGTATTATAGAAGCAAAGTTTTAAGGTGCTAAAACCACCAACATATACTAGCAAATATCAAGCAAATGTCAAGCATAATCCCATATGCAAGAGAGGACATTATTTAAATATTCTCTACTTTTCTGAGACTGTTTGAACAGAGTTTTTAAAAGAAATACATGAAAATACAGGTGAAGAAAGTAAATCTCAGCATTTCAGCTCTGAAATTATTCTAACCGTTTTTGGTTGTGTGGGGTGGTTTTTTTTTTGTGTTTTTTTGGTTTTTGGGGGTTTTTTGTTTTTTTTTTTTTAATTTTTTTTTAAGGATAAAATTCCAACCACTGTTCCACACAGAATGAAAGCAATAAGGACAAAAGTCATACTGTCAGGCACAAAGATACCTGTTGCTGAAATACAGCCCTTCCCAGACAGCAGACATAAGAGAAATGCTGGTTTATTTTCTATCCCCCAGATTCATTCACCACAGAGTTGTCAGGCAAGTCCTTGCTGTCTGAAGGAGTATCAGTGCAAGAAACACACTTGGCATTCTGAGCTGCTGTTAATAACTCCAGTTATGCTGCTCCTGTGCTTGTGCTGATGAACTGCTGCATGACAGACCTTTCTGTTTTCCTGATAACTGTTCACATTTTTGAATGGCGTTTTTGATGGCATTTTCACACTGCAAAATGGCCAAATTAAATGGCTGCCTGTAGCCTCTGTTCTGCCTAAGAATCCATAATACTTTAACCATGCTCCCAGGCTTTCCAGAACATCCTAGTGACAGATAAAGCCATATGCCAGTTTTCTTTTTTTCCCTGTGAAGTTTTAACTCAACCCTCAGCCTGTGATCTGCTTAAGTGCAGAACTGACTACTCAATTTACTGATTACAAATGACAAAAAGCAAAAAGTCTACACTGGATCAATACTGTCACAGATTCTAGTAGTTTTCCTTAAATCCCAATTTGACCTGTTTTTCCCCTCTCTGTCAAACAGCAACACATCTTTGCAGGAAAGGGCAGCTCCCTCTCTTCTCATCCATGAGTGGAGGCCTTTGGAATACAGCTCTATGCACTCCCATCCTGCTGCCAGGGAGAAGAAATGCCAAGGGTCTCTTGTAGTACCATTATTTCCTACATGAGTGTCTCTGTCTTTAAGTAAATAAATTGGCCTCATTTCCCCTTAATTACATTAGTTTGTCATTTCCAAGACAAATACTATTCTGCCTTTTTTTTTTCCCAATAAAAAATTAATTGTGCCAAATCACACTGTGCTCTGTCCTGACTGGTAAAGTACAATATTCTTCAATTCATAAGGTTCCATTTATGTAAAGAAAAATATAAAATAAAACTTAACATATGTTTGCATTCTTTCCAAATTAATAATGAAGATGGAGAGTGGGACTGTTCCCAGCATCAAGCTCCTGGCACCATATGCTTTGCTGTCTATCCTTACATCGCTGTCTTATCCTCTAAACAGCATTTAGCTTATTTTTTCTTATGAGATCCAGCTTTTACTTCAGCTGCTCTGAATTCATGACAGGCAGTATCAACTGTTACACAGACACACAAAGGCTACATCTCCTCTATCTAATTTCTTCCAGATAGGCCACATTTTTCTATTTTTTCTCAGGATTTCAGACTACATTGACAGTCTTCAATTTTACAGTAAATGAATGCTACTTGCATGAACTTTACACAAAGCATGGATGAGTTTCAGTAATCACTGGAAATCTAGCTGAAGCTCCTCAGAAAATTCCAGACATATGTTCTAAATACTGATTTATATGTAAAATTTATTCAAATTAAGAAAATTAAGGCTAATTAACTGATTTATTTTTAGCATTTTATCCTCAGCTTTTGTCACAGGACAAAGGTTGTATCAATCAGAAAAAAATCCTCCAGTTTTAATACTGAACAGACCAAGCCAAGATTATTTATGTTAGTGTACCAAGCAAAAAGTTTGAGGAACTCACCACTGAGCTCCAGTGTAGCAAGGACAGGTACATGGGATGGAAGTGAGGACAGGATGTGGAAGGAGAAAAGCAGAAATACTGCCTGAACATGCATGGGTGCTGTTAAGAAAGCTAAAAATGAACTCGAATTGACATGCGCGAGCAATGTCAAAGGCAATGAAAACAGCTTCTACTGCTACATTAACAACAGAAGATGAACAATGAAATCAGTGGATTGCTAAATTAGTAATCACAGGCATGGACAAGATCAAGGTACCTGATACCTTCTGTGTTAGTCCTCCCCAACAAAGTCTCCCAGGGTTTTATGTCTCAAGAGTTCAAGGAGGAGAGACACTGGCAGCTAATAGTTTGCAAATAGCAAAAGACTTGACAAATCTGATGCATGTGATGGTGCTGAGAGCCTGCTGGTGACACTGAAAGTCTGCCATTGGGCACAGCATGGAGACTGGGGACTGGCTAAGGTCCTCAATAACAGAGAGGAAAAAAAACAAACCTACACTGGTATTTAAATGGCAAGGTCATAGGTGATAGAATAGTAAATCTTTCTTTGGCACCTGGAAAAATCACGGAGAAAGTTGTCTTGAAAGCCACTTCTAGGCACATGGATCAGAAACATAAATCTTTGCACTTAATCCGAAATTCCTCTGTTCCAGCTACTGTCTGCTGCCTCTTATTCTGTCTGGGGGAAACTTTGAGAGTTGCATGGACAAACTTGAGGTCAGACTGGAGGAACAGACCAGCAGGAACCTCATGACATACAAAATGGACAAATGCAAAGTTCTGCTTCTAGGAATAAACATTTGCAATGGTACAGGGTGGGAAATACTGTATGGGGAGCAACCTTCCTTTATGTAAGAGGAGGTTATACTGAAGGTTGACCTAAGCTCTTTACTGAGATCCGTGGCTGAAGCATAAAAGATCATGGTCAAAAATTAAAATGAGGGAGGCTCTGACTTGGTGTAAAGAAAGGAATGTTCAAAATCAGGAAAATCAAGCACTATAAAACATTGCCTAGGGAGGCAGTATTATCTCTGTTCTTGGAGATTCTCAAGACATACCCAGAACAAAGCCTTCAGCAATCTGGTCTAAATTTGGTGTTGACTTTGTACTGAGAAGATCACTGGATCAGACCCTCCTAAGAGGTTCCAGGGTGAGAATTTCTACAATTCTAACTAGCTCTTTTCAGGAAAGCACTAACCTGGCAATTAAAAACAAAGAAAAAACACCACAGTACCCCCACAAACCAAACCAAATCAAACCTGTCCAAACCAAGGCAAGCAAAACCACAATAATAAAAAAATCGGCACCAGCGGCATAGCCACCTTCTATTTGGCTCATAGAATGTTTTCCTAGTTAGTTAGAATTAACACTGGATTTACAAACAGTCTTAGTGTTCACACACTGCAGATTTTTCAAAACAGTACTAAGTTGTTTCCACTTTAATGATTCAAGAATTTAATAATGTTTACTTCATGAGACAGAAAACATTTACTTCTTTCTATGATGGAGCATAATTTCTACAGCAACATGCAAGTAGCAAATTCAGCTCTTCATCTTTTTAGATGTAAACACAGTGGGAATAATGCCATTTTTCTTGCTCAATAAGACAGATACAAAACAATGTTTTGGGGGTTTTTTTGTGCGAGATAACGGAAGATTGTCTTATCGCAGATGATCTGTGCAACCATATCACAATGTAACCATATGTATGCTTCTAGTTTCTTGGCCACCACTGGTACAGAAATAAAACTCATCAAATGTGTTTCATTTACCCTTAATTTTAGAGAAATACGTGCACCAATTCCAAAATCATTATTAATGAGTCTTAGCAGAAGCAAATCTCTTGAACTTGGCAATGACTAGCTGTGTAAGAAAGGAGTATTGACATGAGAAAGGAACACCAAATACTTCCCATCTCAAATATTATACCTTAAAAAGTATGCTTATTGTGTCTTTATATGATAACTGAACAGGAAAATACTCATTTTGAATTTCTCTTTTATAGTTAAGCTACAGGCTAAGCAACACAAACTGTTTCTTCATACTAAAAAATCATTTTACCAATCTAACCAAACTTAAATCATGAAGCTACTCAGAAACTGAGTAATTGCAACTAATCATACCTCTTAAGTGATCTGTTCAAAGGGATTAGAGGGGCAAAAACATAAAGTAGTTTAAAAATCTTTGTGCTGTAATAAGTACTCCTCTATTAAGGATCGTCTGACCACCTAAAAAAAAAATTCAGCAGTGATTAATACTTGCCTATTCTCATATGAATGGGGAGGAAAACAAGATGTATAAGATTATTAAGTCTTTCATTAGGAATATTTAAGTTCTGAAGTATTCACAAAACAACCTGTGTTTACGATGTTTGAGGGAAAAATTAGCAACATGAAAATTTTGTTTCAAATTAGAGCAAAATTCTGATTATGATTTTTTTCTTTGATTAGTGCCAGCACAAGACACAATTTACAGGACACAATAAAATTATAAACCAATTATCTTTCCATAATGAATAATTGTAAGCAGTTTATTATAGAAACTCATAATCCACATTAAATATTAACTCAAACAATGCAAACTGATTACTATTTATCTTTTTTTTTTCCATGCAACCAGAAGGTTAGTTAGAGGTTTCATATGACACAGCTACAGGTTTTCAGCTCCTGAGGCTAAACCATGGGTTGTAGAGATAGAGATATACACAATACTCCATTTTAATATTTAAATTTAGTAGTGTTTGTCCTTAAAATTACTTTTTAGTGGTGAACCATTAATTCCTTTTATGATATTTACCATTCAACTACTAAATCCCTTATGAAATACTGAGCAGCTTTATGTTAGACGTTTATACAATAACTGAAGTTAACAAAGTGCTTTGAACATGTAAACTACAACGGAATATTACAATAGTATCCTTCAACTTCATTTATGACAAAACTCTCTGACCAATTTCCTCATTTATGGATGATGAAGGAATAGGAAGTGAATTATGAAATGCCACCATCTGACAAACAGGTCTGGGGCTGTCAGCTAGCTACAAAAATAACTACGTTTTACTATGCGTGTTACATGTTTTCCCTAGTTTGTTCCCGAGAGATAAAAAGATTATCAAGGATTTGCAGTCCTGTAGATTTACAGAATCACAGAATACGCTGAGTTGGAAAAGACCTACAAGGATCACTGAGGCCAGCTCCTGGCACTATGCAGGACACCCCAAGAGTCACACCATGTGCATGGGAACATTGTCAAAATGCTTCTCGAAGTCTGTCCGGCTTGGTGCTGTGACCACTTCCCTGGAAAGTCTGTTCCAGTGCTCGACCACCATTTGGGTGAAAAACTTTCTCCTGATATCCATCCTAAACCTGCCGTGACTCAGCTTCATGTCATTTCCTCAAGTCATGCCACTGGTCATGAGAGTGAAAAGATCAGTGCCTGCCCCTCCTCTTCCCCACATGAGGAAGCTGCAGACTACAATGAGGTCTCCCCTCAGTCTCCTCCAGGCTGAACAGACCAAGTGACCTCAGCTGCTCCTCATGCAGCTTCCCCTCAAGGCCCTTCACCACCCTTGTGACTCTCAAGCTGCATCAAGGGAAATATAGGCTGGATATTAGGAAAAAGTTTTTCACAGAAAGAGGGTGAAGTACTGGAATGGTTTGCCCAGGGAGGTGGTGGAGTCACCATCTCTGGATGTGTTTAAAAAAAGACTGGATGTGGCACTTGGTGCCGTAATCTAGTTGAGGTGTTGTAGCATGGGTTGGACTCGATGATCTTGAAGGTCTCTTCCAACCTAGAAATTCTGTGCTTCTGTGATTCCTTTGGACACTTTGGTATTTTCATGTCTTTTTTATACTGTGCACCCAAACCTGCACACAGGACTCAAGATGAGGCTGCACCAGTAGACATCAAAGCAGGACAATCCCCTCCCTTGCCCGGCTGGCCATGCTGTGCCTGATGCCCCAAGGACAGGGTTGTCCCTCCTGGCTGCCAGGGCACTGCTGACTCATCTTCAACTTGCCATCGAACAGCACTCCCAGGGCCCTTTCAGCAGCACTGCATTTAGTTGCTTAATGTTTACTTTAAAGAAATTTGCCTTTCTTCATTCCTTTAATCCCTAAAAACAATTAGTATTTCAGAATAAACAGCTAGAAATGGTAAGGCAAACATCTATGAAAGGATAGCAGTACCCATTCCTTGAATTCTCTGCCAAATGTGAACACTAACTTCACAGCATCAGTTTCTCTAGGACAAACATGTATCCTACACATAATTATGTATGTGTACATAAATTCATAACTGTATGTATATTAAAGTATATGTATTCAACTATACGCTAATATATGCATATATGTACACACATACATAAATACATACAACTTCTTGCAGTACTTTGTATTAAGAGGAGCAGAGTTATAACACCCTGTGGTATTTACATATCTGTTTACTCTTTTAATATGCAAAATCTGGATTGCTTGACTTGATCTCTTTCCTTTCACATGTCATTAGGATTCATACACTAAATTAATTTTGTGGAGCTTTTATAGATACAAGATTCTTAACAGGTAATCATTATCTACCACAGTCCACAAGTAGAGGGAGAAAAATCCCAAGCCCCCTATGAGGAAAGAAATGCATTTTTGAATTGAGTCCAGAGCATATACCAGATTTTGAAAATTGCTGTGATTTGGCCCCACAATCAGATTAACCTTGCATTGAATTAAAAGCCCCATTTCTAAGGAAAACGACATGTTGTAATCCTAGAGGGAGGTAATACACCTCTAGCTGAAACAGCAGAAAGGTTTATTGTATCTCTGAAGTGCTGATCACAGCTGCTGAGACTTGTCTTGCATCACACACACACAAGAGTCATTTAGGCTGGACAACAAAAATCGGGTTATCTTCTACAAGACTAAATGCTACAGCAAATAGTTACTAATCCTGGCAGAAATTGTTTATTTGCTATTTTTTTCAAAGGGGACCACCTAACGTCTGATCCAGCATTATTTGATTCATAGTCATGTTCTTTCTCTTAAAGGAAAACTGTGATCCACATCTTGACCCACATAACCACACATTCCTTCACAGATGTTAAATTCCTAACACTTTCTTAAACTAGAAGGTGCAATTTCTCTGAAGTGAATACTATGTTGTGAAATAACTACCATAGAAACTATTAGATACATACTTGGGATGGGCTCTCAAATAGATTGGTCATGACTACATATGAAACTGACAAATCCTGACAAAAACTGCAGTGGAATAAAGACATCTGTAAATGGTGCATCAAATCTCAGTTAATTATGTGAAGTCCTAATGGAGATTTTGCTTTTTCAATTGATGTTTATGCCAGCACAGAGTGGAACTGACCTTTCATTTTCAAAAATGACAGCTGATTCCCATCTCTTTTGGTCATCTCGTAGTCCCTGTGACAAGTGTCTGAGAGGCAAGCCTGCATGGTGATTCTCACCAAGATGCAGGGGAAAAAGCTGTCTCTGGTCTTCCAAACATGACCTGGAAGAACCAAATCTACGACTCAAGAGGGCTGCTCAGAAACCAGATCCAGTCACCTCTTGTATATTTTCCTGTCCATTACCCTGGAGAACACTGCAACATTGCGTCTGGAACTGAACACCTATTCCAGGCTCCTAATACTACTTGACCCCTTGGAAAGCAGCTGTGATGCCTGACACTGTGCCATAGCCTCCATGTCCTCACCAGCAAGAGAGGGCAGAACATAATAGTGCTGTGGTCAATTCCCCATCAGCTCAAATGCTTGTACATCCAACAGGTCCAAGCACTGGTGGCACTTCTGGTCATGGGACACTATGACTCCATACAAGGGAAGTCCTCCCCTACCCCGGCAAACATTAAAGATCAACTTTCAGAAATTAAACACCAAAACCTATTCACTGAAAAGCATGCCATAGCCTGTATGCAAACAACCAGATGGAGAAAGGAGGCAACTTTCATTTGCATAACAACTTTAATTGGAGATGCTTTGCAAACACAGCATTAACAGCATGTAATATATCATTGTTACTACAGTGGCATCCCCAAATAGCACCAATGGGATCTAGGTCTCGTTAGAAGATGTACTCTATAAATGTATATGTAGACACATAAACCATACTTTTAAAAAACCTTTCATCTATTACAGAGTATCATCTACCCCAACTGACTACAACGCAAGGAAAGGCAACAGATGGTTAAGATGGCAACTATAAACAAATTTTACAGATAACTAAACTGCTCCTAAATATATCAGTTTTGAGATCTCCTGTCACACCTTCCCAATTTATAATGTGTAGCCCCCTTAACCTCTCTATAAAAGTAACTATTGACTCCCTACTTCTGGTTCGACACTTTCTCTGGCAACTGGAGTTTTTCCTTGCTCCCTTTATTCCTCTAGAAGGAATGGGAAAGGTATGGAAAGGTATGGAAAAGGGTTTCCCTTAGCTACTGCCTGAACTAGGAAAAGACTGGACAAAATAGCAGGTCAAGTAAAATTCATAGTAGGGGTAAGGCAACGTTTCTCTGTGGTCTTGCCTTAATATTGCCTCAGTATCCGGTAGAGTCTTGATCTGCATCTCAAAGGGCCAAGGAACTGGAGCCTCAGGTCACTGAGACAGTCTGTTACCATGGCTATGGGTGGCAGAAGGGCACCTGTCTCCCTGTTTCATTTGGATAGCACTGCTCCCTATCCTCCTGATGCCTCATTTTAATGAACAATTTCTGGTTAGTTATGATAAACTGTTAAAGCTACCATTATTTTCACTGCTTCTCTTTACAAAAGAATATCTAAAGCTAATCACTATCTTGTAGAGGAAAAAATGGGTCTTTTGCTACCTACAAGAGGCATTTGGTGGTCACCAGGAGAAAAGTGCTGGAAAGTGCCATTCTATTTTAAGAGCTTGAGTCTTTTCTTAGCTTTTAGAAAACTGAATGTCTAAGAACTGCCTCATACATTGCTGTTATAATCCCAGGATTTATGCTCTTTTCCCCAAGATTAAAGGAATGTGCATGTTAACAGGAAATACACACATGGATGGAGGCTGTAAATATGCTCCTTTCTGTCCTCAAAGTGAGCTGCTACCTACACCTCTTCTCTGCAGCATGGGCACAAAGCATGAGCTACATGCAAAAAAGAGAAAGAGCACACACACCCTGGGTCCAAATGGTGTCCTGAAACAAAATTATGCAGAGCTCATTCACTGTCATACCTATAAGAGGACTGTAGCTCAGTTTGGTTAATGATCTTCTGTCTTGTTTAACAATGGAAGGTTTACACAATTTAATGGAAGGTGTACACAATTTAAATCATACTTTTAATTCTGAAATGTGTCATGAAGTAAGAGCTTGTTTCATTTAAGTCCAAGTTATAGTTGTAATGTCTGTAATTTAATTTTCAGTGCTGTGTTCTAGCAATATTTTTAAACGTATTCAACATTGATTCCTTGGGAGAAACACAAGCAGCCCAGCCTAAATGAAACAGACAAATTAGGGAAAAAGTGCTCAACAGCCTTAAGGCAAGCAGAACAAAAAAGTGCCATTCATATACTCCAGCACTTGGGTTAGGCTTACTTGATTTCTTAGCAGGCGTATTAGGAATTCTATATACCTGAATTAAACCTAGTAAATCATAACAAATCCCATCAAAAACCTCAGTAGCTTTGGGCAACATTTTCTTCCAGGGGAAGCATTGTAAATTATCAGATCTGACTCCACCTCAGCGACTATTTGTCTTCCTGTGCCAGCCTTCTTAATAACAAGCTGGGTGCTGATTGCAGCAAGGTGCATTCAAAGTCACCTGAAATTTAAACTGGTTTAACCTCCAGCTAATTAAAAAACCACAATGGATATAAATAGGCAATTCAGATAGTATTTTAAAGAGTTTTGAAAAATGATGATCCAGTGAGGAACAGAGTGCTTTCACAAAGAATAATGACAGAACCAGTAACTGTGTAGGGACCAAAGGACAGCTACTGATGTCCACAGTGAGCTCTTGATACATTTGCCCACTGCTTGATACTGTCTTATTCCCAGACTTTCCATCTTGTTCTTTTTTTTAAGAAAACCTACCCTGCCTTTGAGTACTCCAGGTAAGAACATATAAGACACCTTTGGTCATGGAACATCACGTTAGTAACCACTCCTTAGCAACAGATTGCAATACCCACAACAAACTGATCTATTTCACATTATCCACACCACTTTCACTCCTAAACTCTTAAAAAAAATTAGTTAATCTCAAATTCTTCATGTATGTGTATGTGCATGCATACACATATACACACAGAGACAGACAAACTTGTAATTTTTTCTGAAGGTCCCATGAAACAGCTGACAAGAATGAATGGTCATCCTTAGATGAGTTTGTAAGCAAACTCACAAAGTTTAGGTTGGAAGCGACAACCGAAAATTACCTCTTCCCACCGCCTGTTCAGAGCAGGGTAAGCTTCAGACTAGACTGCCCAGGGTTTAAACTTGTCACGTTTCACATCTTGAAAATCCCAAGGATAGAAACCACAGCACTTCTGAGAGCAACCTCTTCCCAGCTGGAGTCTCCATGTGGTAATGGAAGGTTTTCTATATGAGGTCCACACCTCTACTGTTTCAGCCTTTGCCTTCCTCCCGTCCCTCTACCACACATACTGTGAAAAAATGCTTCTCAGTAACATCCTCCTAGGCACCAGAAAAGACACCACCAAAGCCTTCTCCATAAGCTCCATTCTCCCAGGGTCTCCTCATGGGACTTACATTTAGTTCCCTGCTCATCTTCGGTGCTCCCTTCACTGATGCTGCTCGGGTTTCTTGATGTTTCTCCTGTACCAGGAGGGGGGGATGTGCATGGTAATTTACATGTAACTAA
Organism: Illadopsis cleaveri; assembly: GCA_013399915.1. Classification (NCBI taxonomy): domain Eukaryota; kingdom Metazoa; phylum Chordata; class Aves; order Passeriformes; family Timaliidae; genus Illadopsis; species Illadopsis cleaveri. The sequence continues at coordinate 470,245 of VXBB01016406.1, forward strand.
ACAAGGACTGGCCAGAGACAGATCATTACTTCCCCTGCTGTCCTGGCTGTAACCCTGTTGACACAGCCCAGGGTGCAGCTGGCTGTCCTGGAAGTCAGGACATAGTGCTGGCTCCTGGCCAGCTCGTGCCTGCCAAGGTCCCATGTCCCTTACTGCAGAGCTGCTCTCAACCACTCAGGCACCAGCCTGAGTCACTGCATGGCCTTGTTCCTTGTCAGATGCAGGACTTGGAATCTGTCCACCTGAAATTTCCCAAGGTTCCTCTGCTGACCCATTTCCACAGCCTCTCTAGGTCTCTCTGGATGGTGGCCTTACTCTCAAGGGTATCAACTGGACATCCTAACGTGGTGTCACCTACAAATTTGAATACAGCGTTCTCTATTATTTCTAGCAGGTTACTGATAAAGAAATTAAGCAGGACAAGTCCCAGGATACTCCACCTGCTACTGGCCTTCAGGTATAGGATGTCCTTCAATCAGCCTCAGAGTGTGATCATAAACCCACCTCTCTACACACTGAGCTCTCATTCTAACGTGGACAAAAGAATACTGTGGGAGTAAAGCCTTGCTAAAGTCAATTACATGACCCGCTATTCTCCCATCCTGAAATCTAGTCAGTTTATCAGAGAAGTCAACTGGGCTGGTGAGGCATAATTCACCCTAAGTCAATCTATGGTGACTGTTTCCAATCTTTTCTTTCACATGCCCATTAACTTATACAAGAAAGACTCACTACACCAGATGCTCACTTTACAGTTCCATATAATTAACTGCATGGGTACATTAATTTAAAAAATGTCTAATCTTAAAAATAAAAAGAAATCAGTATTTCTTCATGTCAATGGATATTCTGTGTGGTGAACATTCACCCCAAATAAACTCACTGTTACTAATTAGTTTTTAAGGATTGGCACAGTTATTGCACGGAAGGGCTCTAATCTTTGCCTATCCATGCAAGGAATGTAATGCCTGTCTTGGTCCTCATTTGTCCAAAGGTCTAGTTCCCAACATTGCAGTCAATAAACCACCTCCAAAAATCATAAAGAATATGCAGATAAAACACCTTTGTTGGAGCAAAACTTAAAGAAAGCACTACAGTTGTCTTTGATTTCAAGGAGAGAAATCACATTAGAATGAAGCAGCTTGCTACAAGGAAGTTAGGAAGAGCAGCTAAATGGTCCCTCTACCATCAGTCAAGATTTAGCACTATTAACTACACTATACTTAAATTTGAGAAAAATGAATAAACCCTAAAAAGAAGTTACCATGGCTAAAGAGCAGCAAAAAAGGTGTATTTGGAGATAAAGAAAAAAGTTTTCTGCGATTGTGCTTAAATGAGGAAACTAAACTATCATGATATGGGAAAATGACTCAGGGTAAACTAGGAAAAAACTGTGATGTCATATTCACATTCTAATAGAGGTTATAAAAATACAGATGAAATACAGGGCGAAATGCAGTTTCTACTCCCCGGACGGGATGTAGACGGGATGCCTGACTCGCCTCATAGAGTACATGCCACAGGGAACAAAATGAAGGGTGGAGTGGACCAGAGACACCACAGCCCAGCTCTGCGGAAATCCTTGAAATGGAGGGAAGTTGGTGATATCTTGTAGCTAGTAATTCACACAGCAGCTGTCAAGCATGGGAGAAAAAAGATGTATTGCTGTTGAAACAGCAACCATGGTCTGATTCCAAACGTAATACCTCATCCCAAAGCTATCTGTCTCCAAAGTACCACCACCCCTCACAGAGCATGTGTTCTATATTTCGTTGACTATGCCTTACACTGATCAGTGCTAAAGTTACGTATGACTAGAGTCACTCAAGCTCCGCCTAGAACATGAAGTAGTAGTAGAAAAGTAATTCAAGAATGGGGAGAAGTTAGGGGGGAAGACTCCATCCTAACTCCTGGGCTGAACCTCTCCTCTTTTCCATAGGAATGTGTAGTGGATAAGAGCCAGTAGTTCATGTCCACTGATTGGTTATCTTGAGATAGTTTTTGTTAAGAATTAGAGCTTATCTGTATATTGCTTTGAGTAAGACTTTGCAGCCTGGTATTATCACCATCAATCTTCAAACCTTAAGCTGCCACAATTTTCTATTATATAGATAGGAATTCTGTAAACTGTTGGGGTGAGTCCTTCAAGGGCGTCAGCAGTGGCAAGTAACTGGTAAGATGATTACAGGACTGGATCACTCCTCCTATGAGGAAAGGCTGAGAGAGCTGGAGTTGAGGACCTCTCATTGTGGTCTTTTAGTACTTAAAGGGAGCGTCTTAGAAAGCTGGGGCCAAAGTTTTTAGCAATGTCTGTGACAACAGAACAAGGGGAATTGTTTTAAACTGAAGGAGGGTAGTCTGAGACAAGATCAAAGGAAGACATTTTTTACCATGAACAGGCTGCCCAGGTAGATGNAGGACCTCTCATTGTGGTCTTTTAGTACTTAAAGGGAGCGTCTTAGAAAGCTGGGGCCAAAGTTTTTAGCAATGTCTGTGACAACAGAACAAGGGGAATTGTTTTAAACTGAAGGAGGGTAGTCTGAGACAAGATCAAAGGAAGACATTTTTTACCATGAACAGGCTGCCCAGGTAGATGCCCTCATCCCTGGAAACATTCAAGGTCAGGCTGAATGGGACTCTGAGCAACCTGATCTAGTTGAAGATCCCTGCTCATTGCAGGGGAGGTGGACTAGATGGCCTTTAAAGGTCCCTTCCAACACAAACTATTCTATGATGGCATGCACAATGAAAGAAATGCAAGAATGAAACAAGAGAACCTCTATGTAGACTGTGCAACCTCCTGCTTAAAATCATATGTGTATTAAGTATGAGGAGGGGGGAGCGGGGGCAGATAGAGTAATGCTAATTAAAAAAGAACAATGTTGCAGGGAATATCTGGGGAACCACAGGCCTGTCAAAACCTGGCCAAAATTTCAGAAACTATTTTTTGGAACTGAATTAATGAGCATATGCAACCATACAAGCCACTGGAAGTTTGTGAAGAAGCCAAGGAGTGCAATGTTTTTCAAAAAATGAAATGAACTTGGATTATAATGGTTCTAGGAAACTATCAGCTTTATACTGTGAAACATCTGTGAAATCAATATGTGATTAGGAAAACAATATAAGACAAAGGCATCATTATCATTATCTTTACTTGCATATCTATGGTACACACCTGTACCTGGAATGCCTGGTTGTAATCTCCCTCTTGCAGAAATAATTAAGTAAACCATACTGAAAATAGAGAAGGCTGTAAGAGAACACTAATAGTTAAGAAGCAGCTTCCATAATATGTACTTCTAAATATACAGAGAATGCTTCAACTGATAAAAGCAATGAGTTATAGGATGCGTGGTAGTGATCTACACAATTATGATTGCCATGGAGAAGAGGAATATGGATCTACTTTTTAAAGCTGTGTTCAGTACAAGAACTGATAGACACCTAATTAAAATATCAAGTGGAAGTTTCCCAAGAGATCTCCAAAGAAGATGCATGTAAGTTGAAAAACTCCTTGAAAACAATATGGATGCAAAAACATTTTGCATAATAACAGTAGGCTTGTTCTGTCCTCTTCCCTGGGTGCTGGCCTCTGTCAGAGGGATACAGGACTCAACAGTCCTTTAAACTAACTTAGAATCAAATTCTGAAGTTTCATTGCTTTCTCTTCCAGAATGCTACAAGTGTACAGACCTTATTTAAAATTTTAGATCGAAGTCAACAGGAATTTGAGAGGAGAGGAAATATATATATATATATAATGTCCCTTACATGCTTAATAGTGGTATTAATAAATAAAAAAGCATGGTGACTTCAGAGCAGAAAATCAGCTGACACACCTCCACTGAGGAGTCTCCTCTGAAAAACAGTTACCCCTTAAGGGGGCATTTAGCCACCTTAAGGTAGCTGATTATGTGACCTTATTTCACACAGACTATCAGCATGCAAGGACAGGCTCATCTCATGTATTGCTACATAATATTCTTTTCAATCAGTAATATCCTTCATTCCCCCAGCCACAAAAGTTTCAGGAGCATCTGCTTTTGTACGAAAACTGTGTATCTAGTTTAACTATCTCTGTTTCCCTGAAGGGAAAGAAACAACAGATACTATGACTCAGGAAAAACAGACACAAAGCAAATCTATTGAAGCACTAATTTCTTTATTTTTTCTTCATTTTTAATAGCATTTAACAAATCTAGGCTTCAACAACTTGCAACATCCAGCATTTCCTAACCAGACCTTTTTCTTTAGCGGCAGTGGCATTTCTGCCTGCAGCTGAACTCCCTAGGACAAGGAGTGTTTTGAATTTTGAACAAAGTATGTTATGTCATTATTCTACTCTTATATTTTACCTGGCTAAATCTAACTAAAGGACAGTTACAATTTTAGAGATAAAAATACTCTCAAGAACGTTTGGCCTAAAGAATACGTTTCTCATTGCTACTGAATTATGAAATGAAGATAGGCAGTCTAGAAATAAATGACATATTAGAAAAACTGAAGTAACTTCAAAAAGGATTTTCTAGTAATATCTTGTAACAAAAAGAGAGGAGGCCACATCACTAACAAGCTTCATAAGCAATATCAGTCTAAAAACCACACTGCAGGTTGTACAGTGTGATAAAAATAGCTGATCTTTTAGAAGTTTATGAACTACTTCAACCTATATAAGGTAAGAAATGCACAGAACCGACACAAGCTGTCTCGCTTTTGGATTTTATGGAAGTGAAGTCTGTAAGCAGAGCACATAAAAACACTGTGGTAGGAGGGTGTAAGAAAACAGATGATGGCAAAGCTCCCCCTAGGGAAGTTGATTTTAATACAGATCTTGCACTGTACTCTAGACTATCACAGTGTTAAGAAAAATAAGTACATTGTTTTATCATCTAAAAGCCCAGATGGCCACCAAGGAGCTGTTATTCAAGATAAGCTCTAGCATCCCACAGGATTTCCAGTTTAATAATAATGAAGTCAATTATGCATCTGAAAAAGTACGGCAACGCTTTTTTCATCTCAAGTCTAGTTCATCTTTTTTAATGTATGGAGAGATATGGGCAGCAGTAAAAATTAGCACACTACAACTCTCATGGATAATTTCCAATGTGCTACATGACAAATCTGTAAGTGTCGTGATGTCTGCTTTTCAAATGAGATGATATTCCCCCCCGTATAGAAAATGTTCTCAAGCATGTAACAGGAAACCAACTAAAACTGCTAGTTTAGGTTGTGGGAATTTTTTTATTTCTTTTTAAATTCAATTTACAGTGTTCAGCCTTCTTATGTTAAGAATTTTTTTTTAGTAGTGATACACTACCCTCATGTCTACATTTAACCTGTGGCTAAAATGAGAGGTATATAGTAGTATGAACCCAAGAAAGTTTTTGTGGACGTTGGGCGACAGTTCACCATTCCCATTACGGGTGCTTTTTCACCAGATGATCCCGTAATCACACATGGCTGAACAATGCAACTACAATTTGGAAGGCTACTCACAAGTTATTTGTAAAAAAAGATGGTATTCTTACTTCCAATGGAGACATACAGCAGGTATTTAGTCACCAGAAAGCCAAGCAGACACAGCTGATAATCAAACTTGAAGTAATCTAGAAAACTCCAAAAACCCAATCAAACACAAAAAAGCTGTAAGAAAAAACCTTTAAGAAGGCACGTTCAGCCAGTGAAAATAAACCCCGAACAAAATACTCCAGGTCAACACCTTATCCTGCTTCTCTAAACACTATCCACACAACTACAGGATGAGTTCACTCTTTACTCTCTAGTAAAAGTTCTGTACATGAACCAGAAGTATGAAATAGTATGACTTACTACCTGTTGGAATGAATTAGGATAATAGTACCTCAAGAAATTTCCAAGGATTTTTTTCGATTAGCGGATAAGGGGATTAAGGAGAGTAGGTAAATATCTCTGGGCCTGAAGCAACTTGTGGCAATACAATAAATGTGGATCACAGCTTTGCATACATGACTGTAGAACAAATATCAGGAACATATGAAAGGGATCATGTAAAAACACTAACTTCTCTCAAAGTAGTGGACAAAAAAACTACAATCCGTGCCCAAAATTAGTGTTTATAACTATCAGAAAAGCAGTATTTTGCTTCATGGGTAAGGCTGAAACAGGAAAAGACCTGAAAAAAACTACTACACACTAAATCATTACTGTTTCCACAAGCTAAACTGGACCAGTATATGCTGGGGCTGCACAGCCACTGTGACAGTCATCCTGTGACATGACACAGGCTGAGTTCTGTACTAGCCAGCGTAAATGAAAGATAAGGGGTGTCACATACCTTTTTCATTTCCACTTTTCCTTCTCTGTAACTACTATCCATCACAACTTTTATTAGACTTTAAGAGATTAGGCCTATTTCTGTGATACAGATGCACCTACACATGTACCACATCCTTTAGGACAATCTGCCTTCTGCTGAAGATGACAGTGGACAGTAAGGTGGATAAAATTTGCAGAATCAGAACCATCCAAGCTAGAAATAATGTACTCTGTAAATGCTGCCATGCATTCAAATACTGTCCTCTGGAAGTCCTAGAGACAGGTATCTTTCTTTCACATCAGCAAACAGATTTTCTGGACAACCTGTGACAATTTTTGTTGGAGAATTCAGTAAATTCAGTGTATGCACAAGCTAGACAGAGTTTATGCTGACAATTCGAACTAGCTTTCAGTGGTAGCTGCTTCACCTACCCACTGAGATAGCAACTGATAGCCTCATTTTTTGGATTGCTTCGCAGAACAATCTTGGTTCTGCACATTGTTATCAATGCCCAGGCTGTCTGGCTCAGGTTCGTAATATATTATTTATGCTGCCTGTGTAAAACTAACAGTACTGTACATACACCTTTAGAGACACGGCATCATCTTTAACACTAAGAACCTAAAGAGGGGTTGCAAACAGTAAATTTTAGAACATTTATTGTGAATCAGATACTATTCCTTCTGTTAGAGATTAGTTAAAACTAAGTGTCCAAGCAAAAACGGTAAGATTTTGTAAAGAAAATGAAGAAAGTTGTTTCATGTTGAGTGCATTGAAAATTTTCCTCCTCTCAGTATTTTATGTTCCAGATACTCCTCTGATACTCCCTACATTCAAATTCTGTTAAACAAAAACTGAATTCATGTATTTGGAAGCATAACTTTGTATCTTAGAATGCAAAGACTGAAACATAATTTTATGTCTCCTTTATTGATAAAAAGCTTGAGAAGGGCATTTTCCTTTCTGAAGGCATCTGTGTGGTTCTTCAACCACATAAAAATAAAAATGCAAAATACAGAAAAAACTGAAATTTGTCTGCAATAATTTAGAATATTTAAGCTGTTTTGTAAATTCAGAATGAAGAAACAAAGACAATTCACATAAAAACACATTAAAGTAACTTTAAACCAGCAAACGTTCAGTAACGCCCTATTTTAGTACTTCACAGGTTCGTATAATCTTCAACTTTACTAATCTGTTGGAACGAGAACCCTCAGAGCCCTCAGCCTTTTCTGTGGGGAAAGGCAGACTCCATCCCTTGGCCTTTTCTTGCTGCAGAGTTACTGAGGCCACTGATACAACCTGCAAGTAACTGCAACATCAAGTCACAGCTTTCAGGTCAGCCTTAATTCTGAAAATATTCATTAGCTACCCATGACAGAAGATTCTTGATCCTTGCTTCCCCCCTCATATGGCATTCCATATGGCACACCATAAATTGCACTGCTCCAGTCTAACTACAACTTGTGGAGGAGACAGGGGCATGGAGGAAGGCAAAAAAGGCACCCTCCTCTAAGTGCCCTCAACTAGCTTGAAAGCCAAGAGGAAAAGTTTTTCAATTATACAATACATTTCCAGTTACTTGGAAAAATGAAATCCAGACCTGGTTTCTAGTGTTGTTTCTGGAAGTGTGATATATAAAAAAGGGTCTAATCATTTACTAATTAATACATTAATTAATATACTAATTAATTAATATATATAAAATTATTTTAGCAGCAACTTTCTACCAATGCTCAGAGCTTCTACCAACCCCAATAAGTTGTGCTTATTAGACCTGTTCTTAAAAATCTCAGACACTGCCAGCTAGAAAACAGCCAATAATGAAAATTCAAATA
>VXBB01016407.1:31625-52177 GCA_013399915.1 Illadopsis cleaveri
AACTCCACTTTACATCCAAAGCTGCCACACATGGTTTGGGTTACGTGCATTGGACTCCTGCTGTTTTCCTCTCTCTTACTCCTAAAACTGGCTATAAGGCTACTCAATCAAAATTTAATCCAGAATTTAAACCCTCCACAGGTTTTTTTTTTTTTTCATTTTTCTTCTGGAAGAAGATCATCTGAGTACAAACTCCTTTCATATCAGTTATGCAATATTGATAAGTTTTGACCAGAAAAATGAAAGACCTTTCTCCAGCTGGAATATCAGTAAACACAAATTCGTTATATTGCTGAATACCAGAAATGTTGATCACAATTGCTGCTTCATTCTTTTCTTCCTCAGACAAAAATTGCATGAGAAGGGGAAATATGATGAAGTTGATGATTAATGCTTCTACTTGATCCTATTAAGTGAAATCCATAGCATTTAACCTAATTTTGAGGTCAGAAGAAACCTGCAGAGTCTGACTGGTGGGAAGGGTGTCCTAAGCTCAGAGTGTCTGGTAGCAGTAAAATATTTGAAAGGAGAAGGACGTGTGTTGGCATGGCAACACTGCTTAACTCATGTTTGTCAAGGCCACTGTAATTACTTAGCTGAAGCCACAGGTCACAGGAAGAATGTTATCAGAACTAAAATTGGTCCATCTTGTCCCCAACTTCCAGGCCAGAGGTTTCTAGGTAAATCAAGCAGTGCAGTTTGACTGGAGGAACTTGCTCTCTCTTGCCTTGGCCTCAGCAAAATCTCATATAGGTGCCCTCTTGATCTTGTGTGTACTGGATGCAAATTGCAGATTATTTTGGTGAAAGCACCTTCTCTTGTTTACAGGATGAAATGTCTGGATATGAAAAGTGTATTGTTTACTTGTTTGCGGTGTCACTTTTGAATGTGTTTCAGAAATCACTACTCAATGTCTGAGACAAACCCCATATGACAGCGGGTATTAGAATATAAATCAGTATGTCAAAATCAAAAAGGGGTTTTAGGAGGGGTCATTCAGTACAGAGCACTGTCCTTTCCTGCATTTATACAGAAAGGTGGAAGGAATACCTGTTCATTTGGAGGTTGAAAGGATTTGATGTAAAACTGGAAGGTGTGCAGAGATTGCTTCAAGGCTTGTGTTCAGTCGTGGTTTAACTCCTCTTAAAACCAAGAGATGTGGTCTCCCCTCATCACTATCACAGCTAAAAATTGTTCTTGTCAGCACAGGGGTTTGATTTTTTTGATCAAAGTTGAAATTACCTGATACCATTAAAGACAGTTCATGGAAGATAAAGGCTGAGAATTTGCTCTTGCAGTTGTCATGTTTTTCATGGCAGTAGGGGAATTCAGGAGTTGTTAACATTTCTGTCTCTCCAAATCCATTTAACTTGCTTACAAATATGGAGTAGTAAAGCTTTGTGGATTAAACAGTGATAATTAATTAAAATTCTAGTTAAAATAACTCAATTTCCAGTTGATGTTTAAATTTAAGTTTTAATTTTTTTCTTTTGTTTTTCCTGAAGCTGTGTGCACGTGTCGTAAAATTCCCCATGTAGAATTTCACATGTGGGTTATAACACCCACTGCTCCAGATACATGGCTTGTAAAAGAAAGGCATTATGGATTTTAATGGTATTTAAGCTTTATTCTATTTTCTTCTCGGATTTATAATGTGTTCTTCTATTGATCCATACCATTAATGCCAGGATATGCTACACCTATTTTCTGAGATTGATCATGCTGAGCGTGGTTTGTTGGCTTTAACTGGGATGGGCGTAAGGAGAAGAATCTTTGAGCAGAAGGAACAGATCTTTTCAATGAAAAATTCCTAGGGAGTATTTCTCTTTCAGTATAGATTTTAGATACTAGTTTGAGTTACAAATAAAGATAGAGCCCAGAGGGAAAATTTTGCGTTGCTTCACACAGATAGATTCTCAGTTGGTATAAACAGGCTCAACTCCTTCCCTTTCAATGGACCTACACCACTTCACAGTGTCAATATGGGGGAAAAAAAATCACTTCCATCAGCCTTCAAGGTAAATAATCCAGTAATTTACCTGAGTAGCATTCTCAAAATAAAAATGTAGAAATATTCTTGTTGGAGCAGAAAAACAGAATAGCAAGGTTGTCTGAGTTCACACCTTGCTGAGGCTACTAATTGAAATTGAAAAATCAAAACAATTTACAAGAAAGCGAAAGCAATTAGCAAAAGAATATAACAACAGTGAAGTTTATCACTTGGAAATGATCTTATTTGTTTCCCAGAAATCTTTATGGATGACATTTCCTTGCAGGTATTTCTTTTGTAATTGACTCGTAGAGTGATCTGTTAGTGTTGGGCGGTAATATTTCATTTTGCTCAGTTTGCTTTGAATGAGGTCCCAGGGATTTTGTCCTTTTGTGGTGAGGCTGTGGAGGCTGCAGGGGCTGGGGTCAGGATGTGGGACACCTGGCTGTGTCACCCCTGTGACACACTGTGCAGCTCCCCATGTGCACCATGGTTTGAGGGGCAGCTCCTCCAAAGCCCACTCGATTTTCATTGCCAGTCTTTGGTCAGCTCCTGCCTGAGATCTGCTTGTAAAGATACCCTTTTAAATTTCCCTGTTCTCCCACAAGTCAAACAATCACACATTGCACTCTAAAACACATTCTAAATCAAGAGAAAAGGAGGAGTGGCTCAAGCAAAGTCTCAGATGAGGCTGAGCAAAAGATTTTTATGTATTTAATTTTTTGAATAGATCATTTGCAGAACCCAATCCACCAGAAAGCTCCTATAGTCTTGTGCATCTGTGTGCAAGCTCTGAAATAAAATATGCTGACTTAGAAATGCCGTGGAACAGGACAGACATTGTTGAGAGACAAATGGAACTAGAAACAAATTTCAAATGACAGCTTTGCAAATAGACTAGATATTTTAGAGAAATAGAACTATGAAAGATCTATTGTAGTATGACCCACGTGGGGTATTTTTAAATTTTTAAATTATTGGCTTAGAAGCATTAGGAGCATTGTGTGGCAAAAGTTGATAGGCCAAAAAAAGCTGATAATGTATTGTAATTAGGAAATAGTTCGGCTTCTGGTTTTGAAGGCGTGAATTGTAACATCTGTACCATCTCACCCTTCTCATGAGACTGAAAACAGAATAAAAGTCTTTAAATCACCTCTCAGGATCCCTGTCTCTGGGTCATAAAAAGGGTTTTCCCAGCACACAAGGACTTCATCCTACTGCATCGAAATCAGAGCAGACCTTGAATAGTTAATGAGACAAATGGGGAGAGAGAAAACACCCACTGCAGTGTGTTTGAATAAATAAAATGTTATCTTCAAACCATCAGCTCATCACCCATCCTGTTCATTGTGCTGCTGTTGATTGCCTGGAGATTCTCAGTCAGTTCCTGGAAAAAATCTGGGCTTTTGGGCTTATTTGTTTTCTCTATTGCTCCTAAAATGTTTTGCTGTTTTCAGTATTTATGGCTTGATGTCTGTGTGACTGTCATCATTATCAAGACTTGTGTCTTATTGCTATTGATATAAAAATTTTATTTTCATGTTGGGGTAATTTAAACTGGGAGATATTCGGGACCAAGGCTGAATGAATGTTCCATTCTGAACGACTGCAGTTATCCCATTAAAATATGGGTGTCTCTTGGCACAGAGGATCCAGCTGACCTTTGACTGCACTATTTCCATGGATTGTTTCCTGCTAGAAGTGCCCTTTAATGAAAGATCTAATCACTAATAACTTACGGGAACTCCTCTGTTTTGCTCTTCTTCTTGAGGCTGCAAATCTTATTTCAGAAGTCCAAGGTGCCTGTAACTTTTTATTTTGCATTGTATTATTTTTAAAAAATAAATCACTCCTACTATCAATGTTTAGCATTTCAAGATTCATTAACTAAGGAGAACTACATTGACTGAAAGCAGTTGGAAATCCCTCCTTACTTAGTTCTGATGCTGTCAATTAATAGGTAAGAATAAAGCCTTCCTGACCCAAGACTTCCACTGAGTTGTACCCAGTTTGTAGCCGAGATTCCCAACAGAGCAGGATGAGAACACAGGGTTTAGACTGCACCTTGGGATTTCAAAGATCCAAGCCTTGGAAACAAAGAATTAAATCTAGAGTTCATAGGGTACAGAGCTTAAATTCCCCTGCTGCTATTTTTTTTTTTTTTTGGTCTAAATGTATCATCTATTTGCTTTGTGTCAGTGAGAGGGAGAGAGTGGCCTCTCCTGGGAAGTGGGATGTAAAGGTTTGGACCTTTTCGAGTAAGGCAGAGCTCAAAATTAGGCCTCTGAGTCTTTAAAACTGTCTCTAACCCCCCTAACTGCACTGCTCCTACCAGCACTTCCCTGGATCTGTGTCCTGTTAGCTCATTTCTCCAAAGCTCCTGTCTGCCTTTAAAGAGGCTTCTGAGCAGAGCTGTGCATTTCTAACTCGTGCCCAGGGGCAGCATCTGAGACTCTTCATCTCCTGGGGCTGATCCAGCTGTGGGTCTAGACAGTGCTGTGGGTTTTTAATCCTGCTCTGAGGTGATGTTTATGCCCTGTGAAGGGCTGTGCACATCTCAGCCCCTGCTCAGGACCCCAATTTCCACTCATTGCACTGGAAATTGGTGATGCAACAGTGTGAACAGTGTTTGCACCCTTTATCTGCCATTTGGCCCTCCTGTGCCTTCATTGCCAAAAGAGTTGATATTTTCCCACTCAGCACAGAGCACCATGATGTGTTTGGTATTAGGATAATACTGCCACTATAAATTTATTATCTACCTCGTGATGAACTCAGCTCAACTTTTATTCACCATCCTGACCATGGTCTTTTAAAAGAAGCTACTTAATGGGTATAAAGAAGGGTTACTAATATGATAAGAAAATAATTGGGCATGCAATTTTTTCCCAAGAAATTTTCATGTTCACATCCCAGTTTCTTGCACATACCAGAAAAGCTTCAAGTGTTTAAAATGCGTGTTTTCTTTCTGACATGTAGGTGAAATTACTATAACAGATTTGCATATTTTTTTTTTTCCCCTACAAGGCCTTTATAGTTGTTCTTACTTGTCTCACAATAGCCCTGGTAAACAACACAGCAGTGTGGGATAGGTGTGATACCTCCTACAACAATTGTACTCCCACGCAAGTCACTTTAGGGTGTGCAAAACTTGTTCCCCTTATTACCTCATCTAAATCAATACTGTAATCTGTTTTGTTTAAGAGACGAAGGGCATAATCCTGGTTATTGTACTGTGTGGGCAATTTAGCCAGTGATTCAATAAATATCGCACGAAATTAAATTTAATGCAAAGGTAGAATTCAAACTTGACGTGGTTATTGAATATAGACCTGCATGTCAAGTGGAATGAGATTCACCTGGCAGAGAAGAAAATAGGAACTAGCTTTGTGGGCAATGAGAATTTGGAGTTAGAATTTCAGTGAGAGAGACAAAAGCATTATTCAACTCTTAATGTGGCCTGCCCTTTGAAAGAATGTAGAGAATCTTTAGATAAGTCTCTTTGTGGAGAAACTAGAAAAGGTTTAGTCAGTTCTTTTGGGGCAAAGTAGATGAATTGCAATCAAGAAATCCCATAATTGTACTGTGACTTACAGGGAAACAGCCAAGTGCTCCTATGATCTCTGTTTCTAAGAATGGGGGTTTAGAGTAACAATTGCATTAATTCACACATATTATAGATAATTATGGCATACATAGTGGGCAAAGAAAAGGTATTATCCCTGCTGCCCAGTGAATGTGGGGCATAAAATGGTGAAGATCATGAATGCCAAGTTTGTATTGAAACAATTGGGAATTAGTTACCAATGTATGTTCTGTGTCTGAACCTGAGGTAGTTGCTGAGCAAGGAAATGAAAACTGTGCAGTATCCAAAGTACCTCACTTTGTAAGTTAGCAGTCTGATGGCTCAACTGGCCATTGTACAACAGGTAAAATGTTCTGTCTGTAGATTTACTGTGCCATCAGTACAGGTATTTCACTGCCCTAGGAGGATTCTCGCTGCTGAAATCTCCATTAACACAAGATTTCTGTGGGTAAATGCTCATTTCCGTTTATCTAACCACCAATAATGGAATTAACTACAGATGTAATCATTATGTTTCTTCTCTGTGATGTAAGGTTTATTAGAGAATTGTGTGTTTTTATGGAATCTAATGTTTGATTCTTGATTATTTCTGCCAATATTGTTCAATGTTTTGTCATTTGTGCTGCCTGGGAAGAACTGCTTGAGAGGCTGGTCCATCTTTACAAATACTGCCCATCTGAGAATAGGAATAGAGATGTGGTATTTGACTCTTCTTTGGTGGATTTTTTTTTTCCCATTCCTAATAACAATTAAATGAACTAATTCATATTTTAAAATATTGCTGTCCACATTCAGCATGTGCACACTCACGTTGGTACTATTGAACTTTAAACATCCTGATTTAAGCCTAAATATCAATTTGATCATCCCTGTTTAACATTTTCCATGCTTTATACATGTGCTTTCCCTTGATATGAGCTTTCTCAGGGAGTTTCCGTGGCTGTCCCTGCTTTCTGTCGGTCACATGATGCATTTTGAACAAATAATTTTTCAATACCTGTAGCCAAACCCCATTTCAGTGCAAATACAAACCTGATGGCTTCTGTAGATGGAGACAATGAAATAAATTTAACATGCTTGGCCTATGAAAAGCTTGTGAATTCTGTGGGTAAACACTCATTTCCGTTTATGTAACCATTAACAGCGGAATTTATTACAGATATGATTATTATGTTCCTTCTTTTTGATGTGAGGTTTACTAGAGAATCATGTGTTTCACCTTTATTTGTTGGATTTTCAAGAAACCTTGCCACGTGCATCTCAAAAAAACCCCACATTTGTCATCATGGTTAACTCACTATTTTGCTCCCAGCTGCCACTAGCCAAAACTTGGCTTCTGTGGCTGATGGCAAGCAGAAAAGAAATGTCTACTCTGAGGCAGAATTAAGACAAAACAATTTTGAAGAAATAAGGTTTTGGCAGCGAATCTTCAGGTCAGGTTTCCCGGGTGAAGTCTTCATAAGAATTTTTTTTAGAGGCAAGCAAGTGGCACAGTGGCCTGGGCTGGCACAGCTGGGTCATCCAAAACACCCTGAGGGAAAATATCAGTTTTGGTGTTAATACTTACATGAAAAACAGACATATCTTTAGAATCTCTCTATATTAATTACATGAATTCTGTCTGGTTTGTAGGTTTTTTTTATTTTAAAATCTGTTATTTTTTAAGAAAGCTGTTCTAGGGGCAGCTCTTCCCAGGCTCACTGTGTATTACACAATATATTATGGGTTTGGCTGTTACTGTTCCAACCTGAACTTGGGCAGCTCTTAAGAGAAATCAAATTTCTCCCCTTGTGTTGGGAAGTCTCCTGTCCCTCTTTCCTGCTCAGCTCCCCTTATTTCATGCCCCTTAGTCTGTCATTATGACATAATTCAAATTTTCCTTAATTTGTCCTCTGAATAAATTTATTTTTCTTTGGTTTTATCTCTGCCTCAAAAGCTCTTGTAATNCTTGACTGAGCAGAATCAGACAGGGCAAGGGAAGGGAGCAGTAAGGGCTGTGCTCAGCTGAAGTGACAAATGCAAATCCTTCTGTTACCTTGGATCAGAAAGGGCTCCCCTGAAGGGTAACTCAAGCAGTGGCAGCATTACAGTGTCAGGTGCAAAACCTTTAATGGAGAGAAATTGCCTCCACTAATCTATTTGTCAGTAGGGAGGGGAAGTAGAAAACTATATATAACTTCCAAGCTGAAAGGTTTTGCCCTTCTCCAAAAGAATAAAATAATATAGCACTGAATAATGGCTTTGATTCCAGTTTTAAATTAGAAATCCAATTTGTTCTTATGAGCTCCCTACTCCATTTCTTACTACTCTCTCAATTCTGCTGGGTGACATTGGGAGATAAAGCAGAATTTGCAAGATTGAAATAGGTAAATTTTTCTTAAAGGTAGACTGAGACACGTCCAGAATGATGTATTATAAATTGTATTGCATTTATTAATAAATGACAAGTATCTCCAGATAAGATAATTGAGTTTTATGCTTAGAGATGTGTTAAATGTAGATGCCAAATCAATTCTTTTCATAATTAGTGTTACCTGTTATAGGAGCTGAAAAATGGGATTTTTTAACCTATCTGAATACAGTATTGTGTTCTGACGATATGAACACATGCAGAGGAAACAGAATTGGCAGGGGGGAAGGTGCTGTTAAAATAAGTGATTTATATCATTTGGAACCATTTTGGAAAAGGGTCTCCTATAGAAGTGTTATTTAATAATTTATCTCTGTTTAAATTGGGATTTGTCTGCTGTGTTGCATGCTCATCATGCCCCAGGGTGGGAGGGATCAAATGAGTCAGGGCACAGTTTAGGTTATGAAAAACTGTGCCAAATGACACTGCCACAGTTTAATGAAATAGAGATCTTCTCAATAGGGAGATAAGTAAAATTTATTACCTTCTTCTGAAACTATTTTTTAAAGGAAAATGGTAGAGAAGGAGTCCAGGTTTCCATCTTTCTGATCTGAGAATCCTATTTGGATTCCGAGAACTAAAATCTTGGATAGTGCCTGGAAAGTCAAGTGCAAACATTAGAGACTGGCATCAAAATATATTTGGTACAGGAACATTTATTGCTTCTAGGAAAATGGAAGTTTTTATAGGGAATATTCCAGGGGAATTGTATTCTGTAAGTTTTGAGTTATCAGTACTCTCCTGCTCGTGGGACTTCAGAGTCCTTTATAACCTGCTATCCATAAATCCCAATTTTGTATTTGGTAGCATAAATTAAATGGATTCTTTTCTCTCCTCTGCCTCATACAACCTTCATCCCCTTCTCATTGTCTAAAGCTTCCACTTTGCAAAAACATAATTTCAAAATATGAATCCTGTGGAGATATAACTGTTTCTTATCAAAGATCTCACCATTTATTATGGCTTTAGTGTTTTACATTATTGTGTTGAGTGCTCTGCTACAGGGACAGCAGTGAAAGCATGGGGACAATGACAGGACCACAGCCAGTGGAGCCCCTGTGAGCATTTTCCAAGTCTCCAGTTCTTGAGGTGTGTCCTGAGCCAGTTTTTGTAAATTTCTGGGTGAAAAAAAAAAACGTTAAAATTTAAATACTTCCTTCCCTGCACAGAAACTGTTTTGCTGTTATGCACAGGAATTGGCACTGAAGGATATTCCGAATGATGCAGGCCAGCATTCAATGACAGAACACTCATTTCATCTTCCAGAGGACACAGTCTGGACATGAAATTGCAGAGTGTTACAGTTCAACAGAAGATTGGTTTAAGAACTGAAGTGAATACAGAGGGTCGATGAGAACCTCTCCATGTTTTTATTTAAAACATGTTTTATCTAATAGCACAGTCTGTACTCCAGTGCCTGGCAAAGGAAGGATGCCATTCCCAGGGTAAAGAGTGACAGTGTTCTTGGGCAGTGTATGGAAAACAGGAGGAAATTCCTGGGTGATTCAGGATATGCCTGCGAGACCAGGGACAAACAAGTGCAGATGTGTCTGAAAAGAAATAATTCGAGGCCTTAGCAAAAGGCTATTGATTTTCTTTCTCTTGATGTAAGAATACCTACACTGAATTTTTTTCTCATCTCCTCAAAACTGAGAGGCAAGCAAACCATTTCAGCACGAGCTGTGTGATCCAGGAACTCGACCAGAGTGATGTATTCACCTTTTAGCCAGTGTGAGTGTGAAATCTTTCTCCAGACTGCAGAGAGCAGCCAGAGAACAGCCAGAAATCCTGAGTTCTGAGCCAAACGCCTGGTTGAACATCACTCACCTTTCAGGGGGCATCAGCAGCTCCTGCCAGCATTCCCACTGCCTTCCCAAAGGTTTGCTGAGTTCCTCTGCAGGCTGGGATCAGCCTGGGGGCTGACACAGAGGGGCACACATGTGCCATAAAGAAAAACACTTCGCTGATGGAATTATCCCTTTTTTCAAGGGAGGATTTAATGAAGTCCACCCTGCCCAGTTAGAATGCTGGGCCCTGTGTCACCTTCCCCTCCAGAGACATTTGGTTTGGCACTCCCCAGAAGGATTTGCATTCCTGGAACCCCAGAATCCTCAAATCCCATCATTCCAGGATGGTTTGGGCTGGAAGGGACCCTAAACCTCCTCCAGTTCTGACCCCTGCCGTGGGCATTGCATCCTGGTGTATTTATTTCACTACCAGTTTGGAGAATTCCCCATTAGTGCCTTTGCTCCTGCAGGTAAACTGTCCTCTTTGCCTCACTTTCAGCACACATGGGTAAATTCTCCTCCTCACATCCCTAGTATGACATCCTTGCTAATATCTGCTGTGCTTAGATATGTCCCTAATGTAAATTATTAGCCTTTAAGTGCTGGCAACGTTAGCATATTGTTGCTGTAGGCTAAGTGTAATTCTTTTAATCTTGATGGTAATTTCCTGGTTAAATATTTTAAATAAATACATTTAAATAAATAACTTTGTACAGGGAATATTAATCATATCGCTTTAGCTGTATGTTTGGATATTCACTTATTTCTGACTCTCTAGTTTTTTGCTTTCATATTTGGAGTCTAATTTGGCCAAGGAGATTGTGCCTGGTTAGCAATCATTATCTTGATCAGCACGTTTGGTTTTTATTGGTTTCAGTGTACAGAGGGAAAGAATAAGGTAGGGTTTGGAATTCTGTTCTTAGTGATAATCTATAGGCACTGAGGGATGACAGGAGACTTTCTACTGTGCTGTCTGGTTTCAGAGTATTTTAAAACACAAAACTGGGGCAGAAATTCAGGTTTTATGCCAATGCCTTTCACTTGTTAGAAATAAAGGTGAACAGTTAGATGTGGCTGAGATATTATTTACATCCTTGTGAACTGCAATTGTAGCACAAATGCTTTTTTTTTTTATATCCAGGACATTCCTGAAACAAAGGGATTTCATCTCAGATTATGTCAGTGTTCACAGAAACTTGTTTTGATGATTCTTGGCACACTTTCATTGATTTCAGTGCAGGTCAAGCAAAACCAAACAGGTTTTCAGCAGAGCCAGCTAGAGTGGATGATTGCTTTCTCACAGACAATGATATTAATCAGCTTTCAAATAATCAGGAGACAATTAAGGGGCAGAATCTGAGTTTAATTGTATTTTTCGCCTTGGCGTGGAGGATTGCGTAAAGGGTGGAGTGAGGAGTTATGTGTGAGGGGATTTTCATTTCACCTTGGGTTTTTGATGTCAATGCAGACCTTCTATGTTGATTTTTAGGTTTTTAGGTTGACCTGCAAAATGTGAAGTCTTTCCTGCTCGGAGAGGTTTCCTATGCAGGAATGGTTTCTTTATACTCATTTTAGAGAAAAAAATAGAATTTCCATGGAAAATTTCTGGATATTTTCTCCTTTGTACCCCACCTTGGGGTGGTTCTCTGAGGCTGGCCCTGTTTGAGTCTCACCACAGCCCCAGGGTCTTGTGGAGCATTGAAAAATCTGGGTTTGCAGAGTCATTTGTGCTGTTTTTTCCTCATTTTAGTGTTCTCCTCATGAAACCTGGTGGAGCTCATGTTGCTACAAATGAGTTAAACTGGGACACTGTGGAGATAATTTCTTTTTGTGGTATCACTGCCCAGATATGGAACAACTCAGTGGTTTAAGCTTTATTTTTTCACATAACAAAATGCTAAATTTCCCTGAATGTCACCGAAAAAAAGAGAAAAATTTTCCTCCTACTGGAGGAATTAAACACATACATTGCATATTTTTTATAGATTCCATAGCGTTTTGCTATTTCCTCTGGCTTAATTTTATGCCTTTTTCATCTTTCTGTCCTATTTTTCTGGTTTCTCTTTTTGCCTTGTGTCTTTGCAATAATGCAATTTGAATTTCTAGTACCCTTCCAACGAATGTTTCAGAAAAACCCCTGCACTTTGTAAGGTCAGAATGGAGATTCTTTAAAAGTTAATTTTAGAAAACCAATTTGTTCCAATCAGCTCTGTATAGATGACAATTCCCTTGGCTCTGTGGCTGTTTTACAAATATCCATATGCAATTAACAGCACCCACAGTTTCCAAATAATATTTGCTCTCATTGCCCCCTGCTCCTGCTATGTGGAAAATCTGAACTTTCCTGTTTGGGAAAGTTTTTATTTGTGACTAATTCCACAGCCCAGCTGAAAGCTCCCACATTGCCAGAACAGCCAGAACTAAAACACATTTTGGGTGAGAAACAGAGCAGAGAACCTTTCAGGAGCTGTGAAGAACAACTGGAGAAGGTTTGCACAGCATTTCATTCCGAGCAGTGGATGCCTTCCAGCAGCAAAATGCTGGCTCCAAGCTCTATTTTGCAGTTTTCAGTTAAATCAAGGGAAGTAAGCCAATAATGCTGCTTTTTATAAAACTTTCAGAGTGTTGACTAGTGCAGAGAAATGAATTGGAAAGAACAGCTTCTCACTTAGGATGAAAACAGAGA
The DNA here is from genome assembly GCA_013399915.1 of Illadopsis cleaveri. Classification (NCBI taxonomy): domain Eukaryota; kingdom Metazoa; phylum Chordata; class Aves; order Passeriformes; family Timaliidae; genus Illadopsis; species Illadopsis cleaveri. The sequence continues at coordinate 44,085 of VXBB01016407.1, forward strand.
GGGAGAACTTAAAAACAGTGGGGAACTTTAAAAAAATCTGTTGAACCTAAGGCTGGGACAGCTCCAGGGCAGAGGAATAATGAGAGGCCAAGGGAATTCTGTGGCATTTCTGTCACACTGGGATTGACCCCTGATAAGATGCCAGGGGAAATTCCAGAGTACACAGGATTTGCCCAGCAGATTCCGTGCAGAATGAACTGCAACGACCCTGACAACTCCACCTAGAGAAGGGGTGGAACTGTTTCAATTCCCCAGCAGCACCCTGGGTCATATTTATCTCATTATTGGATATTTTTTTCCTGACATTTAAATGGGTCTTTGCCATGGTCTCAGCACTCTTGTCCTGGCTGGCACCTGCTCTGCCAGGATCCAGCTACACCAGACGTGAGAGAGAAACTGCTGCTGGATGTGAAACTGGTAATTGTTATTAAATAGATAATTGTTATGAAACAGATAATTGTTATTAAATAGCTAATTGTTATGAAACACAAAAATTGTTATAAAATAGGTAATTCCAGAAATGCAGGCTGGTGCTGGTGTTCAACAAGATCATCATTAATTAGCAGCTGCCATTAGGCTGCTGCCTCTTGCCACAGTCTGACAGCAGAAATGGAGCAGTTCGGAGTATGGTGACATCAAAACAGTTTTTGGGTACAGCATTATTTAGTTTTAAAAATTAGTTTTGGTACAGCACATTTAAACCCACCCAAATCATGTCTGCAGAGGAGATTTAAAGTCTGTATGAGTCTTTTTCCATTAATTTTTCATGAGACAGGCAAAGTGGATAAATTATCTTCAAATTGGGACTTAGTTGTCTAAGTAACTTGTTACTTACTCAAACTTTTAATTAACTAAACTCTTCTCCTTATAATTCATATTGAGCAATTTCCTGCAGCAGTATTTTACAGGTGAAAACCCACGGATTGCTGATTTACTGAATGAGAAATAAAATATGAAGAGAATGACTTGTAAAAAGATTTTAATTTATTGTTTTTTCATTTCATTTGAGGATGCCCTTACTTTTGTCAGTGCAATTCCAATTTTTCCTGGAAGCATTATTTTATGAAAAAATTGACATACATACCATCACATTCTTAAGCTGTAAAGTTATTTTCAGGGATTTCAGAATAGTCTACATGGAACAAAAAACTACGCAAGCACCAGTTTTAAGGATTTTATGAAGATGTCAAAAAAAAAAAAAAAAAGGTAAAAATAACATTAATATTTAAAAAAAAAAAAAATCCAGAAGGAAATCCTTGAAAGTGCAAAATCTTGAAGTCTTGTAATGCCCCCAAAAAGAAATGCTGGTTCTTTGCAGGGGAGTATCAAAGCACCTCTTGTGATAACCTGTATTTTCCTCTTATTTGTTTTATCTTTAGAAATGCATTTCTACTGCATTACATTGCATTCTGAACATGGTTTATATTTTCAGAAGAACCTGAATTTTTTTTTTAAATACTCCTGAATTTCCTTCATTCTTGTGACAATCCCAAAAGAAATGAACACAAGTTGCCATGAACAGTGAAATTTCCATCACATTACTGTAATTTTTATATCCATTTTGTTTCATAAAGGGTTATTAAAAATGGTCAGTATTATATCATTCCAGTAAGAGAAAATTACTCATTTTTGCCACCCAATCCTGCATTGCCAATTTAACCCTTCCTCAGCTCTTTTACAAACACACACTTAAGGTAGATCTAAGTTGGATTCTTTGGGGGTTTCCTTTTTAGAGCTCTGACATTTCCTTCTGTAATTTAGTTTGGACTGCCTCCAGTTCCTTATCACTTTGTAAATGTCAGATTTGCAAAATATATACCAAGCTTTATAGAAATGTGAACAACTTAAGTTTGTGTCCTCTAATAATTCCGTCATTCTTTCACACTTCAGTCTTTGGGTTTTCCTACTGTCTGCATTCCAACCCTTCTGGTTTTCCCAATTCTCCTTGCATCCCTCTATTTGCTGAATTTGAATTTAATAGGTATGGCATTTTCCCAGACACCTCCCTTTGTCACATTTAACACGAAGCCAGAGGAGAATTTGGGTGAGGAGGAATCTCCAGAGGTCTCCAGGCTCAACCTAAACCTGCACTGGGGAGTCCACAAGGAGAAACACAAAATCTTTGTTTCTTGTGGAAATGATGACTTTTGACAACAGGGCAATTTAAATTAATGGCGTTAATCTCATAAGAATGCTACCTGGCATTAATTGAAACAATTTTTGACATATTACTTAATTTAGAGTTGGAAAATCAGGCAAATAGGACGTGATTATGATGAAGAAATAGTAAATAAAACATTGTTCCATGTCAATTAAAAGACTATGTAACATTCTTAGCTGCTAACAGTGAACCATAATGCAAATGGAGTAGACTTTTAAAAATTATTCTCCAAATTCTCTCTGTACCAACTGAAGAACAGATAATGGCAACATCAAATATATTTTCCTTATTTTTTTCTTAATGCATTTACTACTGTAATGTCTGAACATCTATGCATTTAGAGGTAATAAATAACTTTAATTTCATAGAAAGATGAAGCTTCCACTTGAAGGTGGCATTTTTAAGCAAATAAATAGAATAGATTTTTGTGCTTGCTTTATTATCTAAGTGCCTCTTTATCTATTATATACTTGACGTGCCATTTGCTGCTAAGTTATTGATAATTGTATAGATATTTTTATAATGACACAGAACAAAACACAATTGTGCAGAGTTTGCAAGGGACTGGTGCAACATAAAACATATAATGAGCAAATGGATTGGAATTAATCACTGAATTAGTGAGGGAAAAATAAAGAGGTTTGGAAGAAGATGCCATAAAACTGTGTTCCCTTTGGTGCTGAAAAGGCTGTGGGTGAAGGAGTATCAATTTTCAGATGCTCATATTCTTTGTGTTTTTTTCTTTTTGAGGATTTTTTTTTTTATATATTTCTGCAGAAGTTTTTCTCTGGCCCCACTCTCTGCTCAGAGAGAACATATTTCAGACACCACAAATTTTGAGCAACAAGGTCAGTCCTGTTTCAAAGAGGGAAGAGATGTAAAGATGCAAGTGGATGTAAGGATGTGAAGGGAACGGATGTAAAGGGAATAGATGGGAGCTGTGCAATTTTTCTTTCACAATTAACTGAATATGACCACTGTAAGTGCCTGGTGTGTGTTTAGTTTTAGACTTAAAAGAACATTGTTTTATGTTTCTTCTGAAATGCCAGTGGATGAAGAATTACTTTTGCAATATCAGGAGAGTGGGTTGGACTGAAAAATTGAGTAAAAGCTGATGCTGTCTGTGACATGTAGGAAACAGGATGGATTTTGATGCCCCATCAGCAGACACATTTTCTTCCAGCTGTTACCCACCTCTGTTTTTTAATAATTATGACTAGGGAGGCAGAAAAATTTTGCTTTTCCTTTTGTTTCTGAGCTTTCAAATTATTTTTGCCCCAGGCAATTTTTTTTTCTCCCTGGTTAATATTCTGTGCTACCAAAACTTCAAAGTAGAAAGTCCAGTTTGGGGGTGAGTAAAGGAATAAAAGCAGCCCCACCTGTTTATGGCTTCTCCCAGTGACTCCTGATGTCCCAATTCCCTGATTTCCCTGCCAGCACACCCAGAGCAGCTTGGGCCAGGGGCTGAAATCCTGAAATCATTCCCATTTTCAGACTCCAGCACCTTTCACTGGAGCTGCAAGGACAGAGCTACAGCCTGATTAAACCTCTTTAGGATTCTATTTCAAGTCTACAGCCCTGAAAGTTGAGTAATAATATAATGAGTAATTAAACATGTGAATTGAAAGGTGAACCTGGCACTGTGGGCTGAATCTGTCCAGGTTTTGCAGATCGTTTGAGAGGGAAAGGTCATTTATTAGCAAGCTTTTTGTTTTTTTTCCACTGTTAGGTTTCAAAAATCAAATACCAGCCTAAGAAAGGGATAATTTTATGGCTCACTTCTGGAATGAAAACTACCGTTTCCAATTGTATCTGAAATGGTTTCAGTAGTGAGTGTAATCACACTTAGTCATCTCCATAGGCATTTTGTACAGGTTGGAGTGTCTAGAAAAGTGTTTATGTTGATAAAGGAAAATAAATGCCATGTCCTACAATTGCAATATTTCATCTAGATAAAACATAATAATGGAAACAATATGGGATGAAAAAATATGAAAAAAATACATCTTCATTATGACAATCTTGAGGGTATTAAAAAAAAAGAGAACATCTCAAACATATTATATCCTCTGGATTGCTTCAGTGTGTTTGACTTTACAATGGCACAGTTTAATGGTTTGAAAATTTGATGTGATTCCTTAAAACTGATTGGTTTGGGGTACTTTTCCCTCACTCCTCCCCCTACCAATATTTGTATGGGAATTGTTTTTCAGGAAGGAAAATAACTGGAGGGACAAAATCAAGCTGCTGTTTTTGCAGGTCCTGGTTGGTTGGCTTGACCTGCACAGTGTGTTTTTGTAAGGGCATTACAGTAAATTTTCTTTTCTGAGGCGTAAATTCCTTCAGTGGCACACGGGAGAGCTGTGGGTGTAAATTCTGGGAATACCAGTGGGATGATGGAACCTTTCCTCTGCCAACAGAAACTCTGTCAAAAGTCTCCTTGTGACAATTGCTTTATATTTGATTGCTTTCACAATTAAGTGAGGTCTCTATTGCACTGAAGTTCTCCTCTCATATTCACATTCGTGCTTATTACAAATACCAGAGGGACACAAGGCATAAGAGATTCTAATTTTCACCTTTGTATTTATATGGACTGAGGAAACTTCTCAATACCAAATTTCACTGAGAACAAATCCAGCAACAAGAGCTTTCTGTGTCTGCAAAGAATTATTGCAACTTGAAAATGCTCAGTCTGTTACAAAAGAAATAGAAAAGTTCCATATGAATAAGTCCCAAATTTAGGAACTGTTGTGACAGCTGAAGTCCAAAAGAATATGACGACTTTTTACTTAGCTTTAATTTATGTTGTGGTTTAACCCCACCTGGCAACAGCCTGGAAGGATCTTCTTTCCTGTAAATTTGGGAAGCTTTGCTTTGAGTGTCAGTGATTCTGTGTGTGGTGATTGCCCTGCGTGACCAAATTGTTCATATCCACTGAGTAATCCAGGTAAATCATTATATTCTCTGCTGAAATTGTAGCTTAGAATTAAGTTAACAACCCTTTATTCAGAACTCCCTCTGCCAAATGCACAAAGTCAATTTGGCACCAAAGACAGCAAACATTATGACTGGGTGTCATGGAAATTTGGCTCCACAACAGAGAGGTTCCTGCAGCTGAGTTTCACAGCTCAGGCCAGGAGCTGTGGCTGGAAGAATTGGAAATCTGGTCCCTGTTTGGTGAGATCTGCAATTCCCCACCCAGCCCCTGTCAGTTTGATGCCCAAGCCACAGGGATCCAGTCTTCAGTCAGTTTATCAAACAGGAATTAAATTAATGCTTAATAAGTTCTGATGGTGGCGATGACTCAGAACATCTGGCAGTTAATTGGATCTGTGAATTCTGTGTGGTTTAAAATAACTTTTAATGTGATTTCTTATACAACATCTGGATTTGGAGTGCAATTTCAGTAAGGTATGCTGGATCTCCTTCATAAAACATCCACGATGGATATCAGTGAGCATAGGAAATTATGATCACTTCTTTTATGTTGATTTAAGCTTCCACTTTTTATTGATGGGACAGTTCGTATTTTAATAACTTTAGGTCAGCATCAGATTTCCACATGATCAACCACTTCTGAAAATGAAGGGTAGACTGGTGTGTGGTATTCTTGGAAAACTTAATTTTCAAGCTTTGCTTTTTCATACAATCTCTTCCAATTCAAGATTAGAACAGAAATATATGAGAGTTTTACCCAACAGAAGAAGTATGAGAGTTTTGCTCTCTGCAGGCACTTCTCTACTATTTTTCAATAGCTCTAAATTTAGTCAGTAAAGTGAATTAAGTAATATTTTAAAAATTGTGATAGTGATGATAAGTAAAAAGTCACCCAGCACCATTTTTAGCCCCACCACAATCTAATGATGACTTTCTACACTAATTCTTTCATCTACATTAGCACTTGTATTGTTGTTAGTGAATAAATTATTAATAATGTGATCTAATACAAGCTTCATCCATTCTTACAGAAATACAGCTCATTTCTCTTTGGCCCCTCCTGGCCCGTCATGTGTAGAACAGGCTCAGTTTTCACAGGGACAGTTGTGGAAAGAGAAAAGCTCCTTCAAGCTAGGAAATGCTTGGATAGGGACCACTGTTATAAACAAAACCCATTTATCAAATGGCCCAGCTGTTCACTGAATGTTAATAATGATCCTTTTTATTTGGGTGCTGTTTGGTATTTATAGCTAATTAACTCCCTGCTACACCACCCAGCAATCTGCCTTCAGAGAACAGAGAAAACTGATACAGATTGAATTAGAAGCTGTTAAATACGTAGAAAAAAAGGCTGTTAATTTACTGTAGAACAGTTATTAACAAAGCACTGAGAGATATTTTCAGGTGGGTTTTCTTTTCTGTTACCATGTCTTCACTTTTAAAAAATTTTACTCAAAGTGCTGAGTATAAAAACTTTCACAAGTTACAGAAAATCCCAAAATATCATTTGCTTATTATTAACTTTGAAGAAATGGAGTATTTTCAAGGTGAGATGAAGAAACTGTTTCCACTATTAATGCCAAAGTGTTGATGTGCAGGTAATGTGCTATAGCACATGCACTAAAAATTTCAGTTAAAGGAATTCCTTTGCTGTTTTTCCTCTTCCATTCCTTTGAAGGGAGAAGTTTTTTGTTTGAGAAAAGGAGAATTCTGGCATTGTTGCTTAAATGTAGTGAAGTGAGGAATGCTGGTTTAGGAAATAGCCTTCCACTNCAGTAAACTTTTGGAACCAAAATTATTTGTTTCAATCTGATGCTTCCAATTTTTCCCGAAATTGAAATTTGGGACTAATTGTGGGAACTAATGGTGGGGAGTAATATAAAATTTTTCTGTGATGTGGTTATTTTGGACTGACACATTCTCTGCTTATTTTTATTCTTAGTTCTTGCTTGCTGTACGACCTTACAGAGGCACTTTAGGGTCAGTGTTCTACAAAGATTGCTACATTTATACAGTCTTGTGAAATGATGTCTTGCAGTTTTCCCATTTGTAGAATATGTGATAAAACTGCTCATATAAGTATTTTGAAACCTTATTGTTTGAAAGCATTTGTTAATCTTTAGAGGAGTCTTTCTTGCCATTACAGATAACAGATGTAAGGGACAGGAGGCCTTGGTACTGAGTTGGTTTATCTGTAACGAGCCTCGCTCAAAACTCGTTTTGGAGGAACACATATGTGATTTCTTCTGTTGTGATATCCCTGGGCAGATGAGGTGGGCATGGGGAAAACAAACCAGGAGAGAGAAATCTGTTGCTGGGAGATGCCTGCCCCTGGCTGCCTCCACCCTCCAGCCCGGCCTTGCTGGTCCCTGTGGGAATGTCCTGCTGCTCCCAGTGATACCTGAAGTTTTATTTTTCATGTGTTTCAGATTCTGTGCTGCCCAGGGGTGCAGCTCTGAGCTCACACTCAGTGTCACTCAGCTCTGCACACAGCAGGGACACAAAACAAATCCTTTTCCTGCTGCACACCAAGGACAACTTTCAGGCCCAAAAGCACAAACAAGGGTGGCTGAAGGGAGGAACAAGAAGGATGGGACCTCACAGCCTGGAGCTGGAATTGGACAATTAAACCCCAAGATGCAAATGGAACAAGACTTACAAAAGTGTCAGACTTTGTGACCGTTTGTCCCTTTTGTGACNTGTTCACAGAGCACAGTCCCAGTTAAGCTCCATGTTAATATTCGGTATATGCCTTCCCTCCACAGGTGTTGGAATTTAGGTTATGCAATTTTAGAATAGCAGTTACTGCTTGTTTTAGAGCACACTACCAATTAGAGGAAAACAGAACTTCTAAGGTTTTCCAATAGGAAGAAATCCCACATAATTTGGCTGCTTGAGCAATTGTAAACTACTTGTTTTGTTTTGTTTTTGTATTTCCTCCCAGTAAACTTTTGGAACCAAAATTATTTGTTTCAATCTGATGCTTCCAATT
>VXBB01016407.1:75252-105987 GCA_013399915.1 Illadopsis cleaveri
TACCTTCTCTTTTTTCCCGGCCTGTAAATGGATTTGCAAATGGAATTGCAAAAGCAGGATGCAGCAGCTCATGCACAGCACAACCAGGGAATCTTTTTTGGGTTGGTATTCAAAGCTGTTAGGTCACTATCTGCAGAGCCTTATCCTATTTACTCCCAGTTGATAACTCAGCTGGCTGCTGAAGTTTAACTTGAATTCTAGCAACCAAATCAACATCTGAATACCAGTCAGACTTAAACAGACAGCAAATAATTACATTTAATAAGCACGTGTTAAATGAGATGTTGAAGGCTCTGTGCTTGAGAACACAAACAAACTCTTGAGAGAACAATGGCAGAATTGAGCATTAACAGCCACCTCCCATCTGGAACCCTGCCACTCATCTCCTTCACAAAAAAGGTAAGCCCAAAATTAAGCAGAGCTTCTCAAAAAAGCCTGTATTACTTTAATTAATCTTTGCTCTTCTCTAGTTTTTAACCATGACAAGAAAATGTATCAGCTATGCTGTCAGAAAACGCTGTCAATGAAATTCCCAGTGTTGTTGCTCTTGTTTACCACAGAATTTCTTCTTTTTGCATTTTAGGTGCTTAACACCTTAAAATACTTCCCCAGTGAAGCATACACAGGTTAATATTTCATTACAAGAGCTTCATTACGTCACATTCTATCTTTTTAAAAACAATCCCAAAACAATTTGCCAATTTTCTCACCATCTTCTGTAAAAATAGAAACAAGAGAAATCAAGGCTGCCTAACCCACCTGAGGACAAAGGTCTGTTCAGCTCCCAAGCAGAGGCCAGCAGCAAGTATGAGGAGAAATACATTTATTAGTGACGTGGTGATACTCTCCCATCTTCTAACCACCCTTACCAAAGGATGGGCTCCATTTCACTGTGCTGGTGGATTTTTTTTTTTTGATTTGTTCCTCTATTCTGTGCTAAAACTCCCATTGTTTTGACATTCCCTGAGTCTGGAAGCAACAGGTTTTGTTGTTGAACTTTGTGTTTCATTGAGGGCTATGTGCCAAATAAGGAATTACCTCTTTTTGCTTGTTTTGAACCCACCAGCTGCTGGGGTTTTTTTGATACATTCTAGTTCTTGAATTGCAGAAATGCTGCAATGTAAATCCCTGTTCACCGGGTCTGCACCACTCATGACTTGCAGGCTTTGATAAAAACCTGGTGGATTTTGTGCCCATTGGGAAAAAACCTTCTCAAGTTTAGCTGTAAGGATAAACTCCACACATTTTTACTTTTCTGTGCTACTGTCACTTGTACTGTTTTACTATTTTACTTTTTCTGTGTGGATAACCTGCAATGCACAAAAAATTCAAAAGCACAGAATGGATTTCTGTCCTAAAACAATGATGCTTTCGATTTTGTTCTCTTTCCATTTTTTCAGAAATTCAATTGCTTTCTGTTTGCCTTTGAGCTGATGTTTTTGTAGAATTGCCTAACATAATTCCAGCAACACATTTCTGTGCAGCTTGGTCAGAGCCCAACATTGTAGATGCAAATTAAGGTTGGGGTTTTTCCCTCGTTGTGCATTGTTTTTTATGTCTATCAATATCATATTGGCATTTTATTGCCACTTTCTCAAACTTGCAATAAATCTCATTTTATTAACATCGATAGATGAGAAGCAGAAAACTTTGTAACTTAGTAAAGTTTTATTTCCCCTTTTTTTTTTTTCTGGGTAGGACCCAGTACAACTCTCCTCCGCCGTAAAAGTTCACCCAGACCCCCAAACAGCTTTATTTAGAAACCTTTAGCAAGGGATCTTTTCAAAGCCTTTTGGCATGGTGTTATAAAGTTTGCAGAAATATTCAAGTGTGCCAGATCCTGTATGTGAAAATGTAGGATCTAGCACCAGATAATACAGGAGGGTTGGGAGCAGGAACTGCCCCATGTGAAATGCACCATTGCAAAATAACCTAAAAAAAAAAAAGTAAAAATCTAATATAAGTAGCTTTGTTTACTGAGCATGAGTATGTTTTGGAAACAAGAACAGTCCAAAGATAATTATAGAAAAGTAAGATTAACAATATTTAGGTTAACATTTACCATAAAAGAACAGAAGCAGATTACTATTGGAAAGGCTTGGAAAACATCTCGTGAGAATGTCTCGTCGTGTTTTTATACAGAAAGTTCTGTAGAATATCCTTTTTTCCTGAGCCAAGTGGAGGAATTACTGAGAAAGATTTTTCTAAGGGTTTGTGTGCCTTTCCATATGCCACAGTTTAACAGACACTAGCAGGTCTGTTCATATCATCATTTTTTTTCTCTTAAAAAAAGAAGAAAAATTGCTCTTTGCTAGTTTTCATATGTTCCCTAAAGATTTTCATCTTGCAAATAAAAGAGCTTAATTATTTCCATAATGGAGGGATTAGTGTTCCCATGAGCAGATTCTTTCTGTTTAAAAATCGTTGTAGGTGTAATAAAATGCAAGTAGTTCATGACCAATGCAGCTGCTTCACAAATTACTGGAGTTCAAAAAATAAGGAAATAATTTAAAAAAACACCCAACCAAACAACAAGAGAAAAGAAAAATTTTAAAAAGAGAGGATTAAAAATAAAACTAAACAAGACTAGTGCCATTAATGGATAGCAGCAATCAGGTCAAGACCACGGAGGATAAATTAGTTGAGAAAAGTGTGATACAATAGCAGACACCTAAACAACTCTTAATGTTTCTGTGGTTTTTCACTATCCTCCTGCAAGAAAGTTTCGGGATATTAAACCAGGAGGATTTCCATATAGTGCAGCTAAAGCACATTGAATGTTTTTATATGTCCACAACATTTTATTAAATATTGACAGATGAAATTGGGTTTATGTGTTCTCAATGCACAGGTGCAACTACTGACTGCAGCCAACTCATGTTTTACCCCTCTGGATGAGCGAGGGTCAGTCTTTAGTTCATGACCAAAAGTTACCAAATGAATATGACACCAAAACAGTGCAGCAGCTCTGGCTGCCTGCAAAGGTTTGTTTGTGCTGGTTTTAAGGGATGGATTCAAGGCAGTGATGATGCCTTGGAAGGCTGACNTAAAACTTGAGGCATCAGTGAATTCAAGGAGTTCCCCAGAGCTCCCCTCTGCAGCAGAGCTCCATGGCACAGGTGAGATTGGTTTCCATCCCTCCCTGCCTGACTGCAGGGCTCTGCTGCAGCAACAGGCTGAGGAGACAAAGCATTTGGTGTGGGGACTGCAGAGCTTCCCTCCCCTTCCCTTTACTGTTTTACAATCCCTTCCTGCTAATGCAGGAAGTCTCTTTATGGCTGTGAGAGTCTCACAGCTTTAAACTGCTCCTGTGTTTTCTGGGGACTTCACAAGTTCCCAGAGCAATTTAAACTCAGTGTGGTAAAGGAGACCTTAAAAGTTCTCTTCCTTTTTCTTACCTTTTAGGAAGTAGCATCAAACTGTCCCTTAAAAATGAGTCCACATTTATGGTTCAGGGCAGTGCAGCAGTCCAAGGGCCAGCCCAGATAAGCTGCTGTAAATCATTCGAAGCAGGGAGATAATAACACTCTTATTTCAGATCCTGTTTTATATTATGTATGTTTATAAAACAGGAATAGGTGTCTCTGGCTGACTACCAATATCCCAGCCTACTTTGGGAACTCTTTTCTGTGACTTATGTAGTCTTTGATCAATTTCACCACTGCTCAGTGAGCAACTTTATGTTCACTTATCTGAGGTTTTTAAAAAGTATTTATAATTTAAGTAATTCCAGTATGTTCTAGCAATCAACTAGCGTCCTGCCATTGTGGAAGCACTACTTTACATTCTGAATTTTGTCTGATGAAACTATAAATCTATACATAAAGGGGTGGTTTATGTTATAACTGATCCAATTTGACTGATACAAAAAGATGCAATCCTATCACCAGTTCCACCTGTCCCTCTCTTTCTTCTATTACATTATATTTAGCAGCCATGCAAAATATGAAACAACTGAAAACTGATTTAAAAACTCCCCCCAGACACTGGTTTTCCATCAGATGAGTGAACTGAACTGGCTTAATCTTTCACACTGGATGTGAAGCACTGCAAGTGTCGAGGGGGGAAGAAGAAATCGTGCCTGTCCATGGAAGTTTGCAGTTACTTGAGTTTGTATACACAATCATGCTCTAAATTACTGGATTGCCAGCAGGCTTCTGGCTCCCACTTAGTGTGTGTTTTGGACTATTGTCTTTAAAAGGTAGGATGCAATTAGAAGATCTTAGCTGAGTCTTTGTAGTGCCACGTGTAACCTTTCCAGACACCTTGGTAGCGCGCTGCGTTTCTGTGAAGTATTAGTGCTGGCATTAGGAGCAATCCCTGATTTATTATTATGTGTCAGTTTAATTAACATGCTGTTTCACTCCCTCTTCCAGACTGTTAATGAAGATGTTAAATAAACAGGACCAAACAGTGATCCCTGCAGAGCTCCACCAGACACCTCCCACCAACTTGATACATTGCCATTTTTCATTACCCTTTATTTGCACTCAGCCAGCCATTTTTAAATCCAAGTGACAGTACTCCATGTCCAAGCCAATTTGAATTAATTTTGCAAGTGGAGATTTTGTAAGACACTACATCAAGTGTTTTACTCAGACCAGATATATTACACATGCTTTCATCCACTAATTTTCTAAAGCTATCAGAAAAAGCAATCAAGCTTTGAAGATTACTAGCACCCAGCCAGCTTTTTTGCTGGTTTATTCACTTACAAAACCAATCTTGGCATTATTAAAGATTTGCCACTCCTTTAGCTGATGACTGATTTAAAACAATGCATCTTTCTAATCCATTACCTTCCCAAAATAACATATAGCCCTGATTATTCCTCCTAAGTGCTATTTTAGGGCTATGTGGCATGTGAGCTTAAATTGTGATTGGCAGACAGATATTTTTCTTGAAAAGGATCCGTGATTTCAGCAGCTTAGCTTATGTTTATTTTACATGCTTCCAGCTGTTAGCTTGTATCAGCAGTTATTCCTTATTCCCAGTATGAAAGCAAGTAGGTCCTGTGACACCTCTTTAATTATATCAGGGAAGGAACATCAGACTGGCAGTAGAGGCAAAAAATACAGTATAGCAGGATTAGTTCCCACAAAACCAGATTTATTTCTTACGGCAGAGGAACATGCCAGTCAAAATAAACTTTCTCTCCTTATTTAATATATTCCTTTCCTCTAAGTTGTGTTGCCTACTCATGCTATAAATTGTTATACTTAAGACTTCTAGTCGGAATTGGTTGGTTGGTTTTTTTTTTTTCCCCTTTTTTTTTGGCTTGTCCATTCCTTATTCTTCTGTCTCCCTAAAGCTGGAACCATTTATTCAATGTATGTTCCCTTCCTAACAACCTCTTGTGGCTGTGAAGGGCTGTGTTTTTTTTCCAGATGTGGTTAGGGGCACAGAGAAACGTGGTGCCTTCAAATTTATGCAGACTCTTTAGTAAAACTGGGAAGGTTTCAGGTATTTTTCCCTCCTAATGCCTGGCTTGTATCCTGGTTACTGAACTGTGGGCCTTTTTTTTCTTGTTCCTGCCAGTGTCATTCAAATACAGTTCTTGGTTAGTCCCTTACCTGGGGCTCAGCTCTGCCTCTATTGTTTTTGATGGTGTTTTTACTGAAATGAGTCCAAAAAAGTTTACTGCTACATTTCTCTAAATTTTTCATGCTGTTAAGTCAGCTTGTTCAGGTTAAAAATTTCAAACTGGAGTGTCACCCTCAGAAAAATGCTGAGTGTTTTGCTGAGTTCTGTGAGTTTAGATCACTGGCATCCTACAATGGGTGTACTGTTTATTGAATGTGATTCTTCTTTATTTCTTCACTTAATTTTTAAAATCAAAATTAATGGTCCCTTGATTCAAGTCTTTCAGCTCGTAGTGGAATGACTACATCAGAATACCCAGTGCTCAACTCCTTTGCATGTATGCATGTGTGCATGAAGGCAGAAGGCACATTGATTTTCTTCCCAAGGATAAGAGAAACAGAGGTCGTAGCTCCTCATGCTCTAATTTATGCAAGATTAATGCATAGAATACAGCAGAGTTCACTTAATGAGGATGAAGCATGCAGATGAGCAAAAAAGTGTATCGTTTTCAGCTTTGATTTCCCAGTGGAAAGAATATAAAATAATACAATAATATAAAATATCTTTCAAAAGAATTTCTGATTAAGACGTAAGCAGTAGTGCATAAACGTGTTTTGAGCTGGAAACAAGGAACTCAGGCCTCATTTTCCTTTGCTCAGCCTTTGGAATATCCTGCATTTCATGCTTCCATGCTTGTGGAAAACTAGGCACACACCTTGGGCTCTTGCTTTGGTAAGGTTGTGCTTGTGGGACAATGTTATTTCACAGAAATATTTCTGTGCCAATGCTTTCGTGGCTATGAAGGCAGGCTGCTGGAGAAAACCCAGAGGTTTGTCTTCAACAGTGTCTGTAATCCTTAAAAACAAAGAAATTGCTGATGAACTCAAAATGATAAGAAATATCTGGTGTCTACAGCAAATTGCCTGGAGTTAAAAGTCTCTTCTCTCCACTGAATGACCTTCTGGAACTTGAATTGCCCATTTACACTCACACTCAGCAGTGTTTCTCTTGTTTGAGATTGCCAGTTGCCTCCCAAGACTCCCTTTTAGTTTCTCTCTGGCTTTGCAGAGCTTTTCCTTAGCAAGGTATTAGTGACAGAGACACAGAACAGACGAGTCAAAGCACAGAGAGAAAAAAAGGACATTGATGTCACTGCAGCAGGAAGCAAAAAGTCACAGACAGTGTCTGCTTAGAACATTCAGATTTGTGTAGTCTATTGTTGGAAATGAAGTTCTGCTCTTCAGAAGGGATTTATTGTCTCTAAATGGGCAGGTGTGGATTTACTGTGGGCTTGAGAGGCTAAAATGAGTTTTGCTCCTGTGCATTCACATGTCTTGGTGACCTGCCCCACATCCAAGTCCCTGTTCTGTCACCTCCTTCTGAGCCACTCACATTATTAATGGGCAGCAAGTACAGGAGAGTTCAGACATAATTTCTCTCCTTAAATCTGTAATGGAGGCTTTGGAAACAGCTTCATTTTCAACAATGTGTTGCGACTTGCACTCGAAGCAGAAATAAAAATGCCCATTTCCCTCTGTAATTGACTTTAATCTCCAAACTTGCCACACTAACTCCTGAGGGGTTAACTGAATTCTCGGTTCACCAAACAGAAGTCCTTAAAATGTTTACTGGAGTTTTGCTCAGATTTTCACATGTTTCGTGGATTTTCTGAAATAGTTCAGCCCGATGTCAAGTTTTGAACATCTGCCAGGCATCTGAGAGATAGAAAAAACTTTTGAACATTCAGTAGTAACTGCATAAGTGTATTTCTCTGCATTCATCATGATCTAGTGAGTTTAAAAGATTGTTCACAGGCACTTGTTGAATGTTGTTTTTGGAAGCTTCTAGACAATATTTTGTTGAGAAAAATAACACACAACACTGCCTCTCTCTTTAAATCAAAACATCACAGTTATTTTCCTGTGCTCTCTCCCCATCTACGATCAGTGAAAATCACAGGGTCAAGGCAGGACCTTGTGTGATAAGTCTGAAATGAGAAAATAAAGTTCCATTTGGTCCCAGGTTCAGGTTCTCCCTCCAAAGCTCTGCACTGTGCTCCCAAGTCTTTTGTCTGAAGTTCTTGGAGTAACACTGTTAGACTGGGAGGAAGAAATGCTATCCACAGCTTTATTAAAAATGTGTAATGCCTATTACTTAATTAAAATCCAGCCTGATATAAGCCTAGATTGCATCTGCCTGATAAGAGGTGGACTACAATTCTCTTATCATAGAAACTGTTGTGTTTGACTGAGTTTTTCCTCTATTTTAGAAGCAAAATGTTGACTTAATGAGCTTCTTCCTCCCCTCTGATTTCCAAAAGCAAAGAAAAGAACAATATTCATGTTGGCAAGAATTTCCTATGGCACTAAAATATATTTCTGCTGTGTTGGCTTTTCTGGGGTTTTTTTGTGTGTTTCTCTTTTGTTTCCATCAAACCTGGTTGCTTCCCCAAAATCTTATGATAACTTTGAGACTACAATGTATTTCCAGTGTCTCTACAAAAGCAAAGCTCTGTCATTATGTTCCCAAAGGGATGTACCAGTAAAACTGAAGTCTGGGGAATAAAATTGGAAGATTACTGTTTCTTGTCATGTATTTCTGTTTTATGGTGTTGAGTACACTGGAATGGCTTAGTGGGGAGAAAAAACAACAGCAGTGAAGGGAAGTAGCTATTAATGTCCTATCAGAGCTTGATGGGGTTTGATATAATTAAAAAAAAAAACAAAAAAAACCTTGTGAGATTTCCAGCAATTGTAATTTCAATTATTTGCTAGCTAAAGGCAAATTTCACTGCTCCAAGTTAGGAAATCATGTAAATATACTAATTATTATAATTTTCCTTGTGCTCCACTAAGAGAACAAAACCAAATATTTCATTTTTTAAGAGGGGAAAAAAAAAACCAAATCATGTAAACTAAATATCATAAATATTCAGTCCACCCGTAAAGCAAACATTACATATTTCGAGCCATCCTCAGCATTTCTGAGGAATTCAGCAGGATTTAATGAAATTATGATGGCTTGCTTTGGCTTTAGATCTGCACGCCAGTGAAAGGGAAGTGTTCCTTTGTGTGGATTCGAGCTCTTTTACAGAACACTGTGGAACAACGTGTGCAGCAGGGGGCCAGCAGACAGAAAGGAGGTTTCATCATCTTGTATCTGCAGCCCTTTAATATCAAGAGACTTCCACAAAACTGAAAATGAGCCTTTGAAATATTCCGTGGTGCGGTGGTAGAAAGGTACAATAAATAATATCTCTCTTTTTCCTTGCGTGGAATGGAGAGATAAAGCTATTTATAAAACTGTAAAGGCTTACAAATCATTCTAACAGGTTGTCATATGTTAATGTCAGCGAGAATTTAATCACCCAAAGTAAAAAATCTATATTTTTTTTCTTCCAATCCTATCTTATTTTCATAACTCTCTCTATTGACAGATTCTCTTGTGATGATAAATTAAAGGAATGTCCAAGACCACAAAAATGTAAAATCAGAAAAAATGCAGGGCACGACCCAGTAGGTTGTTTTTAAACTGTGTGGCAGTTTCATGTTTTTATTCTTGTAGCATTTACAGAACCTAATGAGGAGTCATTGTGCTCAGCCCTGCACACCTCCTTAACAAGAAAATAAAGAAGTAATAAATAGATGGACTGTGAAGATCCAGGTTGATGAAACAAGTAGCAAGGCTTTCTCTATCAACTCTTTGTGGAGTTGGTGATTCAGGAACAACCAACCTTGCTTAGGAGCAGAACAATTTTATCCATCAATTTATTATAAGGATTTTTATGACAGCTGCTTACCCAAAAAGCTGTTCAGTGACGGGTTTAATTTGACATCTGGGACTGGAGTGCCCTGAGTTCTTTGGCTTTTAGCCACTCTGACTCCTGTTAGAAGGAGACACATCCATGGGCTTTCCAGGTGATCCCACAGTGAATTAGACTTCATCCTCTGAACCAAAGAGGGGCTTGAGAGAAAAAGGAAGACGTGCATGATTAGATTTGTGATTTTATAATTTTGTATCTCTCTCCCAGTAAATCCAGTATTGGTGAGCTTCTTGTCCAGAGGAGGTTGGACATCCAGCATTCCTTGGTGGCCTTTATCCTGCATTCCAATTGAAGGGAGGAAGGCTCATGCCAAGCCTGCCATGCTTTTTGCTGTGGTCAGTATTAGCAAAATTAATCTTAAAAATCACCCTATTCTTTCCTGCAAAATAATGTAATGCTGTTGATTGAACTGATGGCTTTAGTTGTCTTCTTCTTAGCATACGAGCCACACACAAAATTGAAATGTGAAATTTGACCCCCTTTATTTCCCTTGATGCTGTAAAGCCCCTGCCTGGGTCAAGGAGAGGTTGGAGTGCAGAACCCCCTTGTCCTGAGTGACAAAAACATGAGAGGAGAGGAGGAAAACAGGAGAGGTGTCCTGGTGCCTGCCTGGCAGGGAGCAGAGCTCTGGGTGCTGCTTCTCAGTCCAGCCACGTGGGAGCAGAGGCTGCAAAGTTCCCTTCCCATTCCTGGAGGTGGCCTGCTGCAACTGAAAATAAAGAGTAAAAACTCAAACATACAAACAGCACAGTGGGTCTGAATGCTTTTGTTTGTGCTGAGGACATTCATCTCTCCTTGGGTTTTTAGAACATGATTCTCATTTCCCTCTCCCAACATTTCTGGACATAAGGTTTATTTCCAAGCCTTTTCAAATGAGGTATTTTGCCTATTAGAAATACAGATTTATATTCCTGGGCTCCCTGATGAAAGGTTGGCTGTCTAATGGCATGGGTTTGGTAGCTGTGGTACAGTGCAGAGTGTTAAGGCTGTAATAGGAAATCAAATAGTTCATTTCACAGCCATCAAGTACATGCTGAGCTGCCTGACTGGTTTATGCTGCTTTATCTTTGAGGACATAAAACCTATTCTTACTTTATGAAAACATACTTTGTGTTGGATAATCATTTCATTTACATATAAAGGTTACACTTAATAAAAATATATGAACCAAAATTGCAACAAAGATACAATATCATAAACCACCTTTTGTAAAGTGTGCTGGTTTTTCCCCTTGAAAGGCTTCATTGCCTTTAAGACAGGAGATATTGCTTCAGAACTAAAGATTTAAAGCTTTTTTCTTCTGCCTGTAGTAAAAGTAATAAAGCTTTTATTGTACAAAGACTGTAAATATATTTAGCAATAATTTCAACAGCTGGAAGTGTCTAGATGTCTGTAGTGGAAATACAAGGATCATATTTACCTAGACTTGGCCTTGAAATTTCTATAACCCTTTCTTTCCACCTAAGCAGCCCCGAACAGTTATTGGCTGTTATCTTGTAAACACTGCAAGACAATCTCGTGGAGGAAATGACTCTGTGCAGTCAGAAATAAGATACTGCTGGAGCAAGAATGTCATTGTTTGTGACAACTGTTTCCTGCAAAGAGGAATCACCCCTGCAGCCTGGAGCCTGGCACCCAACCCCAAAGCTCCTGCAGAGCTTCAAGGACAGATCCTGATGGTGCAGAACTTCAATCCCCACTGGAAAATTCCACTAGAAGCTTGATGTTCCAAAATAATGGACATTGTTTAGGGAATCCATGCCAAAAAAAAAGAATAAATAAGAGAATGTGAGAATAAAATGGTCTTTATCATTGCTTTTGTTGTTCTGAATGCAGGACGTACTTGGGTTTGGTAAAGCAGCAGATTTAGGGTACAGTCCATTGCCTTTGGAAATACAGAGAGTTGAGAAATGAATTTGTATCAATTTTCATTCCTGACAGCATCTCATTGCCTTTCTCAGTAAATATCTCAGCATTGTCAGTGTTTCATCGCTAAATCAGTATTAATACATTTCCATTCTTTCAGTTTTATATTGTACTTCTGCTGACCCAAGAACACAAACATGCTTTCAACTCCTAAACCTTATTACCCTCTGAGGAACGTGCACAGAGAAACAAAGGTACTCTGTAAGCAGTGGAGCAGTGTCTCTTTCAACTCCATTTATAAAATAATTATAATTGTTCTAACTCTGCTTGATGGGAAGTATAACCAATTATTGCATACTTATAATCGCAAAACAGAAACAAAATGCACTCACAGAAACTCACTCCTTGTGGGGAAAACAGTCATCAGAAGGAAGTTTGATGAGTGTGGTCAGAATGTCTTGAAATTTCTTTGTGAGATGTGTCTGAAGGACAAATACTTGCAGAGTTTCCAGGAAAAGAAGCAAAAATATTCCAAAGTATTTGTTAGCTTCACTGGAATTGTTCTTTTGGAGGTTTCTCAGAGATGCATCTGGGCCTTTCAGTCATTCAGTTGTTCGGGACATGGTCTCTTACCCTAGCATGTCAAATGTAGATGTGACCTACTGTAAAATGTTTATTTATTCTCCTATGGAATGGTTTTGATGATCTTTTGGTCAAGGTTTCCCTTCTCAGCTGACCTCTGCCCTGCCTTGTGCACTCTGAAATTGAAGACACCACACTGAAACAGAGAACCTTTGATGAGCAGAGCAAACATTTCACTCAGGAAATTTTAAATTTTGACTTGTAATTCTTCACAGTTCAAAACAGCACGGAAAAAAATGGTATTTTTATGTCTCAAAAGGCTTTGAGACAATCCTGAAACATCCAGTTTTTGACAGCATCTTGCCAGCTACTTGAATTTGAAACATGAGAAAAGTCTCTAGAGAGTACAGGAAGAGTGATGATAGTAAGAAGGAAATGGATTGTGTATTGTTAAAAAAAGAGACCTATCCAAACATGCAAGAGTAATAGAAGGTATCAAATCAAGACAAATGTTATTGTACTGATAATAGGTGAGGTAAGACAGTAAAGTTTCCTAATAAAGCTGGAGGGGGAGACTTCTGTCTGATGGATGAGAAGACCACTAAAGGGAAGAAAAAATCTGCAAAATAATGCATCTCTCATTTTTTAACAACAGTGGTTTTAAAAACTGTTATTGAAACAGATTTGAGCAACTTTTAAGTATCATATCTTGATATCAGTGCTGATTATTTTTTTGTAATAGGCAGCAAAACTTGTATACCATGACTTTCTAAATTAAAATATTTAATGATACACTTCAGCGGAAAGTAGAAGAACATTTTTAAAAGTGGACATCAGTAGTGATTAGAAATGTCAATTAACATAGTGGAAACAAGCATGAGCTTGTTTTTCTGTGAAAATTAAATCAAACTGTCTCAGCAGCAGATAAAGTTACTTTATTTACTAGTGAAAGGGAACTGTTCCATGGCTACTAGACCTGCAGGTGATCTTTTATACAAGCTATCAGATATAGAAAATTACATTATCAATTTATATCTCAAATCTGTGATAGCATTTACTGAATTTGATTTTAGGAAACATACACTTGACAAGACCATTTTTCTGGTATCCTTTGGGGATGGCAACCGAATTTTGGGTTTGTAAAACACAATCACATGTTCAGCTGATAGAAACTGACAGTGATATTAATACAATTCGATCTGGTTTATCAAGATTTTGTGCTTCTGAGTCTCAAATGCACCAGTAAGTCTAATGTCCACCTGGCTTGTCATAAAATAACAGAGCATATTATACAATAACAGATTTAGGTCTCCATTTTGGGTAAGGAGATACCTAAAGACACTATCCCCTACAGAAACAGACCTCTATTGATGAAATATTGATGAAAGATGACAAAATATCAAGGGGAACTGAAAGTTTCTGTACAGGAAGATTTGTTTTATAAGCAGAGACAGCTTAGCAGCAGGTTGCACCAGCACAGAAGTCACAAGGGCTTGGCTTCAACCTCTTGCAGGGAATAAACTGCTAAAGGTGTGACACTGAACAATCACTGCCACCTCAACACACAGGGCCAGTGGACTGGGAAAGGAATGAATTTGAATTTAAATTAAAATTAAAAAATATATTGAAAGGTCCTGCACACTCCTGTGAAGGAGTTCAGTGTGGTGGGGGTTTATCAATAAATGCAACTACCTGGACCCAGACTGTTAAAGTTGCATAACTTTGTATTTCCTTTAATGCTTTTAATTATTTCCTCATAAAACCAAAGTTTAAAAGTGTAGCAGCTGGAGAGAAATCGATACTGAATAACAGTGATTTTGATTCTGAATGAGCTGCATGAAATTACCTAAAATCCTCTTTCTTCCCATCTCCAGGATAACATGGAATCAACATTTCTGTGTTTCCTGCAGAAGACCTTGCTCTCACCTGCACCTTCATGCCACAGACAAATCTTCCAGCTCACAGAAGGGGAATAATTATAATGGAAGAAATTCTTGTGGTTTGTGAGGAATTGGATCAATCAATTTTGACTTAGGAGAATTTCATTGCAGTTTATTTGACAGTTAGAGGCATCAGCATCTCAGAAGTTAATGATCTGCCTGAAACAAGATTTTAGAAGATGGAATGTCACTAAATTAATAAATATAATAAATATTAAGTATTTTACTGCAAGTATATGGTCTTTCTGAAATTAAAGACGAGAATAATGCTGGATTTTCAGTTCAGAAGTAATGGTTTCATATATTATTGAGTCTTTTTTTATTGATAATGTTGATATTCAGAACAGAGTTGTTTATTATATTCATAATGCCCATCTGGGCTGTGCTTTCATGTTAACTGAAATGCTATTCCTCTTGATGTGGAGATACTCTCTGAGTTCAGGTTTGGGTTCATTCAGCAAGTTTAGGAGAGCCTGATAAGTGTGGAGAAAATTTTTCAATATTTGCTCCTCATGTTTATGAAAGTTTACCACCTCCCCAGGTAATTAGCTTCCAATAGAGGAAACATTTTAGGATGATACAGGATCTACTGAACAAAATGGAAAGTATGAAGAAAGATGAAATGAGTTATAGACAAGTGAAGGAAATGGGGAAAGTTTTAAGAGAAATTGTTTTATATAGAATAGTTATTATAACACTTAGTCATTAAAACAGCAGTAATAAAATTATATTTATAGCTGAATAAGGAGTCTCAGTGTGATTAAGATATGGAAGTAGCTAATTGGACTGCTGAAATATTAGGATATTGAAGTGATGAAAAGTATACAAATGAAAATAAAAGTGCATAAAAATTAATGAGGAGACTGAAAAAGGAAATGGAATAAAGGAAAATAACAAACGAAGCAATGTAGAATGAATAAACATACAGCTGGTAGACAAGGAGATATTGAGGGCATTGTGAAAGTGAATGGATATTCATTGCCTCAGAGCTGCTGCTACTGCATAAGTTCAGCATTTGGGGTTTCTGTGGGTAGAGAAGGATAATTTCTCCACACCAGGATGTCACACTGTGCAGGGTGTGTTGTGGGAGCACAGTTTCCTGCTCAGCAGCCAGGCTGGACTCTGCCTGAAATCAATCAGACTTTGCTTTTCTGGGGACAGGGGGGAAGGCCGGGGGTGCATTTTGGTGGGAGAGCTTTGGGGTGGATTTGTTCCCTGGTGCAGGTGATTGGGAGGAGGAGGAGGAAGGGTAATGTCCCATAAACTCCTGTGCTGGCAGAAGGAAGGTGGCAGTGACAGGGCTGGAATAGGCAGCTGGCTCTGGGAGGAGGTGGGATTGCTTCTGTCATAGACAACATGAAAGAGTTTCAGAAACTGGCCTGAATGTCTTTTTCAAGTTCTCTTTTGTCTCTTCTGTCTGGTCAATGCCCTCTATCCAATTTGTCCTGGAGCTTTAAGACATTCCCAGATTGTCTGGGCAACCAGTGCCTCTCACACCCTCCACAGCAAAGATTTTCTTCCTAAATCTTGTCTAACCCTGCCCCTTTTCAGTCTGAACACCTTCTCTGTGTCCTGTCACCCCCTGCCCTGTCCCCAGTCCCTCCCCATCTCTCCTGGAGCTCCTTTGGGCACTGGGAGGGTCTCTGAGGTCTCCCTGGGGTTTTCTCTTCCCCAGGATGAGCAACCTCCTCCCCTCTCAGCCCATCCTCAAGGAGAGGTGCTCCAGCCCTCTGGGCATCTGTTTTCTCTCTCTCAGTGGCAAGGTAAGAATCTCAGAATACATTATATTTCAAGGTTTATTAATCAGATTATTCTAAGTTCTTTGATTTTTACTTCAATCTTTTCAAGGTTCTTACAACAATTTTTTAAAATGTATTTTCCAAGCTTGGAAGATCTGGAAAAATGCTAACAATTTAGAAAATATATAAAACATTTATTATGAAAATGATGAGATTTGGTGCACACTTCTATCTGTAGCTTTGCAGTGATAAATTCAATTGAATTGTTACTGCAATTATATATCAGGACACACAAAGTTTATGCTTCCACATAAATATGAGATGAACTCTCCTGCCAAGCACTTTAAGTAGCAGCTGATGTTTCATTGTAACCCTGATTTATACCAACAATGTAAGATATTTACAGTTAACTAACTCTGTAAACAATTTTGGCCTCTGAGATACCTTCATGTGAAACATGGTCAGGAATGAACAGCATAACAAGGTGTTTGGATTAAACACATTCTTTTATTATGAGCAAACAACTTTACCTATATTTCTCCATTTAAACTGAGTTCTGTTTTATACAGAATTATCTGATTCTCTTCACTATATGTAACTAGAAAGGCTAAACCCCAAAGCTACATTCTTACTGCATATTGTGTTAAACAGACATGGTTTCAGCAATTTCCATGCCTTGCGGGAAAAGGCGGAATTTTGACTTAGATGACCACTGGGTCTTTAGTTTTAGATGACTTTTTTCACCCTGAGAACTGTAGTTTTTATCATGACCAGTGTGATGCTGTCCAGAAGGAAAAGGTATCCTACCTGTGTGTTGGGTCTTTGGGCATGAATGGGACGGGACCACTGCCAGGTGTTCCTCGAACCTTTATTATGGCATCAGTCTCAACAGGATTTCACATAGCTAAAGGATGGCAGGAGGTCACATCTGCCAGCAGCAGCCCAAAATCTCTTTGTCACAGGGCATTTTAAAAGTTTTCCAGCCAATAGCACATTGCTAAAGCTCACAGACAATTGTTCCAGCCAGTCACTGACAGCACACACACACCTGCTTCAAACAGTGCTTGCTTGGATGCTTTCTATTAACAATTCACAATACTCAATTATTGAGCTTAAAACCTTCTACTACCTTGCTAAGCAGATTTCTCTGCAGCCATAAGATCTATCCTAGCCAAACCTAAGACTCAGACTATTGTTTCATGTCCTTGCTTGCTGCACTATTGTAACTTTTCCTACTTTCAAACTTCGAAGTTACAGCTGATTCTAAATTCTTCAGCTCTTTCTGTTTCTGGTGCCTGCTTTCACAACTTCTGAAAGTCTTATAACCTTTAATATTTCCCACAACCTGTAGAAAGCCAGATTACTGCAATCAAGTTCATATTTGGAATTTGGGGAATACAGAGAGGGGGATTGCAGCAGGTGCTGCTGCAGGGTCTGGGAATTGCCCGGTGCAGGAGCAGCCCGGCTGTGGCTGTGTGCTAAAACAGAGGCAGCATCTCTGGAATTGTGCAAACCCCACAAAGGGTTCTGTGCACCCTCACTGGCCGTGCCCTGCTGTGCTTCTGCTCCTCCCAGTGCTGGGGGTGTGTGAGTGGCTCCGAAAATCGAGTGTTCACACAAATAAAGTCAGCAGCTGACCATGGCTCTGGGGGAGTGAAATGAACACTGAACCAAAAGTGTGTGGATGTCCTTTCTTTGTGCCTGTGTAGTGCTGCATTGGAGGGGGCATCAGGAGGTCATTTAGGGCAGCTCTCCTTGCTGAAACAAGCTGAACAGACCTGTGTCATTTCAGAAAGATTCTCCTCTGGTTTGCTACCAGAGAAACTATCAGAGCAGCCTTTGGATTAGCCTTGCCATTAGGATGATGTTTTTTCCTCTAATATCCAGCTTGGAGCTTCCTTATGCTGTTTAAACCTATTGCTTATTCACTGTGGCCATGAGGAGCAGACAATTCCTTTCCTCTTTTCAACAGCTTTTTATTTTCCTGATGACTGCTATAATGTTGTCTCATTTTTCTGTCTTTAGGCAAACTACTGCAATTCAATTATTCTTTTGGCACAGGTGGTATTGATTATTCCTAAGTATTCTTGTCCTTAGCACTTTTGCCATTTAAACTATCCTCTGTTTTAAAAGCTAATCTCTACCTCAATAAATCTGTCATGTGGAAGCTTAGGAAAACACAAGATTTTTTTTTTTTTCATACAACGTGTAAATAAATGATGGAAGACTTTACACCAGGCATTGCAGAAGCCAAATTATAAATGGGTTCAAAAAAAAGATTATACCCAGCCCTTATGGAAGAATGGTCCAGAGGGAGCAGCTGAAAATAATTTTCTAAATGCAACCACTAGCACAGGAGTTCTGAAATTATGGTTGTGCCTGGGATGAATGAACAAGGAAAGGGTTGTTCTTTACTTGCCCTGTTTCTCACATCCTTTCTCTGAGCATCTGTTACAGGATGTTTCAGTTATGACCTTCTTTTGTGGGATTGCTTCATCTTTAATAAGCTTAGGATACACTGGTTTGCATATGCATTTTGTAAATTTGTTGGCTTATTATTTCTGATAAAACTCATAAAAGGATTATGGGCCTCTTATCTCCTACCAGATTAATTGTGAGCTAAAACAGCAAAGGTTAAGAGGCTTGCCATTTCCTTTTTACTCCTCTTGCAGATGGCTGCCTGAGTCTCTCTAAAAACATTTATCCTTCATCTTGTTCATCAGTTGTTGACCTATACCTTGTAATACAATCCTCACTTCTTTTTAAGATAAAGGAAAACTATTATGTAATTATGGAGATAGTCCCATTCTTTGAAATGTCTAATTATTTTTTTGAACTGTCTTTATTTCTGGGTTTAACTTAAGTTTTAAGACAGGGAATTTCAATTCTGAATTATTCAAGAAAAAAAAAATCATACTGATTGTTTTTAAGTTTCATTTTGCTTTTACTTACTTTCCTCTTCTCCTTCCCTTATTGTTTTTGTTAAGAAATTTGGTTGAGATTGGTCTTTGGAAGAGAGTAAATTGATTCTGTACAACCTAGATATTATAAGTGGGTGGAGGAAGAGCCAATTAATTTAATGCCAGGGCTAATATCTCTCGCTTTTCCAGCTTCTATTTTCTGACTCATTTTGTAATTCCTTAGTAATGCTTATCTCCACCTGGCTTTCAATGCTGTGACATGACCACAGAATATCATTTTTCCTTTTATCTGCACTGGAAAAAGATTGTGTATCTTGATCCTGTCCTTCCCAGGGTGGGTTATGCTGCAGTCCCTTTCCTCATGGGCTGCAGATGGAAAAACTTCAGCTGGAGCAGATGCCAGCTCCGTGATGGTGTGGCACAGGGAGCCTGCTCAGGCACTTTTTATGAACTGCTGGTTCACTCTGAAATGAAATGGAGATTGCTTGGGGAAACAAAGAATCCCTGTGAGGGCTTGAAAGCCCTGGTGGGTGCTGATAGCCCAGCCCAGCCCAACCCAACCCAATCCAACCCAGCCTTGGGTGAGATGCAGGAATGTACNTAGCCACTTCTCTGCAAAGGCTGGACCCTCAGAGACTGATTCATTTACATGCCATCCATGACACTCTGACCATGTATTAACCTGTATCACCAGCCCAACCCAAACCAGCCCAGCCCAGCCCAACTCAGNCGTGTTTCCCATATAGGGAAAAGTGTAAGACTCACCCCTTAAGATAAAGAACCCAGAAACTTCCATACCCTCCTAACAGTAATTGGCTCAGGGCCAGCACAAGGGCATGGATTGGGTTCTGAGAGTGTAATTCAAAGCCTCTTGGTGATCTTATTGGCAGCAAGACAAATTGGCCCTCCTAAAACATTCAGTATTTAAGAAGGGGACCAAAGAATAAAAAGGGTTTTTTGGAGTGTTTTTAGCAAGGTGTTAGAGGTTTTCTCAGATACCTGTGCATGGCTTTTCTTTTGTTTTCTGTAACGTTATTAATATTATTTTGTTATTTTTCACTTATGAAACCTTTTACTTTACAAAGCACCTCTGAAGAGCAGTCTCTCTAATTGATTTTAGCCACTTCTCTGCAAAGGCTGGACCCTCAGAGACTGATTCATTTACATGCCATCCATGACACTCTGACCATGTATTAACCTGTATCACCAGCCCAACCCAAACCAGCCCAGCCCAGCCCAACTCAGCTCAGCCCAGCCCTGCTACTCTGGGATCAGGTACAAACTGTTTTCCAGCTCCTGGCTTGGCTCTGCCTCATCCCCCTGGGTTTGCCACAGCATCTGGGCTCCTGCTGGAGCTGCTCCATCTCCTCTCTGCAGTGCAGGTGGGTGTGAGGTGTTCTGCTGTGTGCTCACTTGGGGACCCACCCTTGCCATTGGATTAGAGGGGTAGAGATGCTGCCTCCTGAGAGTTCCTGGGTGAGGTCTTGTGGGTTTGCAGGAGTTTTGCTCTGCAGTTTGCGTTGTCCTTTGGCATTTGAGAGTTGCTGCAATGTTTGTTTCCTTATTGAAAACTTCTCTAAAGAACTGCTTTGAAAAGAAATGGATTTGGGGTGTATCTTATGGATGTTAATGCCAGCCTGTGCCAGCTTCAGCTCATAATTATGTGTTAGATTAACTGAGCTGCTCCATTTGGCATTGCTTGTTGTTCCTGGTGGATTGGCAGTAATCCTGGAGAGGGGCAGTGTGGGCAGCTGAGGATGATAATGTTTGAGCTATTTTCGATTAATCTACTTACAAGTGTGAGTTAACTTCCTGAATCACAGGCAGTTAATATTTTTTCACTGGCCTTCACTTTGACTTTGTTTTATGTAGCTCACCTGCTGTGATTTTCAGAAAGGGAATATAAATGTTACTCTTGCACTGAAGAGTGGTGAGATGGCTGTGGAATTTTACTTGTTAATAAAAGCTGGAGATCCTCCGTGCAAGTTCATGGAAGTGACTGAAGAGCATGTAGCTAAAATCCTGCAATATATAATTATTCTGTTTGTACAGCAGATTTTATCTGCTTGCAGAAGCCTCAAGCTTCGCTGAGGTTTGATCCACCCATTAATGACCATGTTAAAAACGAGCTTATGACAAGTACATGACTTTATTTTTGCTTTGAGGAGTGTTGAAATTGTGGATTTTGAAAGCAAAACTAAAATCCCTGTGAGTCAGGTCAAAATGGAATAGAAAGATTGACTCCCTTGAATAGATATTGTCCTCCTTCGTTTCTATTTATAATTGATTGCTCTCGTTTTCCTCTGGAGCTGCAAGGGTCAATTTTTTCCTTCACAGTGTATCTCTGTCACATACATGTAGCAAAGCAAAATGATAACTGATGTGTTTTATCTGATTCCTTGTGGAGAAATTCTGCACCGTAAACATCATGCACAAAAATAACACAACACTAATTGAGAGATATATCTTAAATTAGATGAGTTCTTTTCTTAATTCTTAACAATTCTTCTCAATTAGTAAGCATTTTTATGAGCCAGATACCATTCCTTGCTTTCCACAGTAAGTTTTGTAATTAACAATGGAAATAAATAGTTTCAGGCAAGATCTCTGTGTGTGTGTGTATGTATATAAATATATATATGTGTGTGTGTGTGTATATGAGACATTTTCTCACTTTCTGCAAAGAAATTAATCAGAGTCGCACATTTTTGCTTTGGCAGGACCTTTATTGCCTTCTATAAAGTTTTTAATATTTTGAGCACAGCAGTAACTTTTTTCAATTGTTTGTGAACTCATCTCATTTACACTTTACTTGTTAACTGAAAGTAGCATTGCTGGAGAAAATAAAATGGACGTTTCAGAATGGGAATGCTTGTGAAGCTGTATCATCTGGCTTTTTGAAGATAATAAAAATGAAAATAACTAAATGCAAAAGAACAAAATTAATGATAGCTGATCTTATGTAGTGGAGTGTTCCTCTCCTAAAAACTTTCAATGGAGACAACAGTTACAAATTGTTTTGGAAAGCAAAGTCAGACTTTAAAGTGTACAAGAGGCATCTCCATGGTCATTACACTCACTGAACAAGCATGCAGGCAAACATCACAAAATTCAACATTTCAAAACATTTCAAAAGATGCAAGAATGCATTTGAAAGGCACCCAGTTCTATCAGACAAATAGCTCTCCATGAAGGCTCCAGCTGAGAGCAAATTAACAATCGGCCTGGAATGTGGCTGGTGGTTTTTGGTTTAGTCTAGTACTGAGCATTTAATATCAATAGATTTGCTTCATCAAAAAAGTCGGGTTGGGATACTTCCTGTGGATTCCATCACAGAATAACCCTTGGGATGCTGTTACTGTACCGTGTTTGATGGGAGAAAATGACTGAAAATGCAGCACATGGAAATGTGGCACACACTGACAAAGCCAAGAGGCTTTGCACCCACACACAGAACTAATCTTTCACTGCAATTTATAGTAATTTTATCTGTTTCTTTTCCAACGTGTAGAGTTTTCAGAACTCTTCTGACTTGATCAAGACTAAAATGCAAAACAGGGCATGTTTCTCCATTATTTTTATCCCCAGTGGACTTCACTCAGTAAGCAGTGTGTTACAAGATATTCTGTAGATATCCTCTTAATAATCCTTGCATATGAAAATGCTCAATCTGTTAGGTGACTGTGAGAGAACACACACATGGATAAGTTTGGTAAATACACTTGGTTTATATAATCCTGAAATGCAAAAATGTCTTTAGTGGTACTCTGTGATTGAGAGTGGGTTCAGCAAGTTCTTATTTACACTGCTTTTTTTTTTTCCCTGAAGTGCTGGTTTGAACCTTGGTGTGTAGCAGTTATACATTATGGACTGCCCACCATCCTCAGTGTGTGATATTTTGGTGTGAAAACAGTTCCTTTGTTTGTTTTTGTATCCCAGTGAAAGGCATTAGTCCCTTGATGTAGTAGTGCACAGAGCTCTGCACTAATGAAGGGGCTGATACTGAAGAATTTTTTTTATCCCCACTGCTATTTTATCAACTAAACTATTGTGCAATGTGTTTGAGTAATGAATAGAACATAATAAATGTTGCTACATTTTCTATTTCGTCGCCAGAAGATGCATCTCGTGGGAAAGGTTAAATCTAACAATATGATCACTTGGTGGCTTCAGCACTCCACTGAATCAAGGCCTTCTTTATTCTAATTAGAGCTTCAAAATTGTCCCTGTGTAAGGACGCAGCAGAAACTTGCAGGATTTCAAATGGGCAACCAGCAGGAATTCCTGACGAGTGTTCAGGAAATGTCTTATGGCTGCTTTAACAGATGAGGGGGATCTTTATGTTCAAGACCAGCCATTTCCCTGAAATTAAGGTAATATTTAAAAAGAAATGCCCCTCAAAAAACCTTTCATATCTTCCCTCTTTTTCATAGCCAAAACACTATTTTTTGTTGCTTTTCTTACACTTGGCTGTATAAAAATCTGGGGGTTTGTTTCTTTTGAAAAATACACTTTAAATTGGCAAAATACCAAACATAAGTGATTATCAAAATTAATTACCTTCATATCCTTTGATCTTCAAAAAGACCTCTTCAAGATTGAAAGAAAGAAAATATTTGTTATTACTTTAGCCTAAAATATTTTTAAAAATACAATTGTACAAATGCTGACCCATGCATCTTTAATGGGTGTACCTCACTGTAAGAGAAGTTCAGTTTATCTTTTATTTTGGGTGTAGTTAGTATGCAGCTCTTGAAATCAGAATTGATCTTCCACTGTTCTTAAACTTTCATCCTGTTGGGAGTGAGGATTTGTTCCATGTTATTTTATTTCCTTTCTGTCCTGTTATTCCTGGGGAATTGCTGGGAATGTGTGACACATGCAGGTGATCTGACTGTACAGATATTTACAAGATACTTTTCCTGACTCCTACTACTGTTTGTGAATTAAGGGATAAAAGACTTTTAAAAGAAGTTCAGAACACTGAAAAATCAGTTATCACTTCACAGAGCCTTTGGGACACGCTTAGGGCAGATGGCAATTTGCCACAAAAGCACTCAAACTTTCTGAGTTACTTTAACACTGTTGAGCAAGTCACAGACAAAATTCTATTTGATTTCTGGTTATTCTTCTATTATATTAAATGGGCCAAGCTTAAGTGAGGTTTACCCTGGAGAGCAGTAGAAATAATGATGCCTTGCTGGAAATACTGAAATAAGGCATCTGTTGGCTTTTAAAACTTTTTAGTAAGAATCTCCTGGCACACGGTACTAGTTTGGAGAAAAGAGCTATATACCATTTTCTGGGTGTAAAATCTGCAATCTTTTTTTTTTTTTTCTCTTGAGGAAAACATTCATTGAGTTGTTGAGGACACTGGAATTTCCTCATGTCCATTACAGAGGAAGTCATTAGGTGCTAATTGAGGCTACCTGCTACCCACCTTGGTTCTATGTGCTCCAATTCCTGTCTCAGCCTGGACGCCCAGTCTGGGCCCCAGAGCTGGTTTTTACTGTTCCATTCAAACTGATATGCCTGGCTGGGGAAAGAATCTGTGAAATCCAACAGCTTTGTGTAGACACACAGTCACTTACACCCTGTAGTTTGTAGTGGGATGTTTGGATCCCAAAATTAAGCAGATGCAAATGGAGCTTATAATAACTGTATTTATGCCTACTTTTTGATGGTGGGTCCTGGACAATGTCAAACAGTAGGAGATTATCCTGAATAGACCTTCTATTTCCACCAATTCTTCCATAAGTTCTAGTGAGCATATGTGTTAATTATTTTTAAGTTTTGAGCAGTAATGTGGGAAAGGATAATCTTACAGACTTTCTCACCGCCATGCATGAG
The DNA here is from genome assembly GCA_013399915.1 of Illadopsis cleaveri. NCBI lineage: Eukaryota > Metazoa > Chordata > Aves > Passeriformes > Timaliidae > Illadopsis > Illadopsis cleaveri. The sequence continues at coordinate 99,557 of VXBB01016407.1, forward strand.
AGTTTAGAACAAAATCTAGCTGCTCAAACTTCTTAGTGGCTTTAGTCTTCTTCTGTTTAAAAAAAGAGGACCCAAATTCACAAAAAAAGGCTCCTTAGTGTTCTGTTTAATTCCCTAATATCTAGTTCAGGTTCTATAACAAGGTTGAGTTTTCTGGCTTTAAAATTCATTCCTCTTATAATGGACATACTTAACATACATGTCTTCAGTGTCTTTTTGCACTGGATGAAGAGCATCCTCCCAACAATTCAGCTCCACATTTCCTCTTCAGATGGGAGAAGAGGGGTTGCATTGTCCTTGGTTTTAGCAGTGAAAGACAAATCTGCCTGATCCCTCCTTGTTGTGCCATTTGTTAGTTGGTCAGTGCCAGAAGAATACCAAGTCTTGAATTAAGAAATACTATTTCTATGAAATATCTAGTAAATGCTGAGTTCCACATGTGTAATTTGCAAAAGCCAATACAATCTGAGTGGGAGCTACCTCAAATAGACACTCTGAAGTGCTAAGGAGAAGCTCAAGGGGTCAGCTGGGCCAGTCCTTAGCCCACGACTATGGGGCAATTATGCAGAACAAAACAGTTTGAACAAGTCTCTTCAAGAAAAACTTGAAAATCCAGTCAATTTATTCCTGGAGAGTGACCTAAGCGTGAAAGAACTGAGTCAAAACACGTCCTTAAATGAGTCTGATAGAAGAAGTGAAAATAGATCCCCTCTTTCCTGAGTATCTTCAAGGGGCTGTTGAACAGACAGAGACACATGCTGGCCAAACAGCTCCCAAATGTTTCCTTCCTCTTGCGCTGATTATCTATATAAAACTCCATTTCTCCAGCCAAATTTTTATTTCCTGAGAATATTTGACAAAATGGGCCTTGCAAGGGAGGAACCCATAGTTTAAGAGTTTTCTTGTGCCTGGAGTAGACCAGAGCTTAGACCAGATAAGAGACTGTGAGACTTCTCGAGCACCAGAGCTTCACGATTACCTGGCACTGCTAATGGGAGGTTCCAGTGCCTGAAGTGGTTCCTAGGTTAAACTTCTGTAATTTGTAATCTCTCAGGGATACTGGGGAAGTGCTGAAATAGCAGTGGAGATCTGCAAGAGTTGTGTTTCTGCTTGGGCATCTTTGCCAGGAGCTGGGGGTCACTTCTGGGAGGACCAAGGGGCTGGAAATGAAGGCTGCAGAGACTTTCTTTGGCATTTCTGCTGAGGATTTGCACTTGGCACTCAGGCAGGTCAAATAGCACAGAATAGATCTGCTCATCAGACCTCCTCCTTTTCTGGGGCAGGGGGACATGTGCTCTTTTCTGCTTTGGTTCATTCTTTTTTGTGGCTGGCGTTTGTTTCTGCCTTTGAGGCTGGATTAACTGGACATCTGGTGCTGGAGATTTTCTCCTCTTGGTTAAAGAGACACGAGTTGCTTCCATGCCAGTCTTCTGATGTCTGTCCAGAAGATTCCGCAGGCACTGAGACATGCTGAGTTGTGAGTTTAATTATCCTGGCAGGTTGTTAGAGACAAAACAAAAGATGGGAATTGTCACTCTGATAACAGAAGCCTGTACAGAAAATTCCCGAAGGAATACATAAAAATGTAAACTGCTTGGTAATATGGCACTTTTTCTGCTCAGGAACTGCCTAAATGAGTTCTGCATGTTTCTGGAAATTCCAGAGTTGTGATTGTGTTTACTTTTAATGCTTAATAGACACTATAAAATGACTGTTTATGGGGTGAAAATAAAATAAAGCATTTGCATTTGTTGATATTTTCTCTGTCTGAAAAGCAAGGGTTGTTAACTGATGCCAGTCAAATTTGGCATTGGTTTCTATTGAGTTGGATTCAGTTATTGGCTAAAATATGTTCCAACATCTATTTTATATGTTAAATATTAGTGTACATTTAAATAAGCCAGTATATAAAATATAGTTCATGTTATTACCTATAATTAACCATGCACAGATACCCTGGCACTGTTAAAGCAAGTTTTGAAGGACTTCAGGACTGTCCAAAACTGCAAACGATTGAATTTACAAGACTTAGACATTACTTTATTAATTTGTTTTTCAAGATTAAGTAACCTACCATGCATTCAAAATACCCATGTCTTTTTTAGAATTGGGCTGTCCATTAGAGGGACTTATTTCACCCCACAAAGGAGATGCTGCAGTACAGCCCCTGGGAGCAGCACACTCTGATTTCAGCTTGCCTCTCACATCTTGTGCAGTTCAGCATTTGTTGTGCTGGCTGGGGAACCATTTTCACACAGATGTAAAACCACGAGTAAAGAAAAACTGCTTTTGTTAGTCCTGTGTTTCATTCAGGGCAGAACTGCTCTTCCAGGAAGACAAAGTGTGATGAAGGTATTTATTCTGAAATGCTGGCAAATGCACCAGCAAAGCACATTTGAAGCCTGATAGATAATGGTGTAAAAAGTGTGTGGCTGAGTAAAATGTCATGGTTTCCCCCACAATCATTCCAGGTATCCTGGACAGCCCTAGATTTATAAGAAAAATTACAGGTTCTGAAACAAGGTCTTGATATTTCTCATGGCTTATGGAAGTACTGGATGACAGGGCTTCAAATCCAGAAAGACAGACAGAATGTTAGGAAATTGATAGAGAGTGGAAAATAAAGAACATGATTATCTTCTTCATGGCATCTCATATTGTCTGTTGATTTGATCTTTGTCTTGGGGTACAGTAGAACAGCAGAAGATCTAGAAAAGGATGCTGCATGATAAATCAGCAGAATGGAACTTTTATTTTTGATAACTCATGCTAGGAGCTTTTAGGCTATGAAAAAGAACACAGAGAGGGAGTATGAATTAGCTGGAGAAAGAGAACAGGAGGGAGTTGTCTCTTCCATATGAGAATTAAGAGCTATCAAACTCAGCAAGTGGTTGGCTCAGTATGATTAAAGCAAACAGTTCCTCACACAGCATGAAGTTAAGCTGTGGTAGTTGTTGATCCAATGCATTGTGTGTAGATAATAAAATCTGTGTGGGTTCAAAAGCAGTTGGACAAGTAGGTAACAAATGCAAATTACCAAGGCACACTGTATTGTAAAAAATTACTTCTCCTCAAGAAGTTCTCGACCCCTGAATCTTGGGATTGTAGAACATTTCCTCCAGAACACTGTGTACACTCTATCCCTGGGTACTTGTCATGTTCTCACAAGCTTCCTCAGTCATCTGCTGTTGGCAGCTGCTGGAGTGTTGAACTGGAGGGATCTTTGGTTTGCCCTCGTATTTCTGTTCTTACAAGTCAGATTACTTATATGTATCTGGTTTAAAAAAGAATAAACAATAAACTTTTAAAAATGTGAAAGGGAATAGAGCTTACATCTACTTCCAGGCATAAACATAAATTAGTAACTAAAATCACAATTTATCTTATGATTCCTTGTCTCTGACTTCTTGGATGAAATGAAAGCTGGGGTGCCATATTAGAGTAACTGGGAGCACTGGCCACACTTGAACTATTTTGTTTTTTCGGACAGAACCTGAGAACTCTGTGATCATTTCTAATCTAGAAAAAACAGCAAAACAGGGAATATAGATAATGTAACACAGTTAACATGTTCTTTATTTACACATATGAAATTGTGGTGCACCACGGGCAAGTAGTACTAAGGTCTCTGAATAGGAACATGATCTATTTCGCTCAGACTTATAAATATGTGTATCTTACAAGTCTGTCTTTTTGATGAAAAAAGATGTTGAGCTCTTGTATAAAATTAGAGTTTACAGTTGTCAGACCTGTGAAAGAGATGATTTTTCTCTATGGAACATTTCTGAATATAACAATGTCTGTAGCACTGTTTAGCATTTAATTGTATATTCAGCACTTTCTTGGGAAGAGAAAGATCTCTTGCTATCTACAGAGATATTCAAAAGGCTTTCTTTCCCCATTCTTCAAAAGATCTTTAGACTGTTATATCTGCCATTCTCTGCAGGAACAGCAAAACAGTCCCTGGAAGTTGGTGAAGCAGCGTTTTGAAGAGATGGGAGAAGGGGGTGAACTTCATGGTGCATTTTGTTTATGTCCCCCTGACAAACAGCATTTAAAGTTCAGGGTTTGGGACCCCAGAGATCAGCAGCAGCTCCTACACTGGCTCTGCCCATGCTTAGGTGTCCTAGTTTAGGGCAAATTTGGGAGAAAACCTCCAAATATGGTCCCTCTGGAAAAGCAANAAAAAATCCTGCTTCTTTTTTCCCCCTTTGCCCTCAAAACCAGTTTTAAAGGTAGAGAACTTAACATACAGCATAAACAGACAGCTGGGGATACAAGCATCAACGAGCCACCCCAGGACAATTTTGTTTATGTTCCCCTGACAAGCGGCATTTGAAGTTCAGTGTTTGGGGCCCCAGGGCTCAGCAGCAGCTGAGCTGGCTCTGCCCATGCTGAGGGTAGGAGAGGGTCAGGAGAAAAGGTGCCATGAGCCAGAGCTTTCCCTGTCACCTATTTCGGTTCCTCCACTTCAGTGACACCTTTAGATCCTCCTACAGAAATTGGCGGAGGCACTGGATATCTACAAAGCACGATTACAGTCGAAGGAGCTGAAGGGAAGACAGCAGCCATTCGTCCCTTCACTGCACAGAGGCCTATCACAGTGTGGGGAAAAGATTTACTATCGCAATGGGGAGTAAAATAGAAGTGGGTTTTTAACTGGAGTAATTGACTATATTTATGTCTGAGTTGTATTTTAGTATTCTGTCAATATTAAGATTAATTTCTGTAGGGTTTAGTTTAAGTATAGGTTAAGCATTGCTCAGTTAAATTATGCTATTCTAAGTTCTGTTAAGTTTAGGTTACTTTTAAGTTTTGATAAGTTTAAGTTTTATAAAGTTTAGACGATAATAAGTCTATATCCTATTAATTTAAGGCTTTTTTTTACACGTAATTTTTATTAAGTTCATACAATTTAAAATACTTTCTGCCAAAATTTATTCATATATTCACCCAGGAGCAGGGAACAGCCCAGCTCTGCTTGGGTGTGAGGAATCCCTGAGCTCACCCATCCACAGCCCTCACACCTGGAGCTCTCAATTCTGCACAGCTCTGACTCACCTCTGCTCATAAATATCTGTTATTATTTGAGATGTTTATTTTAAAAAAGCCTTGCAACTTGATGGAATCGGTATGGCCATTTCTGGTTATTTGTAGTTTCCATTGCACTGATTTGTGGTTACCCTTGTGGTTGAAGAGAACAAAAAACCCCCAAACCTCAAACCAAACCCTCCTTTTCTCAACCCCAAAGCAGCCCCTCAATACAGGAGAAGGCTTTTGCTACAAAATCAGATTCCTTTGGAACTCTTTCACTTTGCGTAATTTTCACTGGCTTTTTCCTTCCTTTTATGCCAAACTCTTATACAGTAATCTTTTTCTTAATCTATTTTTTCAATACAGTTCTTCCACCACTGGCTCCTAACAGGTTGCTACATAATTTATTCTATTCTACATTACAGTAAAATGTGCAGAGCCAAAAGCTGTGGGAGTTTAGTGCAACCCCTAATGGAACATATATCTAATTTGGAAATCATAGAATTTTTTAACTGAAACTCTTGGGAACTGGTTTTTTGCATCAGCTTCTTAACAAATTTTTAGATAATTGTTAATGCATATTTCTTGGAGTTAGAGCTGTTGATCACATTGCTTCACTGTTCTGTACTTTAATTCACAGAAATACTTTACTTTTTTCTTTTTTACAGAAAGTCATAATTAGTGTCATACCTAACAAATTCACTATTTCTACTCTTGAATAAAGCCAGTGATAAATGGCCTTTGTCAGAGTAGATAATGTTCTGTGTACTTTCCCTAACCAGCTAAAATTTAAAAAAAGAATTAAAAATCATAGCTCCAGTGTTGTTAGTGTTTTACCTTTGAAAGGTATGAAACACATGTTTTGAATGGTACTAAATTTCTGTAATGTAACTTGATGATAAAAGAAATACACAACTTTACAACACAGCCGTTGCTAGGGATTGGCAGCATTTGCAAATTACCAGAACAAGTCAAGACCTCTGGAATAAGAACCCAATAAAAAAAAAATGTTTCAGGCACATTAGGAGAATGTGAGTAGAATTCTCATGGTAGATGAGAAGTTTTTAATAAAAGGAGAACCAAGTAGTTTAATGCCCTTAAGTTATTATAACTCTTTTCTTTTAACAAGTAGAACCAAAGCTGTACAGCAAACACAAAAATATAGGAAAAAAGTATAGAGGTCTCTGTGGTGGTTTTACGTTCGCCGATTGAGAGATAGGATTTTGGGAGGAAAAAAAAGGCGAAACAGGCTCAACTTAGAAGTAAAAAGATAGTTAATTAACACATAATAAGAAAAAGAAGAGAAAATGAAACTTTCAAAACCCCTCTCCTCCCCTACAAGTACTCACTTTCTTACAAACCACATAGAGACAAAACTTATGACATTCAGTCAGTTT
>VXBB01016407.1:106235-121472 GCA_013399915.1 Illadopsis cleaveri
TGCTGGGGAAAGGGCCCAGGCCCGCGGCCAGGCCTTGGGCCAGCTCCCCCCCATAGGAGGAGCAGCAGGGTGTTTCCAGCTGCTAAAAACCCATCCGGGCCGGGATGGGGGCACATCATCCCCTCCCCTGGCCTGGAAGTCCCCAGGCCTGGCTCGCCTCCCATGGAAGCCTGGGCCTGGGCAGGCCTGGCTGTCCCAGCCCCTCCTCCAAAGGAGAGAGAGCCAGGACTGCCTTACCTCCTGTGAAGCCGGAAGGAAGAGAGCGACACCAGCTTTCCTTCCAACTTTTAAGGCTGTGTGTTTCCCAGAGGTGGATCCCTACAGGCAATTGGCTATTTTGGTTGTCAGTTTAAAGGAATTGACCTATTGCACTTCACCATCTGTGCTAAACCGGCACAGTCTCCTATATTGTAGAGAAAATTTGATTAAAGTATTCTGAATGGAAACTACCACTTACTTGATTTTTTTCCCCCAGATTGTCTTTTCTGTTTGACGAAGCCAAACACAGCAGCCAGCAAGGATGGCCAGTTGTCAGTGTGTCCACAACTCTCTAAATGGACTAAAACTTTACTGCTTTCCAGTGTAACTCTCAATTTGCATCTTTAGTAAATTGTGGTTTCATGCAGATTTATGGCTTTGCTGTAGGACTCTGCAAGAGTGGGTTCATTGTTACATGGTGTGAAGCATGTTGGTTTAGGTAGATTTTTCTATCATATATTAAATATCAAAGCCATAACCTGCTTTGCAATAATTTATTTTGTCTTTGCGACCAGATCACACTGAATTGTTGACATATTTCTGGGTGAGAAGACTGATTTCTCCTTTTGGTCAAAGAAGGAACATTCAAGGCTTCTATTGTGTTTGGTAGCTGGGGATTAATCCTTCTTTAACCAGAGTTATTTTTAAATCCTGTCTACCCCTTCCCACAATGAGAGGTGGCTGCTTGTATAGTGACTAAATATTTCCTGTATTCTCAGTGCTGTGGGGAGTTTTTTGGCTGTCAGTTATGGTGGGGAGGGTGTGCATGGTGGTTTGTGATTGAAAAAATGAAGCAAATGAGGTTTTTTTGTGGCACACAATCCATACACAGAGTAAGAAATACCATAATAGCCTGTAAAGACCATTCTAGACATGCAAACTGACAAATCTTTGTGCTTCTTACTTGGAAAATGTTATTGAATACCTATTACTTGAACTGAATCAGTTAGAAAATTGTTATAATAGTTTTGCAGTGAAAATTGCTGGCTGAAGGCTAATTTGTAAAAAGGATTGAAGTCAATTGAATTACTTTTCTGGTGTAGTAGGTGGGAACTATTCCAGCTCTTCCCAAACTGTGAGATGGAGCTGTAAATATAATAGCTGCAGGTGAATTAGTGCAGCAGGCTGCTTGTTTAGCTCTGTTAATATCAGCCTTGGGTGTAATCCTTTGAAAGGTGACAGAGATTGCTGGGGACAGCAACCCTTCAGCACAGAGGGACCCATGGGCAGCAGCAGGAGAAACCTGAAAACCCAACACTGCCTGGAAGGTGCTGAGGATGGTTTGGCCACACCTGTATCAAGCTGTCAGAGACTTCACATTTGAGGGGTTTTTTGTGCTCTTTTAGCCAGAGTAATAATTTGTGATGTGGACTTTTGGAATCTCTGGGAACAGGAAGGTGGGGAAGTTGCTTTCTGCCCATTCTGGTTTTCTGTAGCCTATGAAAATAGACTTTTTACTGTCTCAGTTCTGTCAGCATGAGCATGTGGAAGGTGAAGTACTCTTACATGAGAGTCAGATACGTGGTGAGAGGCTGATCCCACATATGAGTGGAGGGAATCATAGTGAGGATCTGTTTTCAAGGTGAACCTTTCCCTCTGAGATTCTCATCTTCTGCTTCACCCACCGTTGTTTGTTTTTCACTTCACACACAGCCTTTTGGAAATGTGTCTATCAAACCAGAGTACAGCAACCCTGAGGAATAAGGATTCCACCAGCAGCTCCTGCTCATGCTTTCTCTAATCAGCTGAAGAACTAATGAGTAATCAGCAGCAGTGGGGAAATTTACAGCAGGTCTGTGTTCCATGCTCAGCGTGCTGAGCAATATTTTGCTGCTGTTAGGTCCCAGCTTGACATCTGGTGATATATCTCAGATGTTTGAGACAAGCTGAGAGTAGAGGGATGGGCATCTGGGGTGCAGTTTGCTGGTGTAGAAGCCTGGTGTGAGGAAACCTCGACACCTGGAAGGGAACATTTCCATTGTCTAAAAAGTACAATGTGAACCCTGGTGTTTTACTGTGATGGCAGATGACACCAGCTTTATTCCGTGTTGTAAATTCAGGTTTTGAGAGCTGATGTGTGACTGAGAATATGGCTGCAGGGGTAGAAGGAATGAAAAGCACTTTCCTGTAAATGTTTAATTTAATCTTCCTAGTGTAAACAATGAACCTGTTCCCTTAGTGCATCATTTCAGTAAATATTCTTGCAGACTGCAGTCATCCAAAATAGTTTTGGTACTGATACAGCCAGTAGACCACTAACTCCAAAGCTTGGAAAAAGTGCAGTAAACATTTCAGCATCCAAGAATGTGGATTTTAACAGAAAATGAATAGCTCAAAAGTGTATGCTTTGGCTTTGATGTAGCTAAATATGTTGAACCACAGAGACTTGAAAGAATTTGATAAATGCTCTAAAAGAAAATCAGCTTCCTCCCCGCAGCCCAATAAATAATTTTCCCCACTCTCTTGAAACTTGTTTTGCAGAGGAGTGGAACAGAAAGGCTACTAGAAAACATGAAATCTCAAAAACTCAGCCAAAAACAGCCATGTGAGCATGAAGCCTTCCCGCAGAGAGATGGAAGATTCTAGACATAATCCCATCCTTTAGTAATCTACATGCCTAATCTCCTTCCTGCTGCCATGCCAGTGCTGCAGCATTGCAGTGTGTGGGTTATCAGTGCCAGAAATGGTTATACAGCGTTGCAGGAGATAGCAGCTCCTGGGATTTCCGTGTGGATGATACAACATGTGATACAGAAGGATATAACACTGTATGTAGAAGTGTATTTTTTGAGATATATATATATAAAAAAAAATATATAAATGTTTGTAATGGATATAATGTAGAATGTAGAAACTGTGGATAGAAGTCAGAGCATACTGGATTCTTACACAGTGGAGGTTTCTTTGTTGTTGTTGAGACACTGGAGATAGACAAGAGTTTTGTTAAAGTTCTGTTGTGAGCTTGTCTATCATTCCCCCCTCACTGGAGGACTGGCCTCTGTTCCCCACTGCCTTAGCTCTTCTTGCTGCTGATACTGCAGACATTTGTAGTTCAGAGAGAATTCAGCCCGCAGAAAGGTGAGGAGACCATTGCAAGGCAGCAGGAAAAGAGGCCGTGGGTTGGAAGCAATGCCCTTAATGCTCCTTTCTTGGCCAAACAATTGTGTGGGCTGTTAAAGCAAACAAAATCCTACTCTGGCTTTTCCATGTCTTAGTGGGAGTAATCTCTCTGTCACTGGAAGCAATTCTCTTGAGAACTCACCCAAAGGCCCCAGCATTGCTCAGCATGGTGTCATTATGAACATCAGCACTGAAACATCCCTGTATTTCACAAACTGAGCTCACAGCTGACCTGAGACCTGAATTCCAAATTAATGCTGCATGGTAGAAGAGGATTTAGCATCTCCAGAATGGTGGTACTCAGAATGTGATACCAACTCTCTGCACACTTCACAGGCTTCCACTTGTGGATTCAGTGTCCATTAGTAATTTGATAGCTCTGAATATGATCCAGGAGTTTATCTTTGGGTCAGGTATGGCTGAGAGGAATTCAGCTTGGACACTCTTAGATCACTCTGCAGTGCCCACCAGCATATAAAAGAAAGCTACAGATGTGAGATTTTTTTGCCCTAAAGTCCTAGAATGCTGAAACAGATACTCTTTTTTAATTCATGTGTCAGACACTATACAATAATGAGACTAATGCTGAGTTGGAAATTGACTTTGTGGTCCCTGATACCCTTCTACTCAGAGTTTTGCAGAACTCTGTTCAAGAGGAATATTTGGAATACATTAGATACAGGAGAAAATTTCCAATAATTCTGTGATTACCTCTACATGGTGCATGATTTTCTTGTGTTCAGTTTCTCCTTTTGACTTGGAGACTATCCACAGTAAATTTGTTGCTTGAGACATCAAGGCAAAGGGAAGACTTCTGAATAAGTGTTCAAACAGAAAACTAAATTGACAAACATCTCCAGGGTGGATGTTTTCAGTCGAGTATCACAAGCAGGTAACACACAGGCTGGAAAATGCACCTATTAGCAAATACTGAGCTGAAAGTTTCTGTGGTACTATCAGCTTTGAAATCTGTCTCTTAATGGTTGCAAGTAGCACATTTGGAGGGTTCAGCAGACTCTGAGGTGCTGCTTTAGTCTGTACAAGTGCAAATAAATTCAAGAGTGGGTGTTGTCTAGGTAGGGAGATGTGTAAAGCCTTCATTGGATCTGATCAGTGATCTTCATGCTAATAATTTTTAGGTATTCCGGCACAAGTGGCTTGCGCCTCAAGAATTCTTGCAAATTGCATATGGATTGAGATGCTGGAACAAGCCAGAAGTTTCTAAAAGCAAAGGTCTTGCTACCTGTCCAGAACAAACTGTAAATACGTAACACCCTTAACTCAATGGCCACACATGGACTTCAGACTTAGAGTTAATATTTGTAGTGATTGCCATATAAAAAGGTTTACTTGGGCATAGGAGTAATTACTAATGATGGATGCCGATGGGTTTAGGTTTCAGTGCATAGAACTTAGCTCTGCTTACAGGATTTTGTTAACACCTCTCACTGGAGATTAACCTGATCTCCCTAGCACAGGAAATTAAAAATCCTTTGACAGTCATCTTCAGATTATGAGTGGGAAGGCAAGATGAAGTGTCTCTTAGCCCCTTAGCAAGCACCTTTCTCTTCTACTTCCTACAGAGAGGTAGGAAATGTTGTAGGGATTAAAAAAACAAAATCCAGTGATACTGACAAGCAACACATCTTTCATCTGGGTTATGGTGCTTTTCACTTCTCTATGTGTTATTCAAGTAGCTGAAAGTGCTTTTATGTTTAAAATTCAGCTCTCAAGGCTTGTACCTGAGAGTGGGGTAAGTTATTGTAATTTTTCAAGTGTTTTAATCCTTGGGTAGTGCCCATAAATATTTAACAGTGGCTACTACAACACAGTTTTAGTCTGACTGATAGACATGGGCATTACTGCAATGCAGGTAAGAAATGTGAAGCGGGGGGAGTAAAAGAACCTCCATAATTTTCTTCCTAATTTCCTCTCTCACAAAACTTGTTTGCTGGTTTGTGGTCCTAAGTGCCATCACAACAAAGCTATTGAGATGGTTTTCTTTCTGTCCTGCTTCTCTGCCTTATCCCAGCCTTCTTCCTTACAGAATGGGGTGGCCAGAAGAGTTTTGGAATGGAGTGGGCAGGACCTGCTGTCAGGGGTTACTGAAATCTCCTGGAGTTGTGTGTGATGCCCCTCTGCTGGTTTAATTAAGAGCCAGTTTGCCTCTGTAACTTTCAAGGAGCATGAAATTGGGATTTTTTTATGACTGCATATGGAAAGGCTTTTCCTTCCATTTTGTTTGTAATTCCTTGGAAATAATTTTGCCAAGGGCTGGCTTTGTTGCGTTGATGGCATTGGATACAGGCTTATGTTTAATGTTTATGTATAGGTGAGGAAACCAGATAAAACTCCTGAGGGTTAAGTTCACTGTGTGCTTTGTACCCCCTCCTCAGGGCCATGGACATTCTCATTTCGTGGCAATTTCATGATTTAGTGGCTGCATCAGCTTTTTATGAGTGGAATATGAATCTTGAAGTTTGACTTGTACGAAGGCTGCATCTCAGCTTTTCCAAAACACGAAGAGTCCCAGGAAAAGGTTCCCCTCACAAAATCACAAATGGTTCAGGTTGGAAGGGACCCCTGGAGGACCAACCTCCCTGCTCCAGCTCCAGGATCTCACTGCTCTTTGGGGAGAGAAAGGAGTCCCCAAGTTCTGCTTTCAATTGCTGAGCTTTGCAAGAGTGGTGGAAAGGCTTCAAGGCACAGGGTGAATTTTTAGAGAGGAAAAAAGAGGAGTGGGTTAGGGCTTGGTGCCTTCTGTCACTTTTCTCCAGACTAAATGTTGCTTGTTAATGGCTACTAACTCTGGGGTTTAATACATCTGTATTTTCTTGGTGGTGTTTCCTAGTTCTTCACTTTTACCCAGCTCATAAAAATAAAACAGCTCTGTGGTGGATTTACTGTACCTGGAAAGAAGCTGAGGTGATGGAGTGTGTTGTAAGTTTCTAATGGAAGATACTCAGGGTTTTAAGTGTAAAAATTAAGAGGGTTGTTGTCATTAGTCCTTTTGGGTACAAATAAAAAGCTCCTGTTCCTGTAGGTGTGACTGCCAGGATCCCTGGAACAAAGCCTGGGCAAAAATGACGCTGGAATACCTGGAGGGATGAATTTAGGAGAGAAATGAGCATCTCCGAGCTGAGTAGTGGCAGAATACGTGTTCAGGCACCTGTTTCAAAGTCGTGTACCTGCCTCTTTCATCCAGCTTAGAGGCAAATCATTTCCTTCACAGGAAATTCAAAAGCTTAAAAGGCAAACTGCCCCCCTGCCCCCCCGCCCCTTGCTGCCATGGGCACTTAGAGCTAAACTCCCTTTGATATCCTAATTTTTAAAGCTACTTGGTACTAGGCTGATTCATTTTCATAATCCTTTGACTGTAATATGTGTATTTTAGTCATAGCCTGTGTCACTAAATCATGAGTTTGGATCTGAATTCACAGTAATTTAGGAAACTCAAAAGGTGGTTTGGGCTGGTTACATTTTCATCCCTCTTGTTTGCTTCTGGTTTTGCTATTGGAATTGCATCCCAGATGGGAACTGGAAGTACTTAAATCCTAAGAAATAATGTAAAATGGGTGGCTGCAGGTACTTACTGACACCTGAAGTGTCCTCTGTGCTTCTGCTCCAGCTGTGCAGGCAGAGAATCACCCTTTCAGTGATAATTTGTCCAGTTTCATGATAGGAAGTTGCTGCAATTCATCACAGCCTGGTTTATGTTGCCTTGATTCAGCATGTCAAATAAACAAACCCAAACCACCACAGAAAGCTGCCTGAAATTGGCACCATCACAAAAGATGCCATTCCCTCCTGCCTAAATTCTACCACTCCTTCCCTCGAACGTGAGGTGCAATTAAATGGAAGGAGGCAGGATGAGTATTGCTTTAGAAGCTTAGCAAGGCCAAATTCGACTCCAGTCAGCTGCTGTGAAATCACAGAAGGTACAGCAGAGAGATAACAGGTGCTGGTTTAAAATGAATATGGAAAAAAAAAAATTATTAACTTGAAAGAATTTTGTTTAAACATCACCTGGCAGCCTATGCATCAGATGAGATGAAAATACAGAGTAGAACAAATGGAGAAAAATAAAGGTCTGTGTTCTGGTAGTTCTCTACTTTGATGTGCAGTGTGTGCTTATGAGATAGTTAATAACTGTTAAACAAGAAGGAACAGAAAAAAATCGGGCTCAAAAGGAAATTAATTTTGAAGGCCACATTCTTGAATGTCAGGAATCAGATAGATAAGGAGAAAATTCTAGTGTCAACTGTTACAGGTTTTGTACATGATCTAACTTCAGATTTCCCCAAGTTAATATAAAACTCCTTTATTTGTCATCCAGTACTATTTCAAATGATCTGCTTCTTTATTTTGTGCCACAGAAAAAGTATGAAAGGAGGAAAAAAATAATTCTGATGAAGGAGACAAGAACAGTTTAACCTTTCCTTTGACATTTCTATAAGAAATCCACTAAAGTTTATTTTATCCAAAAAGTTGTAGAGGAGGAAATTGAAGATTTTGGGAGACGATGAAGGGAGGGGAACAGTTTTCAAGCATGAAAATTCACCCAAATCATCTCTTAAACGAGCAGTCTTTGTTGTCTTTAATTGTTCAAGTTAGGAACAGCCCAGGAGGAGTGAGTGTGAGGAGCCCTGTGCCTGAAAGCTCTGGAAAAGGAAATCAGAGCAGAGTTTGCCAGGCCAAGCCTGACACTTGGAATCTTCTTCTTCCTAGACCTAGACCCTCCTGCAGCAGGGCTGGGAGTTTTCTCTCTGCCCCTTGGGGCCTTTGTGCAATTTAATTTTTCTTCTAAGCAGGAGTGGACTTGGGCAAAAAAACCCCCCTTTTCGATAAACTTATACAGCAGCAAACATTTGAAACCTGACTCATGGTTCATCATGCAGGCAACGAGCCTGCCAATTACAACATGCAGCATTTCTAGCTGACCCAAAGCCTTATTAAATTAGAATTCTGGGCGACTATTGCCAAGGTGTATGAAAATCAGATTGAGACACTTTCACTCGGGCCTGACTTTCTGCTTTTGAACAGATTGGAGCTGTAATGACATCACAGATGGAAGCTGAAAATATATTCATTCTCTTGAGATATTCTTATCTAGAATGTTGAGAGGCCTGGTTTCTATCCGAAGTGTCATATAAATATATGACTAAGAGGAAAAATGCTTTTAACTACTGAATGTGATCTTTCTTGTTTGACTCTCACAATTTAAAGAGAAGTTGGCCGTGCTGTCACTCTCTCTGGTACTTTGGGAGTGTTCTTCAGTGAGACAAGTCAGATCTATTTTGCATTGTCTTTGTGAATTTACCACCAAAGGTAGTTCTTAGTTTGACCAGGCATGTTGAAGGATTTTTTCATTAGTTACAGATTTTCTTAGGCAGCAGCATGTTTTTTGAATGAACTTTCTGCCTGCAGAACAAATCAACTTTCTGCCAGTGACACCAGAAGAAATGAGCTTCAAAATAAGCTTTTTCTCCAGTCTTTATAAGCTGATTCATGTGCAAGGCAGTCAATGATTTGTTCGAGGAATCGATAAACTCAATTATGTGATTTTGCAATCACGAACACCTTTTGGTGTCAAAACCATGGAAAATTGTATCCTAACCCAAAATGAGATGAGGATCAGACCCCCCCTGCTCTGAGCCACGGGCAGTTGAAGCAATGTCACAGCCTCAGTTCTGAGCCAGACTGAAAATCTCTGTCTTGAGCATCTGTCTGTTCTTCATGCTGAGGAAGGCAATCTTTGCTCATCCATGTCCTGGCAGGACCTTGCAGCTAAGGAAGATTGAGAAGTTATTTCCCTTTTTTGCTCTCTGACTTTCATCTAAGAGGGAATGTCAGAAGGAGGGAAGAGATTGATATTAAGCAAAATCCAAGTTAGAAGGTAAAGCAACCATTTCCATGGAAAATTAGGTTACAAAAAAAAAATATATAAACGACCTTGTCCAGTTTTATTCAGGGATTCTACAAGAGAATTATGTGGGAAACTTTAGCAAAGAAATGTATCAATTTTAGCATGATTCTGGCATTTCTGTGGAATTCAACAGAGTAATTATTTCAGTAGAATTCAGGTTGCACTATATTAACACCATTTCAATTCTAGATTAGCTGAAATATGTGTCTGTGAAGCTGGTGCCAGACTATAACACTCCAGGCAAATGTCTTCATTTCCTTTATCAAAATCAAGGATTCCCATTTTTTTTCAGACCCCGTTTTATGTCCTTTATAGTAGTCTCAAAGCAAAAGATACAGGCTGAATTTTTCTACTGTGGCTACAAATGATGAGGTTTTTGAGCACCTATTAAGTCCTATAAATAGGGCAGTTTTGGTCAGGGGAAGACTTTGTTTCTATTGCCTCTACTCTGACTGTTCACTGGCTGTTTAATAAGAGTTTGGGTTCATTTGTGGTTAAATCAATACTGTTAATGAGAATATGTGATGATTATTAAAAAAAAAACTCATCAAGGAATCATTTGGGGGAAAAAACCTCCACAACCAAATGAAGACAATTTCACTCATGTCCAAGTACTGTCTCATTTCATGCATGTTTCAAGGCTCCAGAGAATCTTGCGAATCTTTTATTAAATAAAAAAAAAAAAAGTAAAAGGGAGCTCAGTTGGTTCATGCAGAGCGTTGGCACCTCTGCTAATTGAAAGAGAAGATAAAATAAACTTGTGAAGAAATTATTTCTAGCAGTTTTCATCTCTGAGATTAGTGAAAGCGGGTTATAAAAGCCCTGTCTAAAGTTCAGCAATAATTCACCTTTGAGTATTTGTCTGGAGCTTAGGCAGCCACCACTTCAGTTGTGTGGAGAAAGGGGGTGAAAAGTTCCACGTACGAATGTGAGTGACTCAAGGAGATTTGTAAATATAACCCAGGTGATTTTTTCATATGGAACTGAATTTCCATCCCTTGTTATCCTTTGTTAGCAAAATGAACAGGACAGGCTCAGTGCTTGTGTTTCCTGTTTAGTCCACATTTTCCATCCCACCTCCTCTGGGGTCTTGCAGTGGGCCAGGTTCGTGTGTGCTGTCATTAATTTCAATTTGGCAGTGTTGATGTACAGTACCAGAGGGTTTGGCCTCGATTTTTAAAAGGCTGGCTAACTGGAAGGAAATATCAGTGCATATTCAAAGGCTCTTTTATAACCACCATGGAGTAATTGTGAGTATTTTGGTAGTTTCAAAAGAATAGCAACTCACTGAGGGAATTAAATTAGGCTAATGAAAGAAAGCCTTTTACTTAGAACCAATAAAACGTATTGGACTTTGCAATAATCTGTCTGAAGTGGTTTTGAAGCCCTTTGCCTTGATTTTATTTGAAGTTGAATTGGACAGTGCAGTTAACATACTGTGGGAAACGATCTTGAACTGGTGTGGGGAGCTATTAAATTGGATGTTAGACCTCGTTCTCACTCAGCTCTCACAACCACAGAGGAATTGATGGAAAGATCTCCCTGAATGATCAGGCTTTGCCTGGCTGAGATATATCGACTTTTGTAGAGGAGGTGGGGGGGAAACTGAAATAAAACAGCCTTTGGGTGATTTCCCAGGTTGAGATGGTGAGAGTGGTTGGTGGTGGGGAGTTTGTGTGTTCTCTGCTCTGCCCTGCCAGTGAGATCTGGATCTTAACGGGTCACTGACCTCACTTTTGGAATGGTAACTCCATGATCTGAGTGTTTTCTTTTCCCTTTTCCTTCCCTTTAAAAGATTTCAATGCAAAACAACATTGAAATTGTCCTGTTCAAGTACCAATGAATATTTCATAGAGGACTGTGATGCTGCTTGACTTCAGATTTCCTTTCCCATTCCCCTGTCTTTTTCTCTCACTATAAATAACTTGGCAATCCAAATGAGAAAAAAAAATCGTATAAAAAGAAGGTTCATTAGAATATCACATTTTCCTACCTTTCTGTTGTTAAGATTCACCACTCATTTCAAAAACGAATGCAAAAGTTCTTACAACTTTATGGGTGCTTTCTAAAAGTATTTAGTTACTTCTTGGATTTAAGCTGCCATTTTGTGTCATCATAACATATTGACAAAAACTCCTGTAGGAAAATAACATCCATTATTAAAAATTTCCCCAGGAAACTTCCAGCAGACCAAAAAAATTTTGCTAGCTATAGCTATTCCTCCTTTGTTCTTTTTAGCTGTGCTTATCACAATACCAAGATTTCATTCTTCGTAATTGGAATAACCAAACTTATATCCAGTAGTTTCATGTAAAACACTAGCTCAGTGCATTTATTTCACAACCTGTTAAGGTGTTCTGCCTGCCTGAAGGCTTTTTCTGTCATGTCTTTTCTATAGGTAGGAGGCAGAAGATTGGGGTTTGCATTGTCAGAGTGTTTATTTCTCATTGAATGTGTCACACAGCTTTTTCTAGTGGTCACAAAAGGCCCCAAAGACAGTTTGCCTCTAAATTCCGTGGTTTTTTGCACTGTTGTAGAGAGATTGTCACCAAACCCAAGGAGGCTCATAACCTCCCTGCCTTCTTCAGGGAAAATGCTAATCTGCCCAATTTTACTTGGCATTGTTTGATGCTTAAACTTGTATTTGCAGATTTCTGTTGAAACAAATTAGGAACAGAAAGTTTCCTAGTAACCACCACCCCCTTCAAGTTTTATCTAACAGATAAAGTAAGAGATGTTTGTTCTAGTGTGCCTGTGGCTTATCAATGCTGTTGTCAGAAAGCAGGCACATTATCAAGCAGACTACAGGTGGTGTTGACATTTATGGATCCCATTTTCTCTAAATAGGCTGCTTTAGAATCAAAATCGTATTCAAAAGCTGCCTTTCAAAACAGTGTTATTTCTCTTTGAAGAGGGAATTTTGTGAATTCAGACAATTAGCATTTTTAACAGCTTGCACTTTAGAAAGAAGGTAAGGAAGTCAGCACCCACAGCCCTTCCATGAGGGATTAAGTAACTTTTAAACTGGAGGCATTCTCAGCTCGCTGTAATTAGCTCTCCAATGAAACTTTGCTCCAAAACTGCTTTTAAAACGGCATTAACTTCCCTGGTTCTTTTGCAAATCCGACCCTCACTGCAATGCTCCACTGCTCAGAGTTTGGAGGAATATCATTAAACATGAAAGATGACATCGCTTTTGAAAAATATTTTCAGCGAAAATTATCACATGCCAAAACAGACAAAACTTTCCTCCCTAGTTCTGAAGGCCTCATTTTCCTGCCAGTCATCCCTGTGCAGCTGTGCCTTCCGTGCTGCATCACCTCCTACAGAGGCTTTGGAGACCTCTCTGGGGGTTTCACTCCATGTTTATGTGAGAATTCCTGGAGCAATGGAACCTGCAGATGGCCTTAGTGCATGGGATGAAGCTGATGGGATGATGATACCTTTTAAAAAGGACAGAGCTTTTAAAAATGGAGATGTATCCATTCACTTTTTGACTTCTCCCACCTGTGTGTTTTCCACTGATGTGGTGGGTCAATGAAAGAAATGAGATGGTCCCCAGGTTAGTAACACAGAAGTGATGTCAGGACTGCATGAATGCTGTCCTGAATATTTAATGAATATTTAATTGTTCTCCAGGCCCACCTGGCTCGGATTCTGGTGGAAATCAGGAACCTGTGGACATACAGCACAGTAGCCAGCAGGTTTCTGGGACAGATTTCAGTAAAAGCAACAATTTTCTGGGCTTTGGCTGCCCCGCAGTGCTGCCAGCCCCCCAGGGCTCTGGGAAATGCAGTGTACCTCTGCAGTGTGCCCTTAGGTTTTCTGCTCAAGGACAGCTGAGATTATTTCATTGCAATTAAGGCAGATTTTTTAAAAGAAAATTAGAAGAGACAGTGACTACTACTTCCCTTTATTTTGCACATTTTCTTTCCTCTTGGGAAAATGGGCTTCCTGCACTAATTGCAAAGGATCAGAGTCGCTTTGAGGACCAGGGTACCTCAAGCAATCTCAATATCTTTGTCCATGGAAGTGATTCAGTGCAAAATACTGTACTGACCTTACATTTTTATTTCCACTTCATTACACTTCTGTTTAAAAAGAACTTTTTTTTTCACTATGCCAGGTGTGTGTTGCTATTTCAAACATCGTTTTAAGGCATATTAATTTGGAAAACACATCTGAGGCACAAATCTAATAGCTGAAACATTTCATTTACTTATGTTTCTAATACTTAGGTAACTCTACGAATTGTGTGGTTTTTTTCCACCCCATTTAAAAAGAAATTGCATCTGGGTCAAACTAAAAGCTGAAGAGATTTTAGCCCAGCTGGTGTATCGTGGTTCTTGTTTGTTTTCCCTCTGCAAAGTAATAAGTGAGGAATCATCTTGAGAATTGCTGAAATCGTTTCCTATATGATACCATGATTTTTTTTAAAAAAAAGTGAAGCTGTCTTGCTCAGTTATAAATCCTAACATGAATAAAAGAGAAACAAAACTCATCTACAATGTTATCACATGCCTCAAGCAGCAGGAGAGTGATTTTCCCCTTAATAAAGAAATTGCTTGTTTACAAATAATAAAGACAGAAGATACTTCACATTATAATGGGAATGGTTGCTAAACTGATATTCTTTAAATATGAAAATCTAGTTTTAAGAACAGGAATTGAGAACCTCCAGAATTCTCTCTGGATGATCAAAGAAGACTTATTTAAATTCCAGTTGTTTGAAATGCATTGCAATTTGTAAACCTGCAATATGAATTTGCACTTCTATTAAAAAATATCAAAGTCACCTCCCAAGGCTCTTCAGGTGATAATATATTTCTTTTAGATGGGCAAACTAAAGCATGGAATAATTAATTAGTTGTTCCAGGTCAATTAGCTTAGGCCAAAATCATAATAAAAAGATCCCAAATGTCCAAAACACAGCAGAAGTTAGTAAATAAGCAGCACCTTACATTCTCTGCTTTGAAACCGTGTATAAACTTTTTGACATCTTGATGAAGAAAAGAAATAATTCGTCATCTCAATAATGCGTGACAGACCCAAATGTTGAAATTTTGAATGGATGCTTTATTGTTTCTTCCCTTTTCTTTCTCTTCCTTTCCTTGACCAAGAGCAGAAGAGTAATGATGGGGTTTTGCCAGAGAGACCATTTGAACAGTGATTTTGAGCAGTAATTAACCAGAGCTGGCTGGTGCTGACAGCTGCCATCCTCCTGTGCTTCCACTGTGAGGGCCAGTGCCTGTGTTCCTTTACCTTACATTATTGTACTGGGATCATGGTTTATTCTGCACAGAATAATCATTTATTGTTACCATCAAACAGTTACAGAAGTGTATTTATAATAATACATTTAACACCACAGTTGTACAAATTTTCAAACAAGTTGGGCAGTGGTTTTCAGACAACTGCTGCTGCTTTACAGTCAAAAATTTTGTTTTTTACCAGTCCAACGCAGATCAGACAAAACCCAAGACCTGTGTTAACTTCACATGCACTCCTCTTACAGGAACTGCTATTGTATGTTCATTGGGCTACACAGTTCTGGCCATATTCTGACTGGGAAAACTTTGATTTAATTTAATTAATTTTCATCAGTGCAGCATTCAGCAGTAAATAAGTAGAAAAGAACAAAGGAAAAATAAACCATACATATATATGTGTGTATATATATATTACCACACATATTATTTTTTAATCATACGTATTGCTTTTTTTTCTTTGTGTGTGTGTGTGTGTGTGTATTCCCTTCAGCCTTTGACCACCTTCACTGAGCTGCTTCAGCTCTGGCCACTCCTTTATATCAAATTATTCCTCCTATGCCAGGTCAGGGCTGCTCCATCCTCTGTCAGAGTTTGTACCCTCATGGGATGGACGGATGGACGGATGGATGGATGGATGGATGGATGGATGGATGGATGGATGGA
>VXBB01016411.1:10516-27417 GCA_013399915.1 Illadopsis cleaveri
AGCACAGGGACAAAATGGCAGGGTGGTAGTCAGGGACACAGGGAGGCAGGACACGTGGCGATGAGGACGGGCAAGGGGATCAGACAGGACACAGGCTACACATGAAGCTCAGAGGTCAGTTGGTGTCCTGCCTNTGTAGTTATGCTTTCTCTGTTTTTCAGGACTGTTTCTACTTTCTTTTGTCTGCAACAGTCATAGTCTCCATGGTGTCAAGCCTGACATCTAATTGCCTTTCTTAGAGCTGGCCATATATTCCCCATCTTTCTCTGGAATGGTGGGGTATTAGGGGCTTTTCCACAAGACCTCATGGTATCTAGTACAAAAACTGCAAACATTCTCCCAATGTTATTGTCTCCCATTGACAACAACTATGTATATTGATTAAATTCCACTGGTTCTGACGGCTGCAAGTGTTTGCAATGCTACGAATTCAGCACATCTGCAGACACAGTGCTTCCTTCAGCTCGGGTGGCCATAAGGATGGACCCTGTGGTACTAAAATTAACAGCTAGTCCAAAAAGGTAGGAAGGCAGATTTACTAGGCAGAGTTAGCTACACATTAAACCAACTACTAAAATAAAATTTCACTTCAACATTGAAAAGGCAATAGTTAGGAAAGCAGCCATGCAATACAGGGTGCTAGGGCAAATAGCTCTGCTTATTTTTTTCTGTGGTGTGGCAACTGCATCACTGACTGCTCGTGATGTAATCTATATGATTTTAAGGCAGCTCTGCCTGTGTCATCTCTGAAGTGCTGCTTCTTTAGGTTGTTACACAGGTGTATGTCATCACATGTGTGACAGGTCCTCAGGCTCCAAGTACCATCCATTCCTGGGCTTTCCAGACCTCTTCCAGCCTCAGGGGCCACGGCTGTGTTTCTGACATGTCATTTACTGTAGACTGGCTTAGTTTCAGGTTACTGGGACTTCACACAATTGGGTTTCTAATTGCCTCGGCATGTGGAACACATAATATTTTGTAAATTCTCGATATTAAAAGAAATCCAATTACAACTGTTTTGGTGGAAGCTCGGCAGATTGCTTCTTTTGACGTTGTAACAACACTGTGCAACTCCTGAACTGTGTTGATGTACTAGAGAACAAGTAGGTGGAATGTTCTTAAAGCCGTTGCATAATGAGTTCTCAGCATAAATCCCAGACTGAACACATATTTAATATCTGTGACCAAAGAGGGCCAGGAGGGGGTCCTGGATAGGTGAAAATATTTGAAGCAGATATGTGAAAGGCAAGTTGTCCCTCAGATAGGGCAACTATGTTAGGTGGGTAAAATATATACTCATGAAGTACGCATGGAGAGAGTGAAAAAGCATTTGTTAGAGCAAACACCATTTAAATTGTGGTAGAAGATATTCTGGTAAGTATGGAAGCTGTTGATTTTAAAGATGGAGAGATTCAGTATATTTCCTATGCTGAAGAGCATCATAATTATGAGAAGGAGGTTGTGGAAGATCTGTAACTAGCTTGTCAGGGTGATAGCAGCCTCACACTAGACATTGGAGTCAAGAGTTTGTCTGTGTATCTCACAAAACTAGTAGAGTAAAAATAGTTAATATTATTTGAAGGCAGGAGTTTGCTGACTGATATTCTGAGAAAAGAAAAAAAGAAGATGAAAACAGACAAGTATCAAGTTACAATGAGAGATTAAAAAGATGATGTTTAACTTTCTGTGAGACTGTCAGTGCAGCATTTCTTGAGACGATTCGCAAAAGTCAATATGTGAAATAGGACATACATAAGAGCTTTGGCTGGGATGAAGACAGAAAAAATATTGTCGTGGATATTTTGTATCATAAAACATGGTTTAATACATCAAAGATGTGAATTCCTGGAAGAAAAGATGGAATCCAGTCAGATCAAAAGTCATGCACAAATGGCAGGAGTAGTGATGCGATGATGAATCTGCTCTGTTGATCTTGATGGATGTGCATTAACGTAACTGCTATCTCAGTTTATTTCACACTTCTTGTGATGTTCCAGTAGGCATTCTTGAG
The DNA here is from genome assembly GCA_013399915.1 of Illadopsis cleaveri. Taxonomy (NCBI): domain Eukaryota; kingdom Metazoa; phylum Chordata; class Aves; order Passeriformes; family Timaliidae; genus Illadopsis; species Illadopsis cleaveri. The sequence goes on from VXBB01016411.1 coordinate 12,528, forward strand.
AATCCTGTTGGTTGGAATTATGTTGTACCATGCTAAAGAAATAGAATAATTTGATGGAGAACTTCAGATTTTTGCACAAAAATCTTTGAAAAGTGTTAAAAATATTTTTAAAAGAACTATACAACATAGGTATTTAGTGTTTAGAGAAATAGTATTGTACCTTTTTAAAATAGCTGTAGCTAAACATTTTTCTGGTGAAATGCCTTTCTAAACTCAAATTTGTGGTACAACAACAAATTATAAACTAATAAAGGAATAGAATTCTACTCAGGTATCTGATTATATAGGTATCCATTCTTGGTTGAAGGATTTTTATTTACTGAAAGACAAAAATAGTTTGGACTTAGGAATAAAAGTGCCGTGTAGTAATGCAAAAAGTACCCATCAAGATTATGTTATTGTGTTTGGCTTTGTTTTGCTGTATTTCCCCCCATTAGTACTTTTTTTGTAAAAGGGATGCTTTTAGAAATTTACAGAATAAGGTGCTAATTTTCCCCAGACCTTCTCTCATAAGTAAGAACTACATAAAAAGAAATGGTTAAATTCTAGAGTCTTGTTTGGCCTGTTCTGTCATTGCAAGGACATAATATGGTGTGACAGCCATCTTTCATCTTTTGAGAAGTTATTTTGTCTTGTCACTTTGCAGGAAGCTGGGATCTTCACTCAGTTGTTCCCTTCCCAGAATCGGGGCTAGGAAATGATGAGTAAGTGCATTCTATGGAGCCGCTTTTCTGTTGGTCTTTGCAGTAGAGCTACCACTGAAGGTAAAAGTGGAGAGCTGTGCAGTTAGGTTAGCAGTAACTTACCATCCCATGGGAGTAAGGAGGAAATCTTCTTCTAGCAGGATTCTGAGATCTAAATAACATCTCTGGGAGACTATAGCTCTAATATTAAGGTGCAATAGACTGCATGTCTGCCCTTTTTACAGGCATTCTGGTTTGCTGTTAATGTACATAAGTTTCATGTTAATTCCCTTTAGAATTCTCTTAGCACTTTTACAGGCAAGTATGTGAATGAAAATTAGTATCTAGTAACAATGCCTGGAACAAAAGATGTTAACATCAAGCATCATGCAAACTCTTTATGAAAAGAAACAGCAATTCCTGTCCATGCTCAGAACTCACTAGTCTTAGATAATGTTTTGGAGAAAATATAACAACTCTGACAAGTTGCATGATGGTTTTGTGGTGTGGATTAATGTCCACTACAGGCTAGAGTGAGATCATTTAACCTATGTTCACTTGTTTTCTAAGCCAAAAATTCTAGCTCACTGGGCCTGAATTGAAGGTCTAGGTGTCTTAATGTTTTAATGCACTGCACTGCCGTTATCCCAGATATTCTTATTTTTTCCTGAAGTCTTTAATATCATCACAATGACTGCCAATTGGCAATACAGGGACAATAAAAGCATAGAAGTAGCAAAGTATTAAACAGTTGAGCAGCTACTTCGCGCACAAAGAAAAGCCTGAATTCTCACAGGATCAGCCTCAAAAAGGTGTTGAAATTTCAAAAAACTAATATTTTTTCAGGGACCTTAAAGACAACATGTCATAGTTCACCCACATCTCAGTGGCCTAGCTCTTGAAATCTTCACTGCCTTCTATGGTTTGCAAGTGGGCTTAAGAGCAAATGTTCTTTCCTGGGAAAAGAACATGGTTGGGTATATTCCTCTAACTTATTATTCATTACCTCTTAAGAGTCCTCAGCAAAGACACTAATTTTCATCCCAGAAAATAACAAACAGAGCAGCACATCCAGTTATGTTACACAGACAGGATGTCAAGAAAATGAAAAACAAATGGTTTGGATAGTCCTTCAGGGGATAAAGAGTTCAGTTACTAAGCTCCCCACCAGAAACTGTGATTTAGTCGTCTGGGATGATTTTATTTCTTTTTTTTTTTGTGGGTTTAACCACATAAATCTCTGTTTTGTTGCTAGAGAGAGATATCTACGAAATTTGGTACCATTTTTGTCATGCCCAAAGTTTGTGGACTTCTGTGCTGACAAATGCTGGGGTAAAGGAAGAAGTGATAACATTAGCTGTGTCCTTATTTGCTCAGGTTTGTAAGCACATGTGTATTTTTAGATTGCCATGCAAAAGGTGGGTGACCTACTTGGTGATATTCATGAATGTACTTTTATAAATACAGCATGTCTCTTGCATTCTTTCCCTCTCTGAATTTCTGTTTCAAACCTTTTCTTCAGGGCTAAGGTCACTTAAAGCATTAATTAAAATAGACTGGAGGAGTTGTAAAAGAAGAGAAGTGAAAATTCAAATTGTTTTACCCTGTATATGTAGAAAAGACACTTCTGGCACAGATACAAATATAGGGAGTTGTGCTCAACTTCTCTTAAATAGCCTAAATGAATCAGCTTCACTTTTACTACATGTACATAATTTGGACAGGTGAAATGTTTATACTGCTATTCCATCACCCACCACTGTAGGATGTTGCTAAAGGTAGAGGCTTGCTCTTATTTGGCTGGGAAATATCAACTGAAGTATTCATGTACATATTTAAATCCCCTTTATAGAACTTTGAGTGAAATAAATTCTGAAAATCAGGTATTTATAGCATGATGATTACTAAGAGCCAGTTCTCTACTTGTATGCTTTTAGTTGATACCAACTAATTTTCAAATTGGATTTAAAAGCAAATTTTTGACTTCACAGTCCAACTCTAGCATGCTAAACTCACAGGCTCCCAGATTAACATTACCTTTAGCAGTGATGGTAGGTGTAGAGTTTCACGGTGATGGGGAAGTGCAGCACAGGGTACAAATGCTTTCCATTTACAGTCTCATGTAGGCAGTTTTGTTTCCTGCCCTGACCTGACTTAATACACTGGAAAATGCTTGTTATAGCCTACCTGTTCTTATCACTTACAGTGCTGCAGAGTGGTGAGGGGGGCTAGCCCTGCTAGATGCCTAAGGCCACCAAAGCCTCTCTATCACTTCTGCTTTGCAGCTGGATGAGCGGGGAGAAAATAGAACAAAAAGCTCGTGTCAAGACACGGGCAAGGCAGGACCACTTAACAGTGGTCCTAGGCAAAACATACTCAGCTTGGGGAAGTTACTTTAATTACTTGCCAGTTAAAAGTTAGAGTAGGATAAAATGAAATAAAAATGAGTCTTCAAGGCTTTATCACACCCCTCCCTTTTTCATGAACTCAAATTTCCATGCCAATTTCTCTATGTCCTCCCAAAGTGGTGCAAGGGAATAGAGAATGGGAGCTTTGCTCAGCTCCTTCCGTGCTATCTCTTTCACTCCTTCCTTTTCATGCTCATCTTCTGCTTCAGCAGGGACTTGTCTCTGTCTGATGTGGGTGAGGATATTGGCATCTTGTTGATTTGCTCACCAAGAAGGCAGACCTGTAGCACCCCCACTACTTATTTTGCCATGTAAATCCAATACATCCACTGCATCTTTCCAAAAGCATGAAGGAAACAATTCTGCGTGTGCCTCTGTCATATGGACAGTTCTCCAGATCAGCAGGATTTAGACAGCAGGGGAATCATGAAATTAAAGTCAGACCTAGGCAAATTTTTCCGCACTTCGTTGTAAGAGCCTTGCTTATAGTCCCCGTTTCAAAGCAGTTTCAGGAAAACTCAGTGAAAACATGACAACATGGATTTTGTCTGTTTTCAGAAGGAAAAATTCTTCTGTCTTCTCAGGAAGGAAACTTAGGGAGATTATAATATATAATTGGATAAAAAGAAGTAGATCTTATTTCCACCTGTTATCATTTGAACAGGAGTCTCACATTCCTGGAATGTAATTACTTAGTGGGTTTACAGCTTTTTGAACCACATTGTGGAATTTTAAACTGAAGACTAATTTGTATTAGATGTTCTTAGACCAGGAAATATAGAGAAATCTTAAAAACATGCATGCAAATTGTCAACATGTATTAACTTTTCAGCCATATTTTCTATCTCTTTCTATGAAAACTACCAGTATTTGAAAGCAGCATCTTGTAATGGAAATGCCACTTCAGCTATCTTGGGCTGTAAGTCATGTGACACTTCAGTAATATTGTGTATTTTTGCAAAGCAATTCTTGCCTGTTTCCAATCAGTGTTATAGAAGATGAAGGACTCATTTAAGTAGTTGTTCTACCACCCTCTTTTTTCAACAGCTCACATCCAAAGCATAGATATATATGTTCAAGCAGCCATCTCCATGGCATCTTTAGGTCTGTATGAGTCCCAGCATTTTGGAAATATTAATTAGCCCCGAAACTACATAATGTCTAGAATGAATTTCAGTGGTTAAAGGTTTTGGAGTGGACTAGTTGATAAAGATATTTTTTCTCCCATATTAAAATTGTCTTTTCAATAACAATATACTGATCTTCAATGGAAGGTATCTTGAAGCCTCCTTAAAATATGGACACTTCATATTAAATATATGTGTGTTAGTTCTCCCATTGCTGTGAGTCAGGGAGAAGGATGTCATAGCCCCCTATTGTTTTAAATATCTATGCTGAAATGGCAATTAATTTTGTTATAAATAGTTTTATAATATCCAAGCCACAATGGAAGACCAAGAAGTTTAATTTAGTGTTAACTGTGGTGGGCTTTTTGCCGCCTTTGTTCAAGGGAGGAGTAGAAATTTGAAACACCATAATTAGAAAAACTAGTTTTTTATTCCCTGCCAAAAAAAGACCTTGTGTATTGTATTTCATGGCTTTTCTGTGTGTGGTGCTCTTTAAAGTCAGTCAGAGAACAGATGTCACTGTACTGGGTAGTCTTTCTTCTTTTGACTGTGTTAAGATGCACTGCTTGAGATCATGGACATATTGTTTTGGCTCTTCCTGACTAATTGCTGACTATTCAGTACTGATTAAGTTCGTATTATCATGCATTCTTACATGGTTTAAGAGATCTCTAAATCAAGAGAAAAGGCATTTAAAAAGCAAAAGTTGCCACTGGAACAGAAATTATAGTGTTGATGCGGGCGCTGCTGGATGACATTTATGGATTCTACTATGCAGGAGCTCAGCTGTCAATATTTTTTGAAGTCAATGAATTTCTCCTTTCTTAGGGAACACACTGCTTCATGTGATTAAAGACTGTATTCTAATGCTGCTTGATGGTATTCTGTGGTATGCTAGTAAGAATAACCAATGTCAAATTAGCTTGTTATCCACAGTGTGAAGAGGTGTATTTTTGTGTGCGTGCAGTCTCCTTCCAGAGACGGACATAAATATCTAAAGAGAAATGGAAAGGCTCAGCAAACTCCTTTTGAGCTTTCACTTCAAAAGAAAATAGTTTTCATTTCTTCTCTCTTGCCATCAGAAAACTCTAGGGATATGTCTGACTTCACTTCAGACATGGCTGCTGTTTAAACACATGAGATATATGAAATTGAAACTGTTTGAAAAATGCACTGAACATGTCCAGAACATCCAGCCATGGAGGCTCAGGCTCTGAATTTGCTGATCCCTGAACCCCTCCTCTACACTGCCATCTTAACAGCTAACTGATGGTACTAGTGAATGCTGTTTTATCTTTAAAATGTAAATTTTAAACATTCCTTTAGTATGGACAAGAAGTGGAATCTCACATCAAGATACTAATTCTAATTAAACATATATTCATTTTTTACCCCTGACAGTTTTATCTCTCGAGATATACTTTATGCCATGGTACTACAAAGTCAAGACCTGCTACTGCCACAGATGATATTGCAACCAATGTTTTTTATTTGTCTAGCACCTTTGCATGTGTGACTCTGTTTCAGAGTCCTTAAGATCTTTTTTTTTTGCACAGTCTATAATGCCATTTTAGCAGAGAAAAAGTAAAAAATATTTATTTTCATATCTGCTTAGTCTCAAGCATGGTAATATGACTATTTAATGTTTGGTTTATATCATTGTCTGCAGATATCCTACTCTCCTGTGGAATGTGATTCTGTGTATATTCTGAATTTTTCAGTTCATGTGATCCAATTTTTTTCTTTACTGATTTTAGCTGCCTGTACCACTTTTGTGCAATACAGATTTTGTTGCTGGAAAACCTCCATACATCTCAATAAGAGGTGATTTAGCTGCCAAAGCAAACTATGTGCATATTCTGCAAACTAGAACATATCAATGCTTTTCAGCATGAAACAGATTTGGTAAAAGAATCAGTGAATTTTTTTGCCTCTTTGAGCTGACACTGAAGATGGATTTAGAACATAATTTTTCTTTGCTTTATTTGTAATTTTTTCTGCTATTAAGTCTTTCAGTGAGGGTGACTTCTATTGGAGAATAGTATTCACATGAGTTTTGCAAAAATCTAGTGTTTGCTGGAAAGTCCTGACTTTTGTCTGTTTGTTTTCTTGCCTTTTGTTTTGCTGTTTGTGAGTGAAGGCAGTGGTTTCTGACTACTGAAAATTACCTAGTGACTCCGGGGAGATTACAGTCTGCGTCTCCTATATTCCTAGATTCCCCTTTTTAGAAAGCACCTTTGCCTTAAGCAGAGCATGGTCATCTACTGCAGTGCACTTGGTACTCATCAGGCCATTTGTTCACTAAGATTTTTTGTCTCCAAAACTCCAAACTAAGAAACACCCTCCCGTAATTTCTTGCCCTAAAAGGATTGTAGAATTACAAAGATACACAAAATACAATTCTTCACTCAGAACTAGCGTAATCCCCTCTTCTTTTCAGCTTCAGTTTTCTGGAGAGTAGAAGCTTGGGTGGCATTTGTGATGACGTTTCTTCATGTAGTTTTGGAGAAGCAGCTCAACAGCTCATTTCAGATTACTTCATGGATCATCACTAGCCATCACTAGCCACTGTGGTTATCTGTAGGAGAGCTCAGAGGTAACAGTCACTGTCTCATGAATCTTGAAGTCTGCATCTTTTTCTAAATCCTGTCATGAAGCTCCTTGCCATCTTTCCCAAAATCTCCAGAAAGACGTCCAAGCAATGAGAGATAAGAGAATGATGAAGGTTTAGATTGTAACTTGCCTCTGATCTAGTGCTAAACATGTCCTGAAGACTCTGAAATGTGGGAGATGTCTCTGAAAATTAATCTGTAACTAGTCTTACTCTGTAGTGAACTCTTTTTTCTAAATTAGAGATTAACAGTACAATGGACAATCACTATTTATGGCTGTGAATCAAGAGGACTTATGTAATCCATCGGTATGTTACTGCCTATATGACTTCTCAGAGGGGCACTGATCAAATAATCTTCTCTGTATTTATTATTATTAATGTTTCTACTTTTCAGGTTGTCTTGTTGAAGAATGCAAATTGCAGTATTCCTATACAAATCTACAGTCTAATTTGTTGCCATGTATGAAACATGTAATGCCTCAAAAACTAGCACAAAACATACCTAAAAAGTGTCAATAAATAACAGCTTTCTCTTTTCATTTAGTGACTAATTTCACAACACAACTGTTAAGTTAACCCCTTCTTGTCATTCCTAATGTGAAGATACCACCACTGACTACCTGTTATTGGCTGGATTATGTAAAAAAATAAAATCTGTCTCCCTGGTTGATGCAATTCTGCTTTTGCAGCTTCCTCATTCCTGAAGTCTCTCATGACAGTAGAGCATCTAGAAAAAGGATAGGAAGGTTCCTCTTCTGATGGATATTTTGACTTTTTTCAGAAAAGAGGAGCACCAACTATTTGCAATGTTTTGTTAATCAGGGCTTTGTTTAAATCCAGGAAGTTTTAAATCAACAATGCTTAGGTTTTCTAGGAGTTTCTTGAAAGATGACTGTATTCTGTCAACACAGGGAATGTAGGTGGGTGTTGTCTGGTAGAACAGATGGGGAAAACTATACTATAAAAGGCTTTTCCGGTATGTGGTATCTTCATTTAGATTTTGGTACTTTTTTCTTTTGCAAATTAGCACTAGGGTTGATAAAATAATGCACTGCAATCGGTAGCTCCTTAGAGGAGGACTTGGCAGCTTAAGTGGAGTTTCATAGGAGGAATCTCTTTGTTTGTAATACAAACTCAGCATAAGCTTGGAAATTTTTTTAATGCATCACCCTGCCAGTAAAGCATTTGGGTTTTGCCATGAACAGCCTTGTCTTAACTAGCCTTTGTTACCTGCCATCTGTTTGGATTCAGAGTTCTGGCTTGGACCCATGTTCTTTGAATATGCAAATATGTCCTGTTTAAAAAATACGCGTCTTTGCTGAATAGTGGTATAAAATATATTTGCTAGCTTTGCCATATAAAATATTGGTTCAGAAATGGATAGTGCATTGAAACATTTTCCAAACATCTCTTTTTCAATCAATTATAAATTTCTACCTAATTTCCTCTTCTCTATATCTTCTCTGAGAAGATACAGGAAAGGTCTATGCGGTACCAGATAAATTTCTTTTAGATTAGAATGAAATATTTTTTCAGCCTCCAGTGTTTGCTGGTGCATGCAATGCTCAGCACTGACAAGGTCAGACTAGTCAATTTGACGATGATGGAGGATTAGAAGCAGTTTCTGCCACACTAATCTGAGAAGCCCAATAAGCTTCATATTCTGTATTCTGACATTGTCTGTTGGAACTAAAATCAAAGAAAAGGGGGAAAAGTGTTCAACTTTGGTAAATGTCAGGAAAAGTTGCTTAAGCTTTCTATATATCAGGTTATACCTTTACCCTGAGGGGTCTTTCAAGTTCACCATCTTACAGAAAAGAAGAATAATCATCAGTATGTGTTTAAATCAATGAAAATGAAACACGTAAATTTTTAGCAGATTTTATTTTGGTCAAAGAACGTTTTTCCCTAAAAGTCTTTTGTTGCTCCAATGACTTTTAGGCTAATGAGTATAATACATGAGTTCTGTATTTTCTGAAAGAGAGGTGATAGGAGCAATAAATTAAAAACCTCTAGTTCTTTTGGAAATAAATAAATAAATAAATGTTTCAAATCCATGCATGAACCTACCCTCTACTATGAATGGTGGCCAATCAAGCATTTTGTTTTTTCACTAGGAAAACTAGTAATGGTTGCCTGTTTAAGGAGCAGCAATGCTTGTTTCATCCTCCAGCTATTTGAGACTTATTTTTACCGAAACTGCTGTAGGATATCCTTAAGGAAAATATTGATTATTTATTGCAAAAAAACCTAAATAAAGACTGAAAACATGCCTTCAGAAGTAAATATAGTGAAGCTGAAGACACTGTGTGGAAAACCAAAGTATTAGAATGTGAAACAGTCTAACTGCAGACACTACTATCTTAAAAAGAAAAAAAAGTAAAAAAAAATCTATTTATATTTTCTTCTCTATTTAGAATTTATTTGGGTTTTGGTATATTTTCAGGTGGATGCATAAGACTGTGCTATACCTAAGGACTGAAGATATGTAATTTATTAATAGCAGTAGTCCCTGTGTTTTGAATGTTTCCACAAAACAACAGGCCATTAGAAAGCAAGGAACTTATTCAATATACTTCAGATTTTACAGAATCGTTCTGTTTCTTCTGTGGGAGTAAAACAGGGAATTATACTGTAAGATGAAAATAACTACAGGGACTTGAAGTGTATTTTTCTATTTAAAATGTACCAAAGGGGAAAAAACCAAACTCTGAGTATACATCAATAGATCTGTGTCTCACTGGAAAATGCCAGGATCTTTCCATTGCATTTGCAGTCATATTTACCACAATAAAACTTTATCTCATGTTGTCTTGTCATAACGTTGTGTTTTGTTTTAGCAGCTCAAAAACTTTGGTTACACGCAATTAGGTCTTTGCAATTGGTCCCTAGTTGCACAAGAAGCAGAATGGTGGATAATTTTTAGAATTATTTTTGATGTTACCCTAATTTTACTGTTTATTCGCAGCCAAGCAGTACTTTGGTTATGTATAGCATCCCAGGAAAAAAGGCTACTGACTAGGAGAAGGGGCACAAAAGAAGAATTTTACAAATGAAAATATTCAGAAAAGTTGTACCAATAAATCTGCAATCTTTTAAGGTGCAGAAGGCTTAAAATGAGGACTTACATAATTGATGTGCTGAACATTTTCATTCGATAAGAAAAAGAAGATCTGGTCCAACAATAACTGTAAAAAAGTCATAATGAAAATTCATGTACATGAACACAAATAAATGATCCAGCTACAGCTATGTGGAGCACCAATCATTAATAAAGAAAAAGAGGGTGCCCATGCAAGCAACCTCTTTTTTTTTAAGACATAGGGCTGCAGATCACACTCAGATGCAATCTGCTCGTTTTTTGATGTAATACTTAAATATAAATAATGCTAAATATATCTCTGCCTTGAAAAACAGTAACAACACAAGAACTCTAAATATTCAAGATGTTAAAGATTTAATTTCCAGACTTTACTCTATGGCAAATCTTTATTTACAATATGACTGGTTTGAAAACTGGAAGAAAAATAAATGTTATGCCCTTTATCCCTAAAATATCAGCCAAATTACTTATGTTCCAATATGAGGTGAATTGCACTCAGTAACAAGTATTTTATAAGAAGAGAATAGCTGAATTATATGCAGAAAGAGTCACTGAAAAGATGTGGCAGTTTTAAGGTAGCTAATTAAATGAGATCAATATAATACAGTTTCCATACACACTGTAAGTAAAGAATTTGATCATGATTTAAGCATTTGATAATTTGGTGCTTACTTTTAAATACTTGATTCAAACCCACTGAAAATCAGGTGAAATCTTGCCAGAGGTTTAGGCAGCATACCTCAAGGTTTACTGAACACTAAGGTGTTTCTACCTATGGTAGAAATGCCTGACACAGAATTTTGAAGCTAAGCAGGAATGTAAACTCCTTATACCACTGAGCAGGCCAATGCATGCTGACAGCTCTGGCATCACCCTCAGGTACCAGAACTCTTTGCCAGTGTTTTTTGGCTGTGTTGCCATACTGTGCACAGGTACAAATGAAGGGTTGTCATTACCCATCAATAAGAAGAGGTGGATTTTTAGGAGCTGCTTCTTTCCTTCATGCTTTGTCACAGTGTGAAGAAAGGAAAAAAAACCATAATCCCTAGAGAGAAATCACAAAGAAATTCAAATCACAGAGAAGGAACAACTGAAGAAGCCAGAGTGCTTATAAAGATTTTGAGAAGAAAAGATTTACAGAGGCCATGCAATTAGGCAGAAGGTTAAGAGGATAATGAATGAAGATCAAAGAGGGTAAAAGTACACAACTTGATCAAGACTAAGAACTGAGGGAGCTCAGCACAATTTTTCTTGTTTCTTTGGGACTCTGAAAGTCTGTCCATGATGGGAAAAAAAAAATATGATAAGGAAGTATTTCCCTGCCTATTTCTTGCTGCTTGCTGATACAAACTTGCATATCTGGAAAGAAAGCAGGATCTGCTGCCTCTGTGATTCAATTCCAGTGTTGCTGCCCTGCTGCTACAGACTGAGCTTTGTGGTGCTGTGCTTGGTGCTAGATCATCTTGTGAACAATATACTTAGATATGTCAAGTTCCTCAGGAAATAATACTTTAGTCATAACAGCATAGGCTACATTATCTTACCTGACTCTTTTTCCATCTTTAACTGCTAGTGTTTTGCTTTAAGGTTTTGTGATTTTAGTGCTTGAAAGAGAAAAAAAAAATCGTGGGGAACTCAGCACATTTTTTTAATTATTATTTTTTATTATTATATTCTTACTGCCTCAGTCCTAGAAAATTCATTTTCTATGTGACAAACTGGATCCCTATGACTTTAAGTCCTGTGGCAGAAGGATGCAGTGCATCAATTCAGAGCTGTTTTTCAAGTCTCATGGAGTAGCTGGGTTTCCACTCTGTGAAACTGGAAAGTGCCAGTTTATGTCAGATTGATGAACTATGTAAAACCTGGATTCTTTATGTATTATTAATCACCACAAACAAAGGATGACGTTTTAATTAATTTGTGATGATTTTTACCGATTACTTCTAAAGTAACTTATTCAAATTAAAACCTCCGATTTTGAAGATGTGCATCTTGTTAAATATGCAGAGACTATTATCCACACCTGTTGAAAGAAGCAGAAATTTAGACAACAATCTCTAGTGTTTAAAGGAATTTAGGGTAATACTTTTAAAGCATCAGCCAGGGAACATGTCCCCACAGTATTTTAATACAGGGGTAAGTTAGTTGCCTGAAAGGCTTTATTGAAGGAGTGTCTGCATGCATGATCAGAAGCATCAACACCTATGTGGTTTGGTTTTTGTTGTTTGTTTNATTGGATTGTCTCCTGTCAATAAAATGCAAAAAACCCCTCACACTTATAAAAAATCTATATATAAACATTGTCCATAAACTTACAATGTTGCCCTGTACAGATAAGATTACCTACCCTGCTCTGTACAAATAACTTGTTAAAAATTTCTGTGAATTAGAGTCATGTATTTACTTCATATCATGGAATTAAGAACCAAACTTGATGCTGAAGTTCCTAAAGTGAAGATTTTATTTTTGAATGTGGATTAGTGTTGGAAATAAAAGGGCATGCCTTTTCTTTCTATTCACTGATGACNTGTAAAACCTGGATTCTTTATGTATTATTAATCACCACAAACAAAGGATGACGTTTTAATTAATTTGTGATGATTTTTACCGATTACTTCTAAAGTAACTTATTCAAATTAAAACCTCCGATTTTGAAGATGTGCATCTTGTTAAATATGCAGAGACTATTATCCACACCTGTTGAAAGAAGCAGAAATTTAGACAACAATCTCTAGTGTTTAAAGGAATTTAGGGTAATACTTTTAAAGCATCAGCCAGGGAACATGTCCCCACAGTATTTTAATACAGGGGTAAGTTAGTTGCCTGAAAGGCTTTATTGAAGGAGTGTCTGCATGCATGATCAGAAGCATCAACACCTATGTGGTTTGGTTTTTGTTGTTTGTTTGCTTTATTTTTTTCTGAGTAGTGGCCAAGAAGAACAATCTGTGATTAATTTTACAGTTCTGTATGGATACATGAAAGACTGTTCTTTTAAATGGAAGCCCGACATACCTGTGCTTCATTTTGTAATGTTGCTTTACTTCATTTTGAATATTACATATCAGTGACCACGTAAAAGAAGTATTTTCATTGGGGTCATTCATTTTTTGTGTGAACAAAACTTAAAATAACTGCAGCCAAGAGATTTGTTTCTGTGAAAATGCCTTACATCTGGATTTAGGTTTCAGTGTGAGCTGCAGAACACAATAGGCAGGCTGACATTTTCTCTCAGCCAGAGGTACAAATTAAGTGCCTGAGGCCACTTCAACGCTGAGATCAAGCTCTTCTTTGCCACCACTATCCATCCTTCCTTCCTTCCTTCNAGTGAAGATTTTATTTTTGAATGTGGATTAGTGTTGGAAATAAAAGGGCATGCCTTTTCTTTCTATTCACTGATGACACTCAGGATTATTGCCACTAGTGTTATACTGTCACAATACCTGTGCAAGTTAGGGATGAAATCAAGTTGATTGAGTTCAGCAGGAAGTATGTATATTCTCTGAAAGTTATTTTACTGTATTTAGGAACATACATTTAAACTGTCTGTTTAAAATTTCATCCTCAGTATCTTGTATTTGAAAATGAAACATAAAGCTGAAGGGCTAGATTTATCTCTGGAGCACACCAATATAAATGAAAGCTCTTTGAAGTCAGTGATGGTACCAAGAAGAGATGATGGAATCAAGCAAAAGGTGTTTTGCTCCTTCAGGAGTTTGCTTCCTTTTGAATGGGGGGGTGCATTCATTGATGAATGTTGTTCCCCTGTTAATAACTGAGATAGATTCTAATGACTGGAAACAGCTAAAAACTGAGGAAGAACAAAATGATTTTTTTTTCTGCCTGTTTTGTGTGGACCTGTTCTATATCTTATGTGTACCTTTTCAGAAAATGTTCAGGAAAAACATATTTCTATATTTACAATAAAATGTGAATGAGTAACAGTTCTTTGGATACACTAACACGTAATTTTCATTTATTAGTACCATGAAAATTATGGGCTTGGATTCAATGTTTACTTGAAAAGTTTCCAAATTTTGTAATATCCTTTCCTGAACTTATAAACTGGATATTGAGGAATTGAGTGGTCTAAAGAAATCACAGCTCTAGAGAGATTCTTCAGATGATCTAGTAACTGTATTTTTGTGTAACATGCAAGGCTATGCTTACCTAAACAAACATGGCATACTGTTCGCATGGAACCCACCATCTTTCCCTTTTTCCCCCCAAATGCATGCTGTCTCTTAGTAATATGGTTGCCTTAGGTTATTGCAGAGTATTGAGTATGCATGATAAGACATGATCATCTATGATGAGGTTTGACACAGTGGAATTGTGCTGGTTTTGGCTAGCATAGGTTTGTGGGGTTTTTTCATAGGAAGTAGTAAGTGTCTGTGTTTTGGATTTGTGGTGAAAATAATGTTGATAGTTCAGGGATGCTGTAGTTATGACCGAGAAGTGTTTGCACAGTCAAGACCTTTTCTGCTCCTTGCACCATCCCATCCATGAGGAGGCTAGGGGTGTACAAGAAATTGGGAGGGGACACAGCTGACAACAATTGACCAAAGACATACTGCATAGGATATGACATCATGCTCAGCATATAAAAAGGGGAAAAGAAGAAGGAAGGACATTCAGACAAATGGTGTTTGCCTTTTCAAGTGCCTTGTTTTAACCCCAGCCATCAATTAATCCCTTGCAGCCACTTGCTTACTCCCTGACCATTAGGATAGTGAGAGAATCAGAATAAAAGTTGGAAAACTCAGGGTTTGCAATAAAGACAGTCTAATAGGGAAAGCAAAAGCCACACACACAAGCAGAGTAAAACAAGGAATTCACTGCTTGCCATGGCAGTCACCTCCATCAACCCACAGGTTCTCTTGCTTTTACTCTTCTGAATCTCTCCTCCGTGACACCACGTCAAGTGAAGGGGCATCTGTGTAGGCTTTGGTTGC
>VXBB01016411.1:34321-46942 GCA_013399915.1 Illadopsis cleaveri
GTTTAATTATGTCTTCACAGCTGAGATGATAGCACTTGTGCATTATGGGAGAAATGGGCTTCTGTGATTTTCTGCCTCTTAAGTGTAAGGACTCCAAATAATGCTCACTTCCTTTCTCTTGCCATAGAAAAGCAGTATCTTTAGTCAGTTGTCTATCACTTACCCCATCCATCTCAACAACTGCAGAATAGTTTTGACTTTGAACACAGTGATATTCATTCATTCAAAATCAGGAAAATAGTATCTCCAATTTATCTTTAGACTCTTAACAAGAAAAAACCTTGTCCTGCTCCCATCCACAACAATTTGACTCCATGTTTATTTTTATTTTTGATTTATTTTGTTGTAAAAGTTCTCGGGTTCTCAGTGTAGGTACAGATGATAAGTAGAGAGGGTTAGGTTCACCAGGGAAATCTTTGTGTTTTGTAAAAGATGGGGACTAAGCTTGGTGTGAAATTTTTCTTATTCATGGATGGCTGACATTACATTATGTTGGTCAATCAGACTTGTTCCACATTAGCAGGAAAAACAGACCTCACCTCCTGTTTCCTGGATTTACAGAATCCACTTTATCTCATTCCCTTGTTACTTTGAAGCCTTGGAAAAAAGATTTCCTTTGTGTTAACCCTAAATAATTGTCACATTATTCAGGTTTTAGAGAACATACTGCGGAGAAAACAGCTCATGATTCATTCTTCTTCCACAACAACATTAGATTTGTAGCAAATGAACAATTTATGATACCATACTTAATTTTTCCCCTTATGATATTACCCAATGTTATATACGAAATCTTGTACAAATAATTCCTTTTATGTTGAAAACCCACGTAATTTCCTTCAGATTGCTTTTCCGTCTCTGTGTGTCTTTTAACGTCAATGTTCTCTTAGGTGACACAAAATTACTGTCATTTGACATGTTTTCCTGGGGTTGAAAAGAATCCTAAATGATCTATTCATGTATCCTGTGTCATAAAAAAAGTAGTAGGATTTATCATCTTAGCATTCTTTACATTATAGTTCTTCCCTTTATCTTCTCCTCCTCCATGTACATTATTATAACTCTTCCTCTTGAGCTTATCAGTGTTTTGTCAGATCCTTTTTGTCACTCTTTTTTGCTTCAAGCATTAATTTTCATGGTTGTGCCATGCTAAATTTTCTGCTTCTTTTATTTATTTACCTCCACTCCTCCTCCTTTCTTCAGCAGAAAGACATGGCCACTTTTTCTCTGCTCTAAAATTTGCTTTCCTTGCTGACAGACTTGTCTTTGCTTAAATGTGAACATTTCTTTTGGTTGAACACTTTCATGGTATCTTTTTACCTCACTTGTGTATATGGGCTGTAATACCAAATGTGATATTTTAATTTAGGCTACATATTGGATTTCAGTTCTGCAGTACAAGTGGCAACATTTT
Source organism: Illadopsis cleaveri (assembly GCA_013399915.1). Taxonomy (NCBI): domain Eukaryota; kingdom Metazoa; phylum Chordata; class Aves; order Passeriformes; family Timaliidae; genus Illadopsis; species Illadopsis cleaveri. The sequence goes on from VXBB01016411.1 coordinate 35,736, forward strand.
TTCTCAAGTATTTCTGTTTTCCCTCCACTTCAGTTTGGATTTTACCAGCTTTGTTTCATCTTGTCAGCATGTGGGTGTGGGAAATCAGAACTTACTGGGCCAGTGCTTGTTTAACAAATGTGCTGATTTCAGCTGGGGTAGAGTTAATTTTCTTCACAGTGGCTGACATTGGGCTGTGTTTTGGATTTGTGCTGAACACAGGGTTGATAATACAGAGATATTTTTGTTATTGCTGAGCAGGGCTTGCACAGACCCAAGGCTTTTGCTGCTTTTGGTACGGCCACTGTGGGAAGGGGACTGGGGGTGCTTAGGAGGTTGGGAGGTGACACAGTCAATTGGGTGACCCCAACTGACCAACGGGATATTCTAGACCATGTGGCATCCTGCTTAGTATATAAAGTGGGGGGAAGAAGGAGGAAGGGTGGTAAATTTGTAATGATGGCATTTGTATTCCCAAGTCATCATCATGCATGATAAGGCTCTGCGTTCCTGGAGTTGGGAGAACACCTGCGCATGGGAAGAAGTGAATGAATTCCTTGCTTTAGTTTGCTTGTGTGGCTTTTGCTTTCCCTATTAAACTCTCTTTATCTCAGGTCACAATTTTTTTGCCTTTTACTTCTCAAATTCTCTCCGTGTTCTCACTGGTGGGGGTGTGAGTGAGAGGCTGCATGGGGCTTGCCTTCTGGATGGGGTTAAACCCTGACAAAGTATTATAGGTAAGGAAGGGGCAGCTACGTGCTTCACGTGGTAAGGAGGAATGCTGTGCTTCTTGTTGTTTGACATAAATAAGGATTGGTTGTAAAACCTAATCCTAAAACCAAAACTGTGGTGTAGCACTTGTTGGGTGCACAAGTACGGGGATCAGTAGTTAGCCAGGTCTTAAGCTGCGGTTCATGAGCAGTGCTAAGTTTGAATTAGTGGAGCTGGAATTAACTTGAAAATATAGTCCCATGAATTTGCCTCAACAAATAAGTGAACACTTGGAAAGTGTGAACACTTGGAAAACTGCACAAGTTTCAAAAGAAACATATGGAAATCTTTGATTTCTTCTTTGCACTGAGTACTTGTCCTTGTTTATTTTGAGCATCCACATTCCATTTCTCTTCATAGAGCGAAAGAGGCCAAAAGGGAGCTGATCAACTGCGTTGATAGTTTCCACTGGAGTAGGCCTATATAAAGGTTGTAGGACCAGATGCATCTAGAGGAAAGAGGTGATTCTATAAGTAACTTCTGCTTTAGATGTGCAAAACTGGAAAAATTATGTCAGGGTTCTGAAAGGCTGAAATTGGCTCACTTATTGCCAAAGCACTTCAGAGACTGATTTGGGAATTGCTAATTTTTTCTTTTAGCCAGCACTGAACTCAAACCTTGGCACAGATTGTGGAATAGAAGAGTATTCCACTGTGGCACACTGGCCCCAAAAAAATTATCCTTTCCTACCATAAATCATTAAAGATCTCTTGGGAGTATTCAATCTAGGGATGGCAAAGTCACTATCTTGGACACATGCCAATTTGGATTATTCTGTTCTGTTTGTCAGTTATCTCTTTAATTTTATATGAATATGGGATTACTGTGTGCTGTTAAACACTTGTCAAGATCCAGCCAATAGCTGACAGTAAAGCAACCATTAAAGTCAATCCATTGTTAAATATCCAGATTTTCAGAGTAAATGTCTTGTTGTAGGTTTTGAATCTTTCAGTAAAGATCATATTTTCCAAGCAATGTTGTTTATCATTAGTAGTTAACATACAGGGTGAGCTCCGTAAAATAAGCTGTTCTAAACAAACAGAAGAGAAATGGTGTCAGTGCCAAGGACTATGCAATTTCAGGTGTTCATAAAGCTTTCTGAAACACTGGCCATTTGACAGGATTGTACTATCAGAATAGTACTAATTCTCAGAAAAATAAAAGTCACAACAATACTAAAGCAGATTCTCGGTAGGTCTGTCTTACACTTTAAAAATGTGTGTGGTTCTGACAGCATCAGTATGTAGAAAGCTCTGCTTGTGTAGGAGGGTGCAGGCATTATCATTTTCCTTGTGCTAGTTGCACCTCAGACATCTCTGATGAAGAAGTTGTATAGTTATATTAGAGAAGTTACTTGTTTGGCAGCCAACAAGACCTGCTCAGAGCAGGATGAATCGGTCCAATTACAGTACAAAGTTAATGCAGAGATTCATCTTGTGAACTCACCCTGCCTTGTACTTGATAAGCTCTGACAGGGCAGGCAGAGGGTCACTGAGTCATCTTGGTTTTATGGTGTATTCCTAAATGTATACTTCAACTATATGGACAATGGCATCAAAGTAGTCAGTGACATCCAAGGCAGTGGATGTCAAAATCTGTCTCTGAGCCTTATGTACCTGTTTGTCATATGCTTAATACTCAGGAGGGCAACTTGTTTGACCAGTCAGAAATACACAAGTTGTTTTGGTGTTTTTTATATATTAACACACATTTCAATTAAAAAACATTTATATGCAAGTTATCAAAATTCTCTTTGGTTGCAATAATTTTCATGGTAGGTCATTTAATATCAAAACCAGCCACTTAAGACATACTTTTTAGCATAAAAGATCTAACAAGAGCACTTTCTGTTATGGCGTGACATTTCATTGCTTCATATTATTTTTTATTATTTGTGCCAGTACATGTGCCATATTGAACTCTAGGAACTTGATCTAAACTTAATGCATAGAATTTCACGGTAAGCACTTTGAAAACATACATCTCTCCCTATAGTTACAAATCTGAAAGCATACAAAACACCCCTCTCAAACTCACCCAAAACATTTTAAATATACCCACGTTTTTCACAAACTTTTGGATTGTACGTGTCCAAGATAGGCAACAAGACACAGTGACTACTAAACACATAAATCCATAAATCACAATGACTTGTATAGCTTGTTAATTCTCTGTCTGAACACACAGAAGTGATGTTCACAAGAAAAAGTCAATTCAGGAATCTAATGCGATAGTTTATGATCCCATCTGCAGTGGTCAGAGTCAGAAAGTATGATCCTTTGTTTCAGGCAGCTGCTAGCAAGTGACACCTGAAGTACCTGAGCCTTCTCCTCTTCCCCTGTGTGACCTGTTTCTTCTTGAAACAGGAGTCTGGACTAGACTATGTCTAGCCCAAGGGTATAAGTTCCATATATATTTTTTAAAAATTATTAAAAAAATTATTTACAATATCAAAATTATCTACTCTTGATCTTTGTCACACTGTTATATGCTGGAATCTTTTCTACAGATGACTTTACATAAGGGTTTTAGTGAAAAGATACTACAATGCATATAGTCCTTGTCATGAGTAAACAAGCAGCTGAAAAGAATACTCTTTTTAATAACAGTGTAAATCTGGTTTATATGTGCTTTCTATATGTCAACACAATTTCCAGATAGAAATTTTGCTTAATAAGAGCAATTTATAACAGTATAATGTAATAACATACACAATAGGACATGAGGCTCAGAGGTATCACTTGGGGCTAAATATTCCTGCAGATACAAACTCGCACAAGTAATGATGCTGGTGTTTTAGAGAGGATGTTATTCAGTCTAAGAGGCTATAAGGGATTACCAGACAGGAGGTATTGATGGAAGAGTTAACAGGGAAACATGGAAGAAAACTGCTTCAGCAAAAGGGCATTATGTGTTGGGAGGGGAGGAGGAAAGCTTTCTAAGCAGCTTTTACAGGACATATCTGGGTCATCTAGTCACTGATCATCTACTTACTGAGTCATTACAGATAATATTTTCTTAAAGATTTTTATCTTTAGAGTTTCAAAACACCATCCTATCCTCTCAAAATCTCTACAATAGAAGCTGAGACTACTATGAGTAACTGACCTGTCGCAGATCACAGATTGGATACTATTGACTGAAATATGTTCATAAACTTAGAAAAGTGAATAGCACTGTCTGGGCATCTGGCTAAGTCTTTTCTGTTTGAAGAAGCCACATATTTTAGGATTCAAGGACTTATTTCAGACAATGTGATAAAATGTTCCAAAATTGACTAATGCACTTCATGCAAATATGTGTTTTCCTGTGACAAAATCCTTGCAGCAGATCCATAAAAAAAGAGTTCAAGGCAACAGCTTGACTGTCAGGAATGCTGTTAGGTATAGGTGTGTACCTCATCAGCTGAGCTGAAAATGCCAAGAGCTTTCATGGCAGGAAAGGGGACCAAGTGGGAAATCAGCGTGGGCTTAAGAATGACTATTTTTTTTTTCCGGGCCTTTGAGTTCATTTTAGCTTATGCACCTGAGATAAACCAAAACATTTATTTTTTTCCTCTGTATAGTGCTGAAAAATTTGTCTTTTGATTGCAAATCTTGAGCATTTGTTGGTCTGTTACTCTTTCTTTATCTGAAAACTGCTATATTGAAATCAATATGCCTCTGTAAAATGTTCCAGCTTCTGTGAAACACTTATTTAATGCAAATATATTTACCTGTAAATCTTTCAATGAGCTCTAATGAGAACCACATAAAACATTTCTGAACCACTAATACCACTAGGTTGCTCTGAGCGAGATGACCTTCCCCCTTGTCTTTTCACGTTCATGTTTATAAGATTTGACATTAACTGTGTGTTCTCTCAAAATGAGACTTTAAATGACACATTTTAGCCTAGCTTTTGCTCCTTAAATTCAGACTTCTTATTTTTCCTATATTGGTATGTAGAAGCTCTGTTTGCCTGGAGCTTTTCTTTTCAGTGTTGTGTCCTGATTTTTCTTTCTGTTTTCCTTCATAGCTTTGACATCTTGGCTGCTGAATTTGCCTTGCTTCTTGTAGTAGGACAGAAATTAATTAATCTACTTTCCTAATTGCACAACCAAAATAAATGATGTCGATGAATTAAAAGACATAGAAATGACATGTACATTTTGGATGCCTAGATAATGTCCAACAATAAGTTTTTTTTAATAAATTGCGTGTTTAATTAATTGCTTTAAAATGTCTGCATATTTTTGTGCAAACACATCTTTCCTTGCAAGTCATGAAAAGGAAAGACAAATGCAATTGCTCTCCCCTATATGAAAATATTGCCCTTAGTGTAGCCTAACTGTGCTTGGTCATCTGCTTTTTTCCCAGTCTTGGTCATAAATTTGGATGGGATCCTCACACTCTGAATTGCCACTGGAAATCCAACAGATTAAATTTGCTCCTGAGTTACTGACGTAAAGTTTTGTTGTTTGGTTAACTTGAACACATTGTAATATGAATGCTAAATAAATATCTTTTGGCTTTGAAGAAAAATTGTCTCAACAGGAAGGAAAGAATAAAATAAACTGGCTAAACCAAGGAAATGAGGAAATATTTTTGACTTTGACTGCATCTTTGAGTAACTCAATGGTTTGAATTACTCATTTGTAGTTAAATGTAAAACTGTATAATCTACAAATATGCCTGAACCAAGATTAGACATCAATCTGTTTCAATAAACCAAAGTTAATTTCTAAAGATGACTGGGAGGAAAATGTTCTATCTTTTTAGTTAAAAAATAAACAAACAACCCTCCCCAAACCAAACTGAAACAAACCAAAAAACCCTACAACAAAGCTGTAGGTCAACTAGTCTTAGCTCTTTGCTTTTATTCCCTAAAAGGAGTGGACCAAAACTGGGAACAAAGCAACAATATATTTTGGAATGATGAATTTTCTTGTAACACAAACCTATCTTTTTTTCCTGTTGGTTTGGTGTGGAGGTTTCGTGTGTTGTGTTTTGCCCTTGGTTTGATTTTTTTGATGAATTTATGTAATCCTATGGAACAGAAGGTTAACAGTGCTCCACTTGTTATACAAAGATAATCCATAAACCTTCCATTCCTGGATTTACTGTGAGGTGTGGATGTGAAAGCTCTGTGTCTTGGGTTTGGGAAGAAGAAGGATATATCTGAAGATGCCATGTTTTAAATTGCCTTGTCTGTCTCAATAATATGTAGAACTCTTACTGTAGAGCATTGTGTTTACTCAGCTCAGAAGAGGAAACACAGTCTGTACTTTTCATTTAAGTGTAAGTTTTTAAAAGATCATGGTTTTTTTAGATTAAATTGACATAGAGAACATGGAATACATCTTGAGATTTAAAACTGATTTCTTTCCTATGCCCTTGATAGTCTTTTTCCATATCACTACTCATGTATCACTAAACAGGAAAAGATCGGCTTGCAAATTTCTGCTAAAACAACAGAAGCTTCTTTTGCAGCTTGACTGGCTCCTTCCGTATCTATTGCTTCTGCAGCTGCTGCTGAAAAAGCAGCTGCTCCCTTCACATGCTCTGATGCTGAAGCTGCACCTTGAGCCTTGCTGGCGGCTCAGGTGGTTGCATAGCTCCTTGGCACGTCAGAAGCGAGCTTACGGCTGTGGCCCCTTCTGAAATGGTTGCACGCAAGGTCACCAGAGACCTGTGTGAAACAGGGGCTTCTGAGGACAGTGGACTGGTAGGTTTTGGGCCCAAAAGTGTGCTCTGCAGCCTGCAGTCCTTTAGCTATGAAGTCTTGTACTCCGAAATTCAAAGCCTAATTTAACTATTTAAGGAAAAGATGATTTTGGCTCATGTTTGAGCTAATTGACATCAACCATTTGTTGCAGAGGAATGAGTGAAGGGTAGAGGAAGCAGCTGTCAGCAAACCTCAGCCCCACAGTAGCAGGCCAAGAGTGTGAGATGCATAGTTTTTATCCAAGCTAGGACTGAGTCAGGACACATGGGCGCCGCAAGAAGAGTAACTTGACAGAATTAATGCCAAGGTATCTGATCAGAGAGGAAGGAATGTGGGCAGCTTATGAAGTACTAGTCAGTTTTGATAGATGTGTACTATCCAAGAGAGATCTTCAAATGCTGCAGGAAATTCATATTAGATTTTGAAAACTATAATAAATATATCCATTAGCTTTCCTGCAAAAACTGATAGTGACCTGGCCTGAGTATAAACAGTGTGAGAGAGCTTCCTGCTGTGTTCAATGAGTTGGAGACATATTTTCTATGTCCTCAAGTTTTTCAGGGTTTGAAACTCTGATATTTGAGGAAAAATCTTCCAGAACACATACTTCAAATGATTAATGTGTGATAAACAAAATATATATTTAAAAGGAAAGTATGAAATGTAGGTATGGATAAAATTCACATGAGAAAAAAGTTTCCTTAATAAGACATCATCAAATTAATTTTAGATGCGACCATGAAACCCCTCTTCTTGTTTGATTTCATCCAGAAGACATGTAGTTCAAGTATTTGGACTGAGATTTCAAGTGGGAAAGTTGTAAGTGGGAACAACCTGAAGTCACTTCCCAAAAACATCCCTGACTTGAACTAAGATGTTAATGGAGATGCATTATTAGTTGTTATTCATCATTGCTATCAATGTCTGGTTCATTCATTGCCAGCTAATACTAGAAACAAGTAATTCCCACATTGGGAGTACTCTTCAGAGACCTGTTAAGGAATCTGCTTAAATGACTAGTGGCTAGGTAATAGTAATTCCTCCACACACTCCCCATCCCTGTTTCCCTTCAACCTTAACATTATATTGAGTTTAAACTTCCCAATGTAATGTAAAAGAAGACTGGTTTTTACCTTTGAGGTTATAATGACAAATGTAAAAGAAGATAACAATTTCTTTGGCTTAATCATGCATATCCTAACCCATAAAATTAAGTGTATGTGAGCTAATATCAGCAAGGTTATTTAACTTCCATATTTTCTAGGAATTTAAGGAACTACTCTCAGAAAATGTCAAGCATTTTGTCTGCTAGCATTTCTTAATATGCCCATAGCTAAGCACTTGCTGGAATTAAAACAGTTACAAACCTTCTAGATACAATTTATTCTTTATACTATAAAAAGCCGGAAGGAAAAACTATTCCTTGAATTTGATGCTTTAGAAGATGATAAATGTGATTTTTAAGGATCCATCCATCTCCAAAAAGCCAGTATTGGGTTTGAAATACTGAATTAGGGGTTTTCATTTAAGGTATTACACAGTATCACCAGTATTGCTGGCCAAGAGCTGTTTACTTCTAATGACAAAGTTAAGAGGCTGCAGTTTGTTGGATACTTTGGGCTAGCCCTTAAAAAGGGACCAGGAGGTATGCGGATCTACTTGTCAGGCAGGGTGATACTTTTTGGCTTGGGGTTGGAATCCCTGCAGCACTAAGAAGAAAGGCAACAGTAAAGGCTGCTACTTTTCTGCCTGCAGTTTTAAGGACAATGATCTTAGTTACTACTGCTGCTCGAAGCTTGCCAGTCTTAGAAAAAATCTACTGAGCAGTTCAATGTGTTTGTCTTATAAAACATCATTTCAACAGATTTTTGGGTGGGTTCTGCAGCAGCCACGGTTGTCGATATTGCCACAGCTGTACTTCATTCAGTACCTAAACGCTCATCTTGAGAACCAGAGTGAGTTTGCTTGATGCACAGCTTCAGTGTCCAAGGAGTCTAAAAATAAGTTATAGATACTAGTTCCCTGATTTTGAATGATTGACTGCCACTATCTTCGAAGTCAAATTATTCTTTAGTGTTTGGCAGTTTACAGGTGAATTTTCCCACTGCTATCAGAGCTCAGCCATAGTGCAGGCCCAGCACTGTTGAAACAACTTTTTACCTGAGGAAATCACAGGTTATTTGGCAGCTGGATGTGCTGATTAATGAGAATGTTTACTTTTTTATTTAGGGATTTCACCACATGTAATTCCATAGATACAGCAAGAAGTCACAATATAAACTGTGTTGTTATATGCCTGTGTTTTTACTTTGCCAAAGATGTGGAGAAGAAATTTCTGTGTTTTGATTACACAGTTAATAAGGTTACATAGGCTCTGCTTGCAAACAAACTGCAATGAGTGAATTCTCCCTTTTAGCTTTGCTTTTTCCCATGTGCTAACAGTGCTTTCAAATTAGCCCACTTTCTGTCTATAATAGCCTGCATCTCTGTATCTCTGCTTCTAAAGTAATCTACCCTAATTTTAAAAGTATGATTCTGTTATGGTGAGCATTTATAGAAGGAGTCCTTCTTAGCCATAGGCATTGACAAGACTGGTTGTTCTCTCATTGTGCTCGGTTGCAATCTGTTGCAAGTCAGAGGTTTAATCTCAGAACAGTGTAGGAGTATTGACTTTCAGGCTACACTGTTAGTCTGCTGTTGCCAGTGCAGTTACTTAGATAGTAATTTAAGACTCACAGCACAAGTAGAATGAAAAATTTGCATAACTGCATACAGGAAGAAAAAAAAATCACCATGGCCTTAATTCTGAAAGTATGCATGCCTGCCTGAGAGTTCATGTTATTTTGTTTTCAGTGGGACTAAGCATTTTCTCAACACTGAATGTGTTGCATAAATGTTGCCAAATAAAGATGCCTGCCTTATTTTCTAGTAGAGCAGAAGGGTCCTCAACGAAACCCAGCAAAAGTCCTCTCCCCAAAACAAAGAGAAAGAGGTTAGGAAAATGAGCTAGTTTGATTTTGTCATATTTCATTTCAATATATAATTTTTTCAAAGTAAATATTTGTCGGCAGTTGTGCTTTCCTTTTTGAAAGTATTTTTGGGTCTTTAGGTCCAGCCTTCTGGTGCTCTAAGCAAAATTTTGATGTAATCCTCTTCATTAAATGGTAAACAGTAATATAAAATTAGAAAACTAGCGTTTTTCCTCCATTTTGGAGAGCTAATTGGATATCCTTTTCAAAAACCACCTAAATATTCTGCCTCAATGACGCCAGACTGACAGGTCTGCTGTTGCCTGAATTATCCTTCAATTCTAAATTTTGCTGCTTTTCTCTTTTTTTTTTTTCCTTCCAAATCTTCTTTGCTTTAGAATAGGTGGAAGAAGCTGGAAATTTTTAACAGAGGTTTTAAATAAAATTGTTCTGTCCTGATACGATGTCTCATGCTACCCCAGAAGTTAACTAACTTTGACTCTTCAGGGATCTTGGAAGACTCTCATGGGAACAGGCCCTGCAGGGAAGAGAGATCCAAGAGCATTGGTTGATAGTCAAGCACCACTTCCAAGCTCAGAAATGATGCATCCTAATGGACAATTCGTTAGGCAAAGACTGAAAGAGATCTGTGTGGAGGAATAAAGAACTCCTGTCAGTTGCTCTGTCAGTAAGCAGAAAATACCCAGGAGATGGAGGCAGGCTCAGACCACTTGGAATGAATATAAAGAGGTTGGCAAGGTAAGTAGAAATGAGACAGGGAACGCTAAGGCCCACCTGGAATTTCATCTGAACAAGGATGTAAAGCCAAGGAGGTCAAGGACAAGAAGAGGGGCTTCTTTAAATACTTCAGTAACAAAAGAAACACTAAGAAAAATGTAGATCCATTACAGAATGGAAGTGGGACCCTGTTAACAGAGGACACAAAGGAGGCAGAGTTAGTGAATGCTGCCTTGGCATTGTCATCACTGGCAAGACCAGCCCTCGGGACCTCTGNATCTTCTTTGCTTTAGAATAGGTGGAAGAAGCTGGAAATTTTTAACAGAGGTTTTAAATAAAATTGTTCTGTCCTGATACGATGTCTCATGCTACCCCAGAAGTTAACTAACTTTGACTCTTCAGGGATCTTGGAAGACTCTCATGGGAACAGGCCCTGCAGGGAAGAGAGATCCAAGAGCATTGGTTGATAGTCAAGCACCACTTCCAAGCTCAGAAATGATGCATCCTAATGGACAATTCGTTAGGCAAAGACTGAAAGAGATCTGTGTGGAGGAATAAAGAACTCCTGTCAGTTGCTCTGTCAGTAAGCAGAAAATACCCAGGAGATGGAGGCAGGCTCAGACCACTTGGAATGAATATAAAGAGGTTGGCAAGGTAAGTAGAAATGAGACAGGGAACGCTAAGGCCCACCTGGAATTTCATCTGAACAAGGATGTAAAGCCAAGGAGGTCAAGGACAAGAAGAGGGGCTTCTTTAAATACTTCAGTAACAAAAGAAACACTAAGAAAAATGTAGATCCATTACAGAATGGAAGTGGGACCCTGTTAACAGAGGACACAAAGGAGGCAGAGTTAGTGAATGCTGCCTTGGCATTGTCATCACTGGCAAGACCAGCCCTCGGGACCTCTGACCCAGGAGACTAGGGAGAAGAAAGGGTTGAAGGAAGACTTTCCCTTGCCCAAGGAGGACTGAGCTGGAGTCAGGCAAACCTGGCATCCACAAGTCCATGGGCCCTGATGGGATGCACCCACAAGTGCTGAGAGA
>VXBB01016411.1:53597-78651 GCA_013399915.1 Illadopsis cleaveri
TAGGCTTATCTAAATGTGTTTGACATAATTCTGTCACCAGGTGGCACTATTACATATAGTGTTTATCTTCAAAGTAATGGTTAAATTTTGTGAAAATATTTGTGAACCATCTAATGCTGCTTTCTAAATTCTGAACAAATCACTATAAGGCCTTTCTCAAATCTCTGCTCTGTTGCCTTAATCTCTTTAACTTGAGATTGTTTTGGATGCTTCTTCTGCTTAAAGGTTGCAAAGATGAAAACAAAAATGTTGCCTGAACTAGCAGAGTAAGAAATCTTCTGATTTAGACAGTCTGCATTGCAGCTCCTTTGAAAACCACATTGACTGAGTAAAGTGAGGACATGCAGTTAAAATACCACAGAGTTGGCCATGGTTGTCCCTCTGACTGTACAGATACATTAGTGAACATTGTGGCTTTGTAAATATGCCATCAGACCTAACTTGAGATATACTCCTAAACTATGTGTAACCTAGATCATGAAGTGAAATGAAGTGAACAGTTTAGCTCTGCGTTGCTTAATTCCTCCTCTTGTTGGAATTATGGTCATTTAATAATACCTACTCAGTAGGTATTGCACATCTATCATCTTAAACTTGTAAGACTTTGTTACTCACTTTCAGAGTGGAGAATCCAAACTGTACTTTTAACTGCAACATTACCAGTGCAATTAAAATTTTCAGTAGGGGGTAGAAAGACTGTTATTAATGGCAATATTCCATCCAGAAAATGAAAGGAAAGTGAGACAAGTATTCAGTGTTGTTTTGTTTTTTTTAACACTGTAAAACTTGCAGTCATTTTTCTTTTGATTCTATATTTCACCTTATGATTCATCTTTAATTATACTTACACGAATAGCTAGCAATTTACACGGCGTCTACCACCTTAAACGACAGTTAAGATGACAACCCCCACTCACATTTATGCTGTTGCTACATTAAGGAAAAAGCAGATCTCAAAATAAATGGTATATTACCACAAAAGGGCTTGGGTTGGAAGAGCCCCTAAAGATTGTCCAGTTATGACCCACCTGCTGCTGGGCAGCGTTGCCTTCCACTAGACCAGGTTACTCAGAGCCACTTCCAGCGTGGCCTTCCAGGATGGGGCACCCACACCTTCGCTGGGCAACATGTTCTAGTGCCTCACTAAGCTCACAGTAAAGAGTATCTTCACAATATCTAATCTAGACCCAGTCTCAGTTTTGAACTATTCCCTCTTGTCCTGTTACTACTGTCCGCTTGTAAGTAGTCCCTCTCCCCCTTTTGTGTAGGCTTCCTTTAGGCACTGGAAAGCTGTGATTTATTAAGTCACTCTGACTCCTTCTCTTTTCCAGGCTTAGTAATTCCAAGTCTCTCAGCCTTTCCTCATAAGAGAAGTGCTCCAGCCCTTTGAGCAGCTTTTTGGCCTCCTCTGGACTCACTCCAACAGTTCCATGTCCTTCCTGTGCTGGGGACCCCAGAGCTGGATGCAGCACTGCAGGTGGGGTCTCACCAGAGTGGAGCAGAGGGGCGGAACCTCCTCCCTGGCCCTGCTGCCCACACTGCTTTGGATGCAGTCCAGGACATGTTTGGCTTTCTGGGCTGTGAGTGCCCGTGGCTGGGTCATGTCCAGCCTTTCCTTCGCCAGCACCCCTGAGTGCTTCTCAGCAGGCCTACTCTGATCTGTTCATCCCCAGACTGTGTTGGTGCCAGGGGCTGTCCTGGCCCCCGGTTGACCTCATGAAACTCTGGTGGATCCTCTTGTCCAGCTTGTCCAGGTCCCTCTGAATGGCATCCAGTCCTTTCAGACAGCTTAGTGTCATCTGCAGATTTGCTGAGGGTGTACTCAGTCTCTTTGTCTGTGTCATTAATGACAGTATTAAGTAACTCGGATCCTCATATGGATGGTAAGTCTTCCTTCCTTCCTTCCTTCCTGCCTGCCTTCCTGCCTTCCGCCCTCCCTCCCTTCCTTTTCCCTTCATTTTCCCTTCATTTTCCCTTCATTTTCCCCTTCCCTTCTCCTTTTTGAAATCCTGTCACAAAAATAGGAGAATAAAAATATGTGAATAAACTTAGGAGAATAAAGAGAATCCATAAATACTTTTCTTTTAATTACTATCTGTCTGGATCCGTGTAAATGAATTTAAAAATCATATCTCGCCTTGTAAATATCAAATGAGGTCAATTAAACACTAGCAATTTAATTGAGTTTCATTGCTTTGTTTATAATTGGTGTTACATTATTAGGAAGAACCAAAAGGTATGTGCAATCTGGAAAATTACATTGGCAAACCAACAGTTTGCCTAAGTCCTCTTTGTTGAGAATGTTTTGATTGGAATCAGATGATACCAGTTTAAGCATAATATTTTGCATTGTCATCTAAAAAGTGATCTAACTTAAAAAATCTAACGAGTATTTAGTCAACGCATTCTTAAATTCAGTAATTCTGAGTGTAGCCTGCATAATCCAGGAAAAAAGATCTGGATGGAGGTGGGCTAAAGACTTGCACCTGGGCAAACTTGTATTGTTGTTTTTCTAAACAACCATTTTTTGGTATTTTCATATTTTGTTGGAAGCTATATATTAGTAGAAAATATATAATCAGCACCAGTAGATATTTTGGGTTTTTTTTTAATCTCATGAATTGATAGGTTCTCTCTGGCCAAATTTGCCATGGATAGACTGTTACACAGCAGTTCATCTGTATTGGATTTAGTTGTAAATGTGTTGAAGTTGTAAAAGTAACACTCATATAAATTGTTCAAGCAGGCCCTTGATTCATCTTGAGTTTTGTTGGCGGTTGTTATATAGTGCTCAGTTGTCAAGGCAGGCACTTGAAGGCAGTCATTTACTAAGCATCAGGAGTACCACAGAGGTTGAAAGAAGAGCTAACAAGGACAGACAGATATTTAGAGTACTGAATCTGTGTCTAGATGTCTCTTTAAATGTGTATATGCAGCAAATATCCCTCACTGCAGTCAAACATGGAGAGCTCTGATCCTCCAGCTCTCTCCACTTCAGTAACAAGAGTCTAAAAGTCACAACACAGAATCCAGACTAAAATATACTGTATCCTTCTGGATAGCTTTTGCTACTATTGTCAAATCCTTGAAGACAGAGACGATAACTGTCTCTGTTCCTGAAGGAGATAGATGCCCAATTAAAATTGTGATGGTGGCAGTAGTTATTGAAGGCTGACTATCTATGTAGAAAACCTTTTCAAGTGTGTTGCATCAGGAACTTGTTGTGGTTGCAGGCCTGTTTGTTTCATCAACTATTTATCTGAAGAGAAGATAATGTGCTAGACAGTATTCATCTCAAGTGCACAGTTGTACTAGGCTGGGAGAGGTTTCAGGCATGGTGAAGTAAAGGTTCAGAATCCATCACAACACTCTGCAGTAGAGGAGTTTCAATAAAGACAGTTGAAAAGCCATAAATGGTCATGATCAAATTATATTTCATGAAGAGTTATAAAGGCAATCAGTACAAAATTGCTGACTTATGAACTGTGGTGTACAACTTACTGTTTAAAATGACCCTGAGACCAGAAGAGTCAAATCTGAAAAATTTGAAACTTGTTCTTAGGAAGGGATTCACAGCAGATATGGGTACAAGAGATGAGTACATTTGGCATCTGTACTGGACACTCTGGAGGAAGCCATAATACAGACACAGTAATGCATAAGTATGACATAGTGGGAAACATTCAATTTGGTGTGTGAAGAACTAGGTCATGCCCTGAAAATGTATTAGAATTCCTTACAGATGGAGATTATATGGCCAAACAAGATCCTGTGGTTTTTATGTAAGTGTACCAACAACAATATTAATATTACTCCTATTACTGTTCCTACTCCTATTAGCAAAAAAGAAGAAATACCTGTCAGGTGTTGCAATATTAAGAGTGGAGTTGAGATATGTATTCATCCACATATTCACTAAAATTATGGGGAAAGTGGATATGTATGGAGAGAGAGAGGTAAAAATATTTGCTGGTAGTATAACATTCAGATGGGTTAAATGCAAGCTGATCGCAGAAGTGCTGAAGGACATCACAATATTGAGCAACTTGGTGATAAAGTGAAAGATAAATTCTGTTTCATGAAAGTAATACATCTGGGAAAAAAAAAATGCTACCTGTATGTACACGGGGTGTATACATTTTCAGGGATGGACTCTGAACTATCATTGTTCAGGAGGAAGACTGTGGAGGCATTGTGTCTATTTCTACGAAAACATCAGCCAAATACCCAGAGACAGTAAAAAACAAAAATCAACTCCTAGGACTTACTATGAAAGAAAATTAGAGCAAGCCAGAGGGCATTATTATGCCCCAAGTCCCAGATGTGCTCATATCATTAATACTAAGCAGAGCTCTCCTTAAAGCATCTCAAAAAGGACAATAAAACTAGAAAGGGAGAAAGATGACAACTATGTTCCATTCATTTCCACATGAGGATAGATTAAACAGACTAGGCTTCCTTAGTCTGGGAGGAAAAATGACTGGGGGTACTAGATAAATCCAAGAATGATGAGAAGGAAGTGAACAGGGACTGATTAGTCACACTTTCCTGCAATAGAATGAAGAGGAGAAAATGACATTATTTGGCAGGATGTTTACAACAAGAGAAGATTTTTCCCCACACACAATACATAATGACACTATAAGATTTATTGTTAGAAGAGACACATTCAGAAACTGAAAATCTTTAGAAAATAAAAGTCCACCAAGCACTACTACTTCAGGTATTGAAACTACTTAGTTTCTAGATGCTAAAAACTAAGAAGCCATGGTAGCGGAAGTGTTATTTTTCCGCATTATAATTTGCTTTAAGCACCACTGGCATCATTTAGAGAGACACTACTACGCTGTATGGGCCTGTACACCACAACCTCATCAGCTGAATGGTAGGACTTGGGAGGGTCATGGCTAATGGGATATGTCCTTCGTGGAGATGGGTAACACCTGGAGTCCCAGAGGCTCTGTCCTGGGAGCTGGTCTGATTGACACCTCTAACAGTGGTCCAGGGTAGGAGATGGAGGATACATGCCTCTGATGCTGTTTGGGTTTTTGCCTTTTTTTAATATATATTCTCTGTATTCTTCACACATATATTTGTAACTCTCACATATTGTATTACTAGCTAGTTTTCCCAGTACTTTTCCATGGCCTTTCCCTAAACAGAAAAACAAAACAAATACCAGAGCTTCAAGCCCCAGGAAGTACAAGGCTCCATGTTATCTTGGCTCTTCCTGGGAACCAAGGCTAAGAACAACTCTTTGAGACACATTTCATGGACAAAGTACAACTAGTGCTGAAGGGGGAGCTCCAGAGAAGGGGCTTGACCTGGGGGGAAATTGCATCACCACTTGTCCTCCTAATTGATGGGTTTTATCAATTATGCAAATTTTCTAAAACATATAAATTTGCACTCATTCCTGGAGGGGTGGACTTTTGTGGATGTCTTTCCATAACTGCTCCTGAAGGCTGCCTTTAAAGATCCTCTTTTATATTACCTTCTTACTAAAATTACCTCAATTTCATTTCCAGGTTGGAAAAAAGGCAACACTTAAGGTTGAAGATGACAATGAGGGGAACCAGTTGGTTTACTCAAGGACTGGTCTGCCATTCAAAAGTTGTTGGAGCAGGAGGAGAAAGGGGCTGACAGGAATTCCATAAAATTCAACATGAGAATTGTCCAAGCTCTGTCCTAGGAAGAAAAAGCCTTTCAAGGATACAGGCTGGGACAGTGAGACTGTGCAGAAGCATTGGTGAGATGGCACTGGGTCCTGGCAGGCAGCAAGCTGAACCAGGGTTGGGAGACCTCCTGAAGTCTAAGACAGCCTAGGAACTTCTAACCATATTCTGTGATTTGATCCTGCATGACTACTTTTATGTTCTCTTTCAGTTTTTACATATCTACCTAACAGGGTATCCATTATTACAAAGTTAGGGACTTTGTGCAGAAACCTGTTTATGTGTAAGACATCCCTTGCTCTTCAATAGCCTAATCAGGATGCAAAGCAAATTCTGACTTTATGTCTGATTTTGTGTTTCTGTTACCCAGGTAATCAGACTCCACCTCTATGCAGGAACTGGAAAGAACACTAGTGAAAGCTTTTTTTTTACAGCTGAAGAAAATGGGAGTGGAGTTGTGTCTTAATGGACTACAGAAGGAAATAGGAATAGGTCCAAAATATATCTGATCATGGGGCAGTAAAGTTAACCAACTTTGGAGGCCACTTTATAGGCACTGTCGCAGGAGTGGGACTGTCCTGGGAGACTATTCCTCCTAGTAAGCACCACAGCCAAAGCAACTGAGGGGCATAATCTGCTGAAATTTCTGGATTATTCTGTTTGCAATGACTCATAGCTGTACACAGAAATAAACGGGCTTAAAATCAGCTAGTGGTATAAGCCTCCCATCCTTTCCTTTTGAAGGCTTTGTGGCTTTTGATTTCTTAGAGAAATTATTTGTAGAAGAACAACATATAAGAATGTTGTTACTGGCTTTTGAGGAATATTTTTTATTTAGAAATCCTTCTTCTCAAGGATGCTGGGTGCTGAGAGTGTCATGATTCAAAGTGTCAGGATATAATTTATACTTCTGTATCATTTATACTTCTAGAATATTCTGTGTCTCGTTTAAAATTATTTTTAAGCTTGTATCAATCTTTCTTTTCCTGTCTAAAATTAGTTGTCTATGGATTAGGCATCAGAATTGAAATCTGCTACAGTAAGGTGAGAAATGTCTAGGGTCCAGTGTCAATTCATACTAATTCACATCTTTTTTTTCTGAAAGTCCTTCATGCTTCCAAAGCAGAATGAAAATGAGAATTATGTCCCTGGATTGCCGTGAGTCCTGAAATGCAGCAATTTCATCTTGCTTGACCAAGCCTGTTTTGAATGCATAGATTTAAAAAACAAATCCTCTCCGTAAACTCTCCCCTCATATAATTATAATGGCATTACAGACTAAAAATTTGCTGATGCTTTTCTTGATGTGTAATGATTTTTTTGTGTAATTTTTATGATGTGGAATGGCTGAATTGTAAGGCTGAATTGTAAGACAGAAACAGAAGAGGAAAAAATATTCTGAATATGTCTTTAGTCAGTATTAAGACTAAGAATTTAAACAGGTTGGTTCTGTTTATCATTCTTTATATTTAATAACTTTAAATAATTTACAATTTTTCAATGAAGCAGGAGTTACCTAACTTCAGAGATGCAAAAAAATTCTCAAAATTGGTTGCAATTTATTTTTGTAGTAGTATGAATTTTGTAGTAGTATGAAAGTAGGTGAATTTATTTTTGTTAATATAAGGTATTAGAGACCATAAAAGTAACCTAAAACATACAAAGGGACATTGCTGAATTTAGTCAAATGAATGTCTTAATATTTGTCACAAAACACAGCATTCTACAAAATATGTGCAGTATAGATTAAGAGAGGGTTGCTTAATTTTAAAGCTGGCTGTAGTCTGTTTGACTGTGTGTTCCAGATTTGTGAACATTTGCTCATTTGTTATTAGATGAGTCTACAGTGGAGCCAGATGCTTAGCTATAGGGGACACTCTGAGCAGCATTTGCTGAGACACATTCACCATCAGCAAGGGCCAAGAATTGTAAATAGCTATCTTGGGTCAGGGACCAAGTTGCTCTGAAAATCTAGTATGTCTAAAGAATTTGCCTTCCTCTTTTGATTTGTTCAGTAAATCCCTTTACAGAGTTTATATTATTTCAGAATCAATCTTGATACATACATAGAGCTCTCTATTTTTTCTCCTCTTCTTAGAATATGGCTTCAGGTGCTTTAGATGTTCTTTGGGAATACAAGGGAGTAGTTAGCTTTTGTTTTTCTGTACCACACAAGAAAAATAAAGGTACTGTGAGCATACTGGGTTGAGAGAAAGTTCTAGAGAACCTTTAGGCAGCACATATGAGTGATGCTCTGTGTCCACAGACTGTGTCCAGGTCTTTAAGCACATGGTATTTAGAATACATACATACATACATGCATACATACATATATACATACATACGTATGTACATATATATATGTAAATACATATTTATAGAAAAAAATCTGATTGAAGAAATTACAATAGAGCTATTGGAGTATTAGCAACATTTTTAAAATGTCACCCCTGCTATGACAGCTGGGCATTTGAAAACCTGCCCCTTATAGTCAACAATAAACAACCCCAATGTATGAATCTGTTTTCCCAGAAAGTATTTTCCTGAAAGCATTGATCTGATTGCATATCTGAATTAATCACATGGACGCTGTGGCTACTTCTGCAAATCTCTCATTAAGGTTGTGACTGAAAGCAGTATTGTTTGGAGCCTAAATCCTGTAAATCCTTGAAACTGACAGTGCCTGCAGAGGCGCTGCTATCATGACACTCAGATGGAAATTTTCTTGGAAAAAAGTAGACAGAGGCCTCTGCTAACTTACTTTCCATGTTAGTGTTTGATTTATTTCTCAAACCTGTGAATTTTGATTTCATGTGTGTATTTAACCACTTTTGCAGTGATATTTTCTCTAATTTCTTCGCAGTTCCATGCCCTGGATTTTGTACAATAATGTATTGCTGCTGTTGCATATGACTCTTATATTTATATTTCTTCCTGGAAATCAGATGACTGTTGTGGTTTTTAATGCTGTAGTTGATCTTTGCATTCCAGAGTTCAAATCAGTATTGCAATTTATATAGTCCATGAATTGCTAATCAGGAATGATAAAGAGAAATGAATCCGTATCACAAGACTGTGGGAGAATGCCCATATTAAATCAGAAATATCCTCTCCTTTAATTAAAATACTGGTCTTAACATTTTTGTTAAAGTTCAGGAAATCATAATTTGGGTCTATGGTTGCAGCGGCTAGTCACCTACATGTGAAGCTGACTTTTTTTTTAAAAGCATTGTGCAAGTGTGCATGGATTGCTAAGAGACTGGCCTTTCCAACACTTGTTTTGCTCTCTGATATTGACTTGAAATAAAATGGTTAGAGTAAAACAAGCTTTCAAAGGATGAAATCCCATAAGAGACAAGGTTTGGTTTTCTGTTCCGATAAGAGTTTCTCATGATTGACTTCCCGTCCTTTAGGAGGAAGAGGTTTGCAGCAATTGCTACTCACTACAATAACAAAAACTATTCTTACCTAATTTCCTAAAGCTACTTTAAAGTCTTTTTCCAATTAGTCGGCAACTGTTATAGGGATTTTTAATCTAAATTAAAAAAAGTAATCAAGGCAGTATGACTCTGCTCAGCCCTTAGGGAAGATTATCCATATTCAGCCTCTTCTAATGGCCTGTTGCAACCTGATATATTGGCAGTGATCCAGCCTGTGTAGCAGTCCTAACAGAGGCTCAGGCCTTGAGCCCTCAAAAGACTTTCTTTTAAAATAAAGCAGCCTGTTTTTTGACATATTTCTTTTTTCTCTTCTACTTTTTTCTTACATCCTTACTTGGAGTGATTTTCTACCCTGAACCCTTAAAAGGACTTTTGTGTTAAATTAAAACAACATTTTTTTTTAAACATTCTCCTGCTACTTTTTCTTTCCTTTTTTCCCCCTCCTTACTTTCTTACTTGGTTTGATTTTTACCTTGCTGTGATTGCTGCCAAAACCTGAGCTCAAAATTCAGCCGGGGGAAAGGGATGTATTCTGCAGTATTACAGGCAATAGATGCTCTGGTGCCACAAATATTCCCTACTGTTGTTCAATCCATCCTCTTAACATCAGTGTCCAGTTTATAAATTGCATGACATCCAGGAAGTGAGGATGGCTAGGAATAATCTCTGTTGTGTGCAGAGTGACAAATTCATCTTGTATCCTGAGGAATGTCGCTGATACAGAAAACTAGAAATGTATAGAAAGGCATGATCTTGCCATCCTGGATGTACTCCAAGTTCAATCTTTAGATACATCATTCCAGTGGGAATTGTTAGCATGACATTGGTAGATGAAGATTCCTCAAAATGATTTCAGTAATTTGCATGAAGTCAGATTTTCTTGCCTTTTCATAGGAGTCTCAGACCTTTCTGAGAAGTAAATAAGGCTGAGGGAATTAAATTTTATTATTTGTTCATCAATCCAAAGATTGAATTCCAACATGCAAAAGGGCTATGTCCCAGAACTGCTAGACAGTTTGGGGGAGTCTGGCTTCTGAAAAGTAGGTAATAAAGCAAGCATATGAAGACAAAGTGTATTGATTAGGTTTTGGGATTTTTGACTGCACAGCTCACAGGCCAGATTCACAAATCTCCTAGGAACATTGCAGACCAGCTTGAGTAACATTAAGAAAAATATATCCCTGGGTTCAGGAAATATATCTGTGTATCTGTGTTTACATATATTTGCATACTGAGGGAGGATCCATGCCTCTGTTGTGATATTTCAGATTCTGGAGTTTGCGACAGTTGTTTATGTTTGCCTGCGTACTGCGGGATTATCTGATCATCACTGTGGTCGTTTGGAGGCAATAATTATGTGCTTATTCACTCACATCTCTCCATCAGGGCTTCCTCAAGGTATTTCTTTTCCCTCCTGATTTTGTTTCATTGAAACAATCCTCACACTGACACCAGAATAACACTACCAGAATTCACCCTCTGTCATTTCTTGCACATCGCTGCTCTTAGATAGAGTGACCCTGAAGACTGATCAGGATCTGATTAATTCACAGTGCCATTTATAGCTAAGTTAAAGGAATTAATTTATTCCTCATTCCCAATCTGGTAGGCTGTCTTTCAGGTCATCAACATAGATGGTGCCAACAAACTCTGCTTTGGAGTAACTGATACTGCATCATGCCTCAGAAAAGAAAAGCAAAAAAAGGCTGTTTCAGTGAAAGTCAAAATGAAGTACACACATTTGTGCACTTTTCTGTGGAGGTAAGTGTTCATGTACTGATGAAATTCTGATAATTTTCTCATCTGATTATTTTTCTGCACATTTCAGGGAATAGTTTGTCTAGCTAGTGCCCATTAAGTGCAGCATATAATATAAGTATGGTTGCACCTGATAAGGATCAGTACATATACCCAAGTCAACAATAATACAAGTCTTCTAAAAATATACATGTTTCTCATATGTCATCATGGCTCAGGATGCCAGGAAAATGCAATTCATATGCAAGTGTAATAAAGTGGAAAAATCATCAGTGTTCTAGTAAGTCTTTTTGGTTTTCCTCACTTTGTAGAGATTCAAGCAATTTTTAAAAATATGCACTGTCTTTGCAATTTTGCTGCCAAGAAAGAAAAGCTGGTTCATTCTGTAATATAACCCTGTAATGTGGCTGTCTCATATTCAGCTTTTATATTATTCAATACTGTTTGAAGTGTTTCCAAGGTGACATCTAGCACACCCTGGCTTAGTAAAGTATTTAATTAGCATAATGACTAGCCAATATGATGAGGGGAAAAAATCCTCTCTGGGTCGAGTCAGGAGACACACTTACCCTGAACTATATCTGTTCTGTTTTAAACAAACTGCTCTTTTATTAGAGACACTGTTTTTTAAAATCATAAGTACTTGAACTTTTTCTGTATGTTGATTTCCCCCCGCTTCCTGATTTTCTAAGGGGAAAAAAATACTTGAAAATGTGTTTGTTAGGGTGACACTGCCTCTTAAATTCTCCAATTTTTTATTATAAATTCTTTTTCCCCCACTAAATACATAGTAATCTTGGGTTCAGTTGGGAAGACATTCTTTGTCTTTTTGTTACTTACAGATGCATAATAAAAAACAGTGTATAAGATTTTGTTTCCTTGGTAAATGATAACAAATATTGCCAGGCACTCAATAGGTGGCACTGTTCCCCACAAGCTGGACTCATGCAATGTTTTTACGTGAAGAGAGGCAAAAGAAAGCCCAAACAAAAAGGAGTTCAATATTAAAAAGTGAATAGTGCAGAGCAGGACTAATCTGATCCTGAAATTAGCTGCTTTTTTCTCCTGATTTGTAGCACTCACTTGGCTCTGTGGAAAGGCATTATTTGGTGGCCACACTGAGTGAGAAAGCCAGCAAAAAAATTAATACATCTATGCATAACAATACGAATAGGACTCTTATTTGTATTCAAAGAAAATGCTGAAAAAACATCTCTCATGGACTGCAGCCTCCCAGATTAAGAACTGCCTACCCACAGCACCTAGGGTGCTGGTCATTCCAGGCACAAGAACACAAATGCTCTCAAGAACTCTGCTATTTTGTATTAAACAGTGCTTTAAAAACAGTAATTCCAGAATCCTTCAAAAAAGACCATTACTAGATTTCATCTTGGCAGTGTGGCAGGAAGTGCCAGAACCGATTCCATTTTTATAGCGCTAGGGATGACTAGGCTAAGGAAAGTCTTCAGAGTTCTGTGCGTTTATTCTAGGAGAAAAGTTCCCATTCACATTAATACAGTTTTGGCTGTGCCCTTTCCGGTTGCTATATGCTACTTCAGGGACATTTTGCAAGGTCCTGAGGTTAGCAAACTTTGGATAGCCATTGGCAATGGTCTTGGGTAATATTGCAAAACAGAGGTTAGGAGATCTGCTTTCTCCTCACTATGAACCATAAGCTTGGCAGGTTGTTCAACTCTCCTGTCCTGGTATCTCTTCTATTAGCAAAGTGGGGATAATAATCTCATTGGCATCTCCTAGTTTTGCTCACCTAGGTGTGACAATTCATGTATTTTTGAAATACTTAGAAACCCTCAGAGAATGCTGTGTGAGTACAAAGCCTTGTTTTATTTTATTATTCAGTGTACTCTGTCTAAGGAGATACTTAGTTTCCATTTTGAAATTTGCCATAAGAGGCAAACTAGTGAGAGTTTTGGAGAACTATTAAATCACACTGAGATTTTAAGAAAAAGGAAGAAAGAAGGGAAAAAATTAAAAGCGCCACTCCTCAAATCTAATCCTATCTAAACAGGGAAAACTTTTGCATTCTTTGCTTCTGCTGCAAAAAGCCCACAGATATCTTGACAGAAATTTATACACAAAAAACCATCAGAGAGCTCCCTACTTCATATGACAGGTCTCAGCAATTCAATCATTTTACTATGTTTTGGAATTGCTTTTCTATTGATAACGTAAGCCAATCTATAGAAAAGCACAAGTTAGAAGTCCTTTTTTGGAGATAGGAGGCAAAGCTTTCACTTGTAACTTGCACATTTTGGATGAAATGCATCATGATATGTTTAAATAAATGAATGGTTCAAAACATGTCTGTTGATTTCATGGCATTTAATGTAGTTCATGTTTATCTGCAAGCATATCCTTTTTTCCCAAATACTAATGAATTTCAACTGCAGCACAAATGGTGCACACTCTTTTTTCAGCAATAAACACAGAAGCTAGGGAAGAAGGAACATCATGCAATTCTCTGGAGGTTGTAGTGTACTACACACTTCCTTTGCCAATTTCTTACAGTGGATGTTTTTCTAAAACCTTTGAACTGCAACTTCATTCTAACAAGAGGGAAAATATCCTGTTTAATCAATAAGACATGGCAGGGCGTGAATAAGTGCATATTTATGATCAAAGCTGCTTGTCCTAAATGAACATTCTCTGGTACAATTCAGTGAAATGTCTGAAAGAGAATGCAATTTTTTAATAAAATGTTACTTTTTGTCAAAGATTTTCCATAATCTTAATTAAATGAACAGACTAATAAACTCTGAGTGGTGAATTCTTCTGTTTTACATTCTAGCCAATTAGATAATTCAGTTTTTCAGGCATTTTTTATTGTGCAGACTAAATGGTTGTATAATGTTTAGTTGATTTTTTCTCCATCTTAGCAGAAAACAGAACTAGCAGTAAACAGAAAATTATATAATTGACTAAAAATTAACAGAATAGTTTTCTGGCCAGCCCTAATAATTAAAACAGCATATAAAAAAACCCCAAAAACCCTCTTGGATTGTATGACATAAGAAACTGTGCAAATAAGAAATTTTACTGCTGATGTAAAGACCTGTTTTTGCACTTCTGGAAAACATTTAAGTTCCAATAGATATTTTGGGTATCCTAATATGTGATATCAGCTACTAAATACTGAGGCAGAAACATGCATAAGTGATACCTTTCTTTTCTGCATTAGAGCTCTAATGTTCTTTCCTTCTCCAGTGCATGTGTTCCGTCTTCATTTTCTATTGCTGTGCAGCAAATCCCTCCTGCTAAACCGACAACACGACTGAAAATGACTACTGAAAGCAATCCCCAGAAAAATGTAGAAGCTGGAAAGGGGAATTAGATGGAAGCAAAGATAGAACTGGGATCCCATCAGTTCCTCTCTCTGATAAAGTAATTAAAATTGAAAGCTGAAAGTTCAATATGTGCTTCTCAAGGGATACTGAGAGTGTGCTGCGAAATTTTGCTGTTTTGAAATATTTTCTGATCAGAGATCAAAGTGGTTCATCCACATGTGAAAAATTACAGGAAATGCAGGTCATTTCTGAATCCTGTATAAAAAAAGTGAAATAAGTTTTATTAATGCTGTAGGCTTAGTTTGTGGTGATTGGGAATGAGGCTGTGGCTGAGCCTCGCCCCTAATGGGCTACAGCTGTGTAGGACAGGTGAACAGTTGCTGGGGATTAGATTTGTTTTTGTGAGGTGGGTTGTGTTTTTTTTTTCCTTACAGATTTTTTTTTCCTGTAAGTTACCAGGAAACTAGCTACTAAGTACTTATGGGTGCTTGAGGAAAACAAAGAAGTGGCCAAAGGAGAGTGTAGCACTGGGCTACACCTTTTTTTTTGGTCTCTNCTGTTATTCTTATCCCCATATCTTTGCCTGAGAGCCCACTTAATTTTCAAAATTATAATAATTTGGAGGGAGGGGATTTGAAATCTCCATTCTGAGGGAGGCCCTGCCCCTCCCTAGCAGACACCTGTCCTTCAAACTAAGACACCAGTAGTGAAGGCAAAGAAGCTGGGGTGTACCGACTGATCACAAACGGGTAGAGAGGACACACAGGTGCAATGCATGTAAGATGAAGGGTATAAAAGGCTGTACTGAAAGACAGTACAAGGTGATGCTTGGAACCTTCTTTGGTGTCAGTTTTACCTCCTCCATCATAATACCAGTAACTAATCCACACCCATGAGCTCAACACCTTTGCTCTGCTAAAAGTGTTTAAAGGAGGCATTCCTTGGTTTGCTTAAGACTGCCTTTCTAAGCTTGTAAAATGTACAACTTTCCTGAGGTAATGCAGAGTATTCTTGTCTGGGTGTATGCTCTGAAGTTGCAGATCTGAGCCTTTTCATCATTCCTCAATGTCTGTATCAGAAATGACATGTCTGGGGCAGGGGTGGGTGAGTGAATCAGTGGGAGAGGACTTTAGCAAAACTCTAGACTTCCTCTCTATCTGTAAAGTAAAATTGTCCCTTCTTGACTCACCTTTGACAGTATAAGTTTGATCTGGAAAACCAGAAAGACTTTTTTTGACAGTTTCTGTACTTCCTCAGAACTCAAGCATAGTTGTGCTTAGTGAAAAATCAGAGACTTAGCTAGCCAGAAGGAGGTTTCTTTATCTCCTTGACTCCCAGTACAAAACAAGTAAAAAAGATGGATAGCTTTCAAAGAAAACTTTCCTACTATTTATTGTGTGCCCTTTTGTATGTACTTTTATTTTTTTTTTAAATGACATTCTCATTTGGACCCCAAAGAAGGAAAATACAAATTAAAAAGACAACCCTTGAGTTGTAGAAAGAGCTAGTCCAGCCCTCGAAGGGAATTTTTTAGTCATGTTTCTTTGTTGAATTTGCTAGATAAAAGCATTTTGCAAGTGAACAATGTTGTGAAGAATATCCTGTGGATGAACACAAGAGCCTCTTTGCTGAAACAGAGTAAATACAGGATGCTTCAAAGCCTAAGCAGTTCAGTGTTGACCAAACAAGAACTGTGGTCCCTGCTCACGTTCTAGTCCTTTTATCATACATATTTCTCAAAATATTAACTCTACTATTTTTGTGTTTGCTGCAAGCACATATACCTAGGGAAAAGATGCACCTTTGAGACCAACTTTAAATGCAGCTTCCAACACTTTTCACAATTGCTTAACTCCCTCCACAGTTATGGAGGTGATAAAATTTTTTGGTTTTACTCTCATCATGATAGTCTTTCAGCAAAAAGTCATCTTTGTCTTTTCAGAATTTAAATATATTCTTGCTACAAATACACAAAATCACTCTGTCTCTCAGATTTTTTTTTTGCAGACTTTCTTAAGCCTATTGTATTGTAGACCCTACTTCTGTAGCATGAGGCTCTACTTTTTTATTTGCCTAAAGCACACCTATTGAGCACTTCATTTTGCAGCCCTTAAAATAAAGGTAATTTTTAAAATACCATTTCAAAATAACAGCATTTCCACGATTTTTTTGCCTAGCAGATGTGTTTTATTTCAGTCTATACACATACATGGTATCTCTTTTGGTCTGTGCACAGAGCTGTATTCATTCAGACAGTTTTGTGCCATTATTGCTTAAGATTCATTGGTGCTTTTTTCTTCCAGATGCATGCATCTTTATGGACAATTTAAAAGAGCAGCAGAATATTTTTGTCTTTATGACTATATTTTTGTCAGCAATACAGAAATAAATTGTTTTAAGCGGCCTGTGGCTTCAACCAGTGGTCTTCAATTAGTCTCCAGGGTACTGTAATGTTACAGAAAGTACCTGGCACAGATATTTGGAAAGCAGTGTTTAAATAACAAATTATTTTATTCTATCTACCTTGCTTTGCCTACTGCTTTTTTGAAATGAGCTAATTGTATAGTTTATTTTAAGAAAAACATGTCAGGAAAACTAAAGAATAACAATTGCAGTTAAGTGCAGCCATATTTGGAAAGGGCTGCATTACTAAATGGTTAGA
Organism: Illadopsis cleaveri; assembly: GCA_013399915.1. Taxonomy (NCBI): domain Eukaryota; kingdom Metazoa; phylum Chordata; class Aves; order Passeriformes; family Timaliidae; genus Illadopsis; species Illadopsis cleaveri. The sequence goes on from VXBB01016411.1 coordinate 70,438, forward strand.
TCCCAGGGTCTGGTTAGGAATGACTAGTAGAATTAAACTAAAATAATTTCAACAATGATTTATTTTAAAGAATGTGCTGTTCTTGTGTAATGATAATTGCTTACCAGATTAGAAAGTGAAGTCACTGTGATTACCACTAGGAGGGGATATTACAAATGAGAGGCAAGGCATTTGCTTTTATTTGGTTCTTAACCTGATGAGTTCCAATTTCTCTGCATATTCCTTTGGGAAAGAAAGAGACAGAGAAGCTCCCTTCATAATATCCTCATGATATGAGATAGCAACTATCTTTTCAGCTATGTAATTATCTTATTCCTTACTGTTATCTGTAATACTCACATCATCACTGGCATTCTGGATGGTTTCACTGCTCATAAAGATGTAGCTGTATCTTTTCTCTTTCCATTTTATTGCTCTTCCAGTTAAGATTTATTTTTCCGTTTGTTTACCAAATATTTTTGAAAGCATATACAATTAAATACACGTTACAGCTAGTATCCTAACTTTAGTGTGCAGTCAGCTTATTTCTTCCTTTTAGGAACATTCAGAAATAGAAAAAGCTGAATCCAAAATCCATTGATAACAACTGAAACCCAAATGTGCAGGAGGGAAGCAAACTGAACCCTTGAATGCATTTATTTGTTGATGTTACTGATATTTTATTTGTATTCTTAAATCAGGAAAAACTGAAATATGCTTTAGTATTTTGTAATAAAACAGTTTTAAAAATACATGTTAATCACACTTTTGGGAACATATTATTACAATAAGCAAATTTTTTACATCTTTCTGCAATGTATCCCAGAGGATTCAGAGAAGAAAAGCATGTCTGAGAAATTTTAAATTCAGTGCCTGTCCCCAATAATAAAATGGTAGTAGCTGCTCTCTTATTTTTATTTGTTACTTGTTTCATGTTGTTTTATAGTCCAGAAAATTACTTACTGTATATGCTCAAGTATCTTTTACATAAGGTTGCAGAAGATTTCTTTGACATTACTGATCCCCCTGCAGTGAAATGCTTTGATGTAGATTTATCAGTTGTGTTGAAACTATTGCTTATGGAGAAGACCTAACTTAGAAGAAATTACTCAAAGACACGTTGTTCCTCCAAGCTTATTAGCCGCGATACAGCTTTCTGTCATTGTTCAAATATTTAGTTGTCCTCGATGTTTCCATGTTTTAGAGCTGTTTTGATCACTGTTATTTTGACCTTCTGTCATCTCTAGGAAGAGAGTTACTGGTTATTATGGATCCTTTCTTGCCTCTCTTTTCTGTCTCATTTTCTTTTTTGCGTCTCTTTTCTGCAGTTATCTGTTTATGGTTACGTCACTTTATATATAGTTTCCTCTTGGAAATTCTTAGATTCTGAAAAACATTTGAAAGACTTGAAGTGTGTAGCATGAGTTCAAAGTTATCTCTACACCTATATCTGACTTCTTACTGTGTGCTTTTAAACTTCACTAGCATTGCAAATATAACAAGGCTAAACCAAAGTGACTTTTAAATCCTATGGGGGTTTTTTTCCCTATCATCCAGGCTGCCACATTAGTGTGGTGAGGCACTAGAACAGGCTGTTCACAGAAATTGTACAGTAGCCATCCCTGGTGCTTTACACGTGCTTGTTTGGTGGCAAGTTCTCTGTCTGTGGCAGAGGGGTGGAACTAGATGATCTTTAGGGTCCCTTCAAACTCAGGTCATTCTATGATTCTATGTGGTGGTACGACAGGGTGTAATGGATATAAACTAAAAGAAGGCAGGTTTAGGTTTGATATTAGAAAGAAATTCTTTACTGTGAGGACAGTGCGATACTGGAACAGGTTGCCAGAGAAATTGTGGGTGCCCCATCCTAGGAAGTGCTCAAAGGCTGGGAGTTGAAAAATCTGGTGTAGTGGAAGGCGTTCCTGGGTTAGAATGAAATTATCTTGATAGTTCCTTCCAACAAAAAGCATTCACTAATTCTGTGGTATCAACCAAATGGCTAAACCTTTCCTTTCCAGGATAAATATTGACATTCTGTATATAGTCCCCAGAACCAAGGGGTTCTCATTCACAGCTTTCTGTTTGTTGGAGAGTTTTCTAATCATGCAGCTCCAGGGAAGTGTAGGCTGGTACTTTCTTGGCCTCCTCAGATGCAGACAGAAATACAGCATATGTAGGGCACAGGGAAAGCAGGTATGAGTGAGCAGGATAGAAAGTCCAGTTACGAGAGTAAAATCCTTGGAAGACAGAGGTTAGGAGTGAAGATCCTGTTTTTCAGGACTGTTCACGTGGGCTACAATTAAGAGAACGATTTGGGGAAGAGAAAACAGTTACTTATTCCAGACTGTGAATAAAATTTCATTTTTCCTCAGAGATTAGACTATCAGAACTTCACCTCTGCAGAAAGATAATTTAAGCTTTTGAATATCTTGGCCTGAAAAACACCTTTAAGTTTCACCGGCTACACAGGAATTCTCAGCCAATGGAAGACACCTCAGAATATCCCCCAAACACAATTTATTTTCCTGCCATGCTTATATTCTCTAGCTTCTTTGCACACTCAGTTTTCTCCTCTGAAAAGGAGAGGGGGTGGTTTGGAAAACTGTGCTCAAGATCTGTTTTTCTGTCAATCCCAAGAAACATACCTCAGCAAAGGAACAGTTTACAGACTGGTTCTTAAGAGCTCTAAGTGCAACTGGATAAAGTCAAATAACAGCTCTCAGCTGCTGTACCACTAGTAATAATTGCTATACTGCAATGGCTTGGAAACTGCCTGGGGCTTTTTGGTCCCAGTTTTCAAACTCCTTGCTTATCTTATAGGTAACATGGATATGTCTTTGCTAAAAATACAGTTGAACATAAAAAAATAATTCCAAGACCACTGGGACACTGAGGAAGGACTCGGGGAAAGAGCTGAAGAGGAGAAGGGCAGAGGAATCTGAGGTATGAGGAAAAAACTTATAACTCCACAGCTTTTTTAAGTCCTCCTTCTCAGAAAATATTGACTGAAATGACATGGAAGATTTCCTCTTAACCACAATTTTAAAAGCTTTCATAAATATTGCAATAAAGTTAAATTCATTCCTAGTTAAACCCTAACACTGGCATAAGCTTATTTCTTGTTCTGATGACTGAGCTGCAGCAGAGAAGCAGCATTTGAAAAGCAGAGGATTTATACTGCAAAATTTGAAAAATCTTTCTTCATGGAATAATAAAGGACACTCTCCATATTTTGTTCTAATAGCCAATGAAGTATAAGACCAGCTAGAAAAATAAGGCTGGCAGAAACATAGAATAAATTAGGAAATTATATTTACAGTACCGTCCATTACCACAGCAGAATTTTACTTTATAATACAAACTTTTCTTGTAAGCTACAGCACGCCACGGAAAAAAAAAAAAAAAAAAAAAAAAGNTGCCAGCAGAATTCAAGACAATCTTTAGGCCTTGAATTTGTGCTCCTTGGCAAAATACAGATAAGTTTTCATGCTGAATTGGCATATCTGGTATCCTCACAAACACTTCTGGTGGTGGCCTACGAGCCTGTAGCCATGGCTGAACATCAGAAAAACTCCAACAGCATGTTTGGTTTTCTGCCTTTCTTTCATGCATGAGGGAATGCCATTTGTCACAGTGTCTGGCTGTCTACTGGTTGGCATAGCTACAACTCAACTGCTTCCATGCTTTTTGGCAGCAGCATCTTATTCCCATAGGGTGAGAATTTTAATGCAAGGATAAACATATTTTGCAATGTATTGATGGTATGATCACTCTGTTGGTTTCTGTCCAGTTGAAATTAATTTCCAACTGATTTTTGGAAAACAATTAAGGTAGTTATTTTTACCATGGAAACTCTAAAGAAGTAGTTATGTTTTAATAGTAGCAGATTTGTCTGAGAGTTGTCATAAAAACTGAGGTTAATTGAGGTACTTGGAATAAAGAACTGTCCTTCTTTTTACTGAAAGAGAAAATGATGGTAGAGTCAGGGGCCCTTGATTTTATATTTCAGTACTGCCCAAGTATTTGATTTCATGATATGCCATTGGTTGGGTTGACTCACCCATGGAATGCTTATTCTTTTGACTTTTTCATGGCTCTGCAAGCAATTAAAGGGAGCCTTTTTAAAGTTAGTGTAAACTTTACTTAATCCTAAATTTCCTACTATTTTCAGTCTAACAGACATTGATGATATTAGTCACAGTGCCATAGTCTTTAAAAAATGAAACCATACAATTCAAAATCACATGAGAATGCGTACATGCTATGTCCATGGGATGCTGCCATTTTTGTCTTCTGTGGAAAAATATGCAGAGAAAGAGATCCCTGAGCAGGAAGCAGTTCAAATTTGTTGTACTTCATATTTCAGAGTGCACACTGCATGGTTGCCTTGGCCATTCTTTTTTGGTATTCTGGTATACTTAATATTTTAATAAATATATTCAAAAAAGAGCCGTGTGTTAGATACTACAATTTAGCAGATACGTAATTAGCTCCCAAAAATTCAGCTGTGCGAACTTTCAGTTATGTAGGTCTTCATTCCTGCATGTACATCAGGGTTTGATAATTGCTCACCCCAGCTGATCCAGACACATTCAATAAAATATCCTGCAGTAGCTTTCTGGGGTAGTATGATATCATAATTTTTTCATTGTTCTTAAATTATGAAGCAGTTTCCAGAGTCTTTGCCAAAGCCTCCAAAATTACACTGGAAACGTTAGAACTTTTTTTCTGTTCTCAATAAAATATGAGGCTGCTCAGATGAGGCATCATTTCTTAACCCGTATTGTTTTTCCTTCCAGTCTTGAATCTAACCAGCTCTTTTTGGTAGGGTTTCTATTAAGACTCAGTACTGATTTTTGCTGAAATGTATGCTGTATTTGCTGTTGTTTACAGTTAAAGCAGTGGTTTAGCACAATCTAAATATACCTTATATATGATAGACTACAATTGGTCTTTATTTTCCTTTGTTCTCGGTCAGAGCTGGTACTTGTCATCCATCTCATTCTGCATTACATTTTTTAGAGATTTTTGAGTGGACAGTCATGATGCCAGCTGTTGCTGTCCTAAGAAGCCACTTGAAACAAATGGACTAGTATCCTGGTAACCATTTGTAGCCTCATTCCTTCTTCAGCTGTTACACCCCCTACTGTCAATGACTTACCCAAGAAATAGATGGGATGATAAGAGACAGGAAAGCAATGTCACTTTCCAAAGTGAATCCCAAGAAAAACAAGTCTTTCTCTCGAGTTTTAAAAATTAATCTAAAAATAGGTCTGTGAAATGGTATTTGTGCTAATTAAATACCATGTTGAGTAGGTCTCATTCTGCAAAATGTCAGCAGTGTAATTTCCAGTGGGCCCTGCTTTTTCTACCTTGTCATCTTTCACCAATCAGGGTTTTCATGTAGAGGGAGATTGGCTAAATGTCCCTTGTTGCATACCCTAAGGGAGTTTGTTTGGGGTTAATTAAATAATCTAACAAAGCAGTTAGTGGCTGGTTCAGCAGTGTGCTAAGCCAGTCCCCTGAGGGTGAAGGACATTGAGTACCTTTTGAGGTTAGGCCTTTTGAACAAAAAACAAACTAACTTTTCTCTTCAGTTGCAAAGACAGACACCTTCCTGTACTTGATCATGTTGAATTAGTGTGAGTGTACAGAGCATATCTTACTCATCATCCAAGCAAAATCTTCTTCCACAGGGCTGAGAAAGAAGGTGAACAGTCCAGCATTTATAAATATTTTCTGTTTACCACTCTGCGTAAAAATATCTACAACCTCAGCCTCCTGTGTTCACCCTTTCAGAAACCTTAAGACGGAGAGATTTATTAATTTACCAAAATAAAATTTTAAGTCTGAATTTTGCATTGGAGAAATACCTAGGATTCCAGAAGTCAGGGAGTCATTTTCCTTCACTCTATTTTATTCAAAGGAAACTGTGCAATATCCCCTTAAATAGGATAGCTAGATAGTAGGATAGTAGGATAGATAGCTGAAAACACAGAGGTCATTTAAGCAGAGAACTGCCACTGGCTTGTTTTTACTTCTTACTCCCTTGTTCCTGTTTTCACTGACTTTCTTCCATACCATTTCAAGAGAATAAACTCCACAGTTTTATTGGTACTGTCCAGCCTACAAATATGAGTCCCCTAACATACAGTGTGTTCAGAATAAAACAATTAACTCTTGACAGACCGCATTTTAAATCAGTTGGGGTTTTTTTAGGAGTAATTCCTCAACATGCAGTATAAACATAATCAAATAACATACTACGAAATATTAAGTTTATGGTCGTCCAGGTCTGGAAGAAGCTTAAAACACCTTCTTGTAGTTGCATAACTAAATACCTTAGTGTTCTTCAACTTTTATGGAGACCTTCTAGTAATGATGAGAACATTTGCCTCCATGTAATACAAAACACACCAGCAGCTCTTTCCTTTAATGAAATGATTCCTATGATTTAATTGAGAAAGTTTCTTAGTGACTGCATCAGAACTCCAAAAGCAGCATGTGCACTCGGTAATTAACCTTCAATGGCAAACCAAACTAAGTCCTATTTTTGATTCTTTTACTTGTGTATAAAATTATACAAATGAATAATACCAGAGGTTCAACTGGAAAAAAACTGTTTCTAAATGACTGGCTGTTTTCTGTCCTTTCAAGAGATTTGAATACTCTCAAGATCAAAACAAATATTTATGATTTTTCCCTTGTCTCATCCTTTTTTTTTACAGAGCCATAGATGAAAATATTTTTTAACCCGTATTTGGCATTTTTTCACTTTCAGCTCTGGGAAAGTGATCACTGGGATATGCCAGAGAGGCTTTGTTTCTTTTTGTGTTTTCTCTAGCTGAAAAAATATTTATCTTTCTATTGGAACAGGGACACTAAAAGAGACATTGAAAACAAAATCTGCCATGAACCTGCAGAAGGTTACTGTCTGAGTTTCCCCTAATCTATTTAAAAGCAGCAAATAATATTGATAATATGGATACTAAATACGTCAAGGCATTGTCTTTTTGCCCATATAAATTGCTCCACTTTTGGAATAGTTAAACTGATCCTAAAGTAACCCCTTTTTTTTGAGAAATATACAAATCCAAACCACACAGATTTGGAAAATCATCATTTCCTGTCCTGGGAAAATAATTATGAGAGGGTATCTTTATCAACAAAAATAATTTAGTTTAGAGCACCTTGGAGATTCTTTGCCCTCAACATGATGATGTTTTATCACGTTAACCTGGCAAACATGGTATTTCCTGGTGGCCTTAGCAAAGCAGTAGGAATAGGGTGAAAAATTTACAAATCCTCTCTAAACTTCTGCTTAAATAGTAACAATTTTGTCAGAACTCTGCTTCTGTTGTGTTTGTGATTGCCCAATAATAAAATTTTCTTTCAAACTTTTTTCAATAAAGAATATAGATCAACAAGTAAGTTGCCTTGAAGCTGAGGCAATTCTAAAAGTCTTTGGAGCCCATGAAACATGCAGCCATCAAAATGAAAAACAATCCTCTATCAAATTAAAGATTTTATCAAAAACTACCACATACCTTGCCTATTTTTGTGGAAAATGTTACTATCTTTTTAAACTATTTTTCCTGTCAGTAAAGTCTATGCTATTTTAACATCACTTATGATCACTTTTTCATTTAATGTTGCTTTTCTGGTTTAGAGTTTTTAAGCTTTGGGCTAAGAGCAAATAAAAAGTGTGATAAAGAAGGGGTTCTCTTAGTTGTGACAGAATGCTTAGAGAAATATAGGTCCTCTCTGGAGCTGTCATTTGTTGCAATTTGGAACAAGACAGTTTGCAAAAGGGTCCATGTAAATACTCAGGACTGCTTTCTTCTGAACGAACTCAAGAATATTATAAGATTTCCAGTCATAATTTTTGATTCAATTTTCAATCATAAAAACTATCTGTGTTCAAAATTTTTGTTCTCAGTCATGAGATTTCTTTGAACAGCTTGTTGCCTACCCATAATTGCTATAATACTCTTGGGAACAACACAAAAAAGAAGCAAATTAATTAAGCAATTTTAAAAAAGCCTGAAAGGCATTTTCCCTTCCCCCTCCTCTCTACCCCCTCACCCCCGCTTTTTTTTTTGATAGAATTTATTTCAGTTTTTTTTCAGGATTCTGTTTTTTCACAGTGGAGGTGTTTTCATTGTTGAGTAGATGTGTCTTGGTTTGGGAAGACAGGTATCTGCCAGGGAAAGCCGGAGCCTTCTTTGGAATGGA
>VXBB01016418.1:0-12108 GCA_013399915.1 Illadopsis cleaveri
TATTGGTCAGTTTGCAGAAGGGAGGACTCTGGGAGGTCTTTTAGTACAAAGGGGCCTACAAGAAAATGAGAGGAAATTTTACAAGGGTGTGTAGTGATAGGCCAAGGGGGAATGGTTTTAAACTGAAAGAGGGTAGGTTTAATCTGGCTATCAGGAAGAAATTCTTTACTGTGAGGGTGGTGAGACACTGGAACAGGTTCCCTGAAGGAGTTGTGGATGCCCTGTTCCTGGAAATTCAAGGCCAGGTTGGGTGGGGCTTTGAACAACCTGATCTAGTGGAAGGTCATCCTGCCTGTGATAAGGGGGTTGGAACTAGGTGATCTTAAAGGTGCTTTCCAGCCAAATCAATCTATGATTCTATGATTCTTACTGGTTTAAGCAGTCCAATCTACAGGGCAAAGAAGAACAATAGAAATGGACTTTTTTCTTATATTCCTACTGCTGTTTTTTGCATAGGGGTACAAGTTTGTAATACTTATTATCTTGCATTAAGAATATCATATAAACACCTCCCCGTACCAGTGTTTTAGCTGTATGTATAATACAGAAAAAGTCATCAGATTGTGTCTTACTTTCAAGTCAACATCAAAACAGCTATAAATGAAACAGCAGTTATGAGGTTTAAACAATGAATTGAAAAAATACATGTAACTTTATTGCTCCTTTTTTATTGTAAAGTTCTGTTGCACTCTAGCCTGAGCATCTTAAAACATCCTGCAACTGTAAATGATACTTTGTTGCTATTACTAAAATACATGCTTTAGTTCAAAGATGAAGTCAGTTTAAAATACTATGAGTCCTATTTTTCAGTGATAGACATGCAGAGTTCTTCCAAGAATTATGCAGAGTTCTCCTTGATTTGTTACTACCTACCTCCACAAAAATTTGTGCAAGGAGGATGGTTTCAACAGTCAAATATTACCATCTATGAAATTCTTTTAGCAGTAGTGGTTTTCCAATAACATGTTAATGTTCAGTATTGTTCTACTCTAGAAGGAGCAACTAGACATACTAGTGACTTTCTAAATATTTTTCTTGCCTTAGTGTCTTTACCTGCATCATGGATAAAAACACATAAAATTCTAAATGAAGCAAGATACATAACCCCTCCCCTAAACAACATGGAAACATATCCTATTTCTGGAGCACATGCTTAGTCTAAAATATTTCCAGCCACTTCCTATGCTTCCCACTTGCTATCTCACCCCTAGAGTCCACATGCCAAAGACAGGCTTCACTCCTTTGCTCACACAAGTCCAGACTTCTTTACTCTACAGGGCACTTACTAGAGTATTTTTGGGGCAAAGTATGTGATATGATCATTTGCCTCAGACAGTGTCAGAGGGAGAAAACCAGGAGAAGATGACAGCAAACAGCTCCCCACACCACCAGGTTTGTTGCAGGAGCAGCTGGTGTGGATTTGTGTCTGGAGTGCAGAAACCCACCTCTGTCATTACTGCTGGTTTACCTGGGCCATGGCTGGAGCTGCAGGTGTGTAGTCTCAGGGCCAGCATGAGGACTACATTCATCTAAGTACCACACATTGTCAAACCTTGGGACACTGAACATAGGTCATGAGTTGGCATAAGCACACCAGATCAGACTGGCAAGAACAGCTCTACAAAAAACTGAACTCCCTTTGAACTGTGGTCTGCGTTGCTCCACAGTGGCATGGACTCAGCTGTCATATCCATGCTCCAGAAAATGAAAGATGGTTTTCCTCTACTCAGGAGTCCTACAAAGGGTGACTAATGCATGCAAATGTTGACGTTTTCTTGCTTGCTCCAACAATCAGTGGGAATCTCATTGGCAATACAGATCACAGCTTCTTGGAAAAATTTATAAGCCAAAAAATATCAGTTCACTAAGAGCTATGAAAATCACATGAAAGAAATACGATACCTGTTTGTTGTTTTCATTGGTACAATGCAGCCTTTTAAGGGACACAAAGTGTCTTATTTTCCTAGCAACAGAAATAATTTGTTACCATATCAAATTATAAAGAGAGAACTGAAGTGATAAATGATTATTTTTTAAAGGAGATATCTCCAAGCCCTCAGGAAAACAGATACCAAGCCCAACATCAGCAAGACAACTGGGTGACAAGCACTCCTTCAGCATAACATTGAGGTTTTTATCCCAGGACACCTGATCCTTCTCTTGGTCCAGGAATTCTCCTGCACATCTGGGAGCTGAATTTGGCAACGTGTCTGTTCAAAACTGCAAACGTGGGAACATGTGCAAGCACACACACCAACATGGGGGTTGCCCAGTTGCTAAATACATGGAGGGTCATGTCAAACTTACAGATGCAGAAAGCAGAGAAAAGGCCCTAAAACCCAGAAAGCAATTATGTTCTGGACAAGTTAGTTACCCTCCTTGACCGACCACAGGTGTTATCTTCACGTGCTGCTGGATACTGTCTCCTGATTTTCTTCTGGCATAGTAAACTCCTTGCCATTCCTAAAGAAACACACAAACCAGAGACAGCATCTGAGCACACGTAGCTTGCAGTCAAGTATTTGTTTATTACTGCATAGTCCTTGTGGATTAAATTACTATTTTTATTTCATGGTTGTCTTTTTCAAAATTGCATAAAATTTATGTACTCTTAAGTATAACACAGAGAGAGAGAGTGAGCAGCAACTATTCACCCAATAGAGAACAGCACCCCTAACTAAAATAAGGACAGCATAATTATGTTCCTCTTGGGAGAAGGTATTTTTTACAAGGAACTTTACAATTTTTACAAGGAACTTTAGGTATCATCTATTTAAAGAGGTGACAAACATTCTTCCTAGGTGCCACCATAAGGAGCAGTGGCTGTAACACATCTAGAGGATATCCCTTGGCACCAGCAGAAAAGAGCCCTGTGCCAAGCACCATTCAGCTTTGAAGTTGTCAGTTGTCATGCAATATATATTCTAAATTTCAGAAGGCCTTGATCTAAAGATGTTCTTCAACTAACCTCAAAGAGGAAAGATCTTAGGGAGGGAACTACCTGGCAGCAGGGTAGGATTAAGTTGGAAAATGGGTAGAAGATACCTTTGAGCAGGCAGTGCTGGCTGCTGGGCAGCCCACATAAATGAGGAGGAGCACAGCAGGAGTGGCTTGCAGGTATTGCTAATGAACCAAGGTGAACCTGCAAGCAACTCCAGACAGTGACTCACAAAGCTCAGATCACTGCTGGATGTGACTCAAAGGTTCAGGAACTCCCTAAAGGTCTTGAAGCAGAACCTGGGACAGAGAAGAGTGACAGATACTTCTGCAACCCAGGGGAGATGGGATAAGAGACTGTTGCATGTGTTAGGGGAAGGTATTCCCAGGCCCGTCACCGCAGGGACAGGAGTTCACAGTGCACTGGAGATATTCTAATTTAGTTATTAGGAAAGCAACTGGCACCCCACTGGGTGCCAATACATTTTGGTGCTTTAAGTATGCAGTCAGTGAAGGCTCTGCTGTTTGACAGAAGTTACACACTTTGGTTGGGTGATTCAGGCATATGAGAGACTGACTGAGGGACAAACTGTTACATTCCAACTTAAAAAGCTCCACGGGCTCTAAGCAAAACAGAAACACAGAAAACATTCTGATATGATCTTAACCCAGCATATCAGCAGGAGTTCAGTCAGATCCCAACAGCAAAGCTAATGAAATCTGTAGTCACTTGTCTGTGGCATGGGCTGTTGTGCTTAGATATCTGAGAAACAGAATTCTGGTCTTACATGTACACTCATGAAGAACACATCTTGTGTTCTTAAACTTACAAATCAGAATAGAATCAGAAATAGCAATTTCACGGGTTTGGTTTATTTGCTTACCTTTCCTTTTTTAATAAATGTATTTATGTTGTCCAAAAGGTCTGCAGAGTTTTTATCACTTTTAGGTAGTTCAGTGAGCTCCTTGCCAATAAGTTCTCCCTTGCAGTACCCCATCATCCGTTCAAAGGCTGGATTAACATACTGCCAAAACAAAGGTACATTAGGACAATATCAAAAAGAACTTATTTAAAGGCTAGTAAGTTATATATAAGTATCAAAGTGTGACAAGTTACATGCTAAAGCCACAACCACACACCTCTACAATTCACTGTTTCTTATATAAAAGTACTATGTCATGATGCAACATTTTATTCAAGTAAGAGGCTGATCAGAGAAGGCAATATGTAATCTATCAGAAGGCACAGAAACAGAACTAATGCAGGTTTTACCAGAAACGACATTACTGAAAACTATCATCTAAATGAAGTTACAGAAGGAAAATTCTTAAAAATTCAGTGGGCATCAGTGTGCACCAACCAGAAATTAAGCAGTTCATTGCACAAGGCTTTCTAATGGGCAACAAAACTACAATACTGATATAGAACAGGCACTACTGAGCCAAGATCTGTTTGAGGTTCCTCTTTCCAAATTCTATTAAAAACTTAACATTTTCCCCCCTACCTGAATGACATGATCTTCACTGGTTATTTCTACAGCTTCCTGACAATGGTCTAATGCCGTAAACACTGCATTACAAGCCCTGAAAGCAGCAAATGATTAGCACATTAGTTTCATTGTTAGAACATTTTGTTCACTATAAATACGTGATTAAATTGTACTTATTGATAGATGAACCACAAAGTAGCAGTTGTTTTGACTAGACCATGTCACTATCTTTATTATGACTTTTTCAGAACATCCAGCCTCAGACGTCCCTGTTGTTAACGTGCTTTTACTGCAGATTACATTGTAAAAGTGCTCATAGGTACTGCAGCATCTTAATAGTATGCTTGTATCTACACACATGCTCTGAACAGCAGGAACTAACAATGAGCAGTAAAAATAACACATCACTGTTACATCAGAAAGTTTTGTGTTCCTAAAGATTGAGAACACAAAAATCACGACAGCAGATATATACAAAGTTTTCCATACAGCAAACAGATTGGCAGTATCAAAGAAACTGTAATACAACACAGTTAAAGGAAACAATTCGAGCCATCTCAAAGTTCTAGTCCAAAAAATGTCAAATTTCCTTCTTCCAAATAATAATGCAGTGACTTGATTTCCATACATCATGGTCTTTCAGCACCCAGATGACCTTTGTTACCCGTTTTTTTTCAGGGCTATCCTTGAACTAATGCAGGAAAGCAAAAGCCTTAACTTCTTGCTATAGAATCGGAATTGCTTAAATTATGGCTTACACAGAATGGCATTAACATTAATATAGGCTTCTAATGTTAGGGAAAAATGTGTGTCTCATAGGATCATAGGATGATTTGGGTTGGAAGGGACATGAAGATCTTGTTGTTCTAAGACCCTGCCATGGCCTGGAAGAGTGAATGCTAGAAGAAACAACTCAGGCATGCTTGCTTCGATAGATGTCAGTACCTCATCTTTGATTTGGTCTAGAGATAAACTAATGATCTTCTCTATAACTCTCATTGCAGGGGGCAAAAAAGCACCATGTATAAACATTCTTGTGCAGTTATTACCTAAAAAACCCAACTTGCTTCCAGGCTGCATATTAGGGTTTGAATTAGGACCACTGACTAGAGAATAAAGAAATACAGGACATTGCTGCTTCTGCTTATTGTGGAAGTAAGTCAAAACAAAACAGGACACACAAAGAGACATGCACAGAAACCCAGACAGGCAGCCATGTGAATAAAGATCTGTAGGAAAAAGGTGTTTTTTACAGAAGATGACAGAAGTTTTTCTCATATAATAAAAGGAGCTCAGGGTGTAATTTTATATGTGATTTTCTAGCAATTCAAGCTGGTTCCCAAGTGTGATTTTGTGCTGTATGAAGGAACTAATTTGTCCCAGTGATAGATGCCTGTCTGGTGATAACAAACGTAATTACATAGACTTTCTGTAAGAAAGCACACAGATATGTTTGCACTCTTCAAGCCTTAGTATTTTCATTTGATCTGGCAAGCAAGCCCGCAAAATTACAAGTTTAAATGGCCCATATCCCCTCTAATTAGCACACAGATTAATTAGCACACAGATGTCCAACCATGTTTCAAACCAGAACCACCTATGTGGAAAAACAGAGTCCATGCTAGGAATGGATTTCTGACCACTGACATGACCTCATCTACTGCTCCCTGGGGCTGGTGATACTTTTTCATCACATTTCTCTTGTGTCTGAGCACATGACATATCCTGACTTTAATTCTATCAACTAACTTTCTGCATTCTCTTCCCTTTCACTTTTACAAAGCTGTGTGGAAGACCTGCAGATCAGCAACAAGAAGCACAGACTTGCAGTGCAGCACTCTTTCTCCCACTTAATTAAACCACACAAATGAAAATAAAAACAAAAAAACACCTGAATGTCATAACCAGTATCAGTTCTGATTAGTTTCTAATGGCATCTGCCTAAAAAGACAGAGGTAAAGGGAAGACATTTCTGCTGAGTTTTGGAAAACAACTATTAAAATTGTATAAGTGAAAATTCAAAATTTTTCCCTGAAATTTTATTGTAATTGCAGTTTGCATGCATGAATATGCAATCACTCAAAATATGAAGTCACTTCACTATCAGTTTGCAAAGAAAACCTTTGAAAAAATCAACTTCTTAAACAGAGATACTGAAACCTGTAGAAAAGTGACAGTATTTTCTGTAGATGGAACTGGAATTAATTTGTGCTGTAGAGAGAACAGCCCCTTCTCTGCATTTCTTTTCTATCATTTCATATGGCTGCATTGCAAAAATATCTACATGCATGCAAAAGCACCTATGTTAAATATAGAATTAGTTACATTAAGGAAAAAGTGCACGCAGGAATGAACATCATTTAACTTCTCACCAACATACAAAACTGTGCTCCTGGCCTGCCAAGCCTTGGCCAAGTAAGAAAATAAAAACTCAGAGCTGAATCAAGATTGCATTCAGTTCAAGCCTTTGAATATGTAAGCTCAGATATGCAAGATCAAGAATGACTTTGTGAAGTTTTACCATCACGTAAATTCACAGTCCACACCTACACTGACCAAGATTTCTCAGGGTACCAGTTACTAAAGCAATGAGTTCATCCTTTACAAAATAACAGAAGGAGAAAATATAAAAGTGTAGTACATAAGTTAACATACAGATGCAAGGCACATATATGTGCAGCTGGGAGGAGGCAGAAAGCAACACGACACAATTATTTAGACCAGGAGGTTGGTGTTTGCAGTTTCTCACACTTGTACATACCGTAATTTGAACTGAGACCTCACTTCCCCGTGCTCTATTTGGACCAGCTCATTGTAACAGGCAGTTACGCTGCTGTTCTCCATGAATTGCTGGAAGACAAATCAAGAGTGCATGAAAATAGGCTGGAAGAGTTTTAAACTTTTTAAAGAGAGCTAAAACTTTAACTTTTTTAAGAGAGCTGGCTTGAGGCCAGCAAAGGCCCACAGGGGTGATTAAACACCTCTGCTGTGAGACAGGCCAAGGGAGCTGAGACTTTTCAGCCTGAAAAGGAGAAGGCTGAAATGGAGAACATATGAAGGTACATCTATATCTGAAGGGAGACTGTGAGAATACAGAGCCAGCTTCTTTCCAGTGGTGCTCGGGGACAGGACCAAAGGCAACAGGCACAAACAGAAGCAAAGGAGTTTCAGGGAGCCTGAACATCAGGCAACACTTTTATTTTCTGTGAGGGTGACCTGGGCACAGGCTGCAGAGAGGTTGCAGAATCTCCCCTCCTTGGAGATGTTCAAAAGCTCTGTGGCATGGTCATGGACAACTTGCTTTAGGGGGCTCTGCCTGAGCAGGGAGGTTGGGCAAGATGACCTCTAGAGGTCCCTTCCAACCTCAACCACACTTTCTTTTCTGGTAGAAATAAACCTTTGTTGTACCTTTTGTGTTGTGAGTAATAATCTTTTCCTCAGGAATGAGTTTCTAGTTTTTAAGACAACACAAATATCTAAATACAAAGCAAGTATGAAAATATGCTAAATCCTTTACTGGATTTTCCCATTTTGTTTTAGCAACCAAACAGATACTCTAAACCCGTCCCCCCAAAAACAGTCTCACACAAAACCAGCATTGCCTTGATGTTTTATTCTGAACATTGATCCTTAATTCAGAATGGAAATGGAAAACCTCAGAGACATGAAAGAAGGAAAGAAGGAAAGAAGGAAAGAAGGAAAGAAAGAAAGAAAGAAAGAAAGAAAGAAAGAAAGAAAGAAAGAAAGAAAGAAAGAAAGAAAGAAAGAAAGAAAGAAAGAAAGAAAGAGAAATTTGGCACTTATTTCCAAGCAAATATTGCAAATATTGCAGCTAAAGCTCTGAAAGTGAAGTAACTTTGCTCCACAAGTAATCTCACTGAGTTCTGAGTCACTGAGTCACTGTGAATTCAGAAGTGCACAAAAGTATACAAAGTAAGAAGCTTGACTACAGTGAAAAAAACTTACTCCAGACAGGAGAGAATGTTCTCTCTCTGTTGGCTCTGAAAGGTCTTATGCTTGCTCCTGCTGAAATCAGAAATTTTATATGGCTACAGAAGTAGATTCTCTGACTTCAGTTAAAGTTTATTGATCAATCACATGCACTGACTTTAGTTATCAGAAGAAATGCCCTCTGTTGTCACTAGTTCTCACAGCACAACTTCAGGCACAGTCCAGAGCAGCACACAAACCTCCAAAAAGCAGCTTTCAAGAACTCTGTGCTTCTGCCCTGTATGAAAAAGTGTGTTTTGGGGACAAGGGGCTTAATTCCAAGTTGTGAGCAAAATGTAAAAAAAGTAAAATTAAAAGCAACTGTTGGCATGGATCTGTTCCACTCCTTAGTGTTGAGATCTTAAAATATTTCTGTAACTTTCACTTCACACACTACAGAATATATGGGAAAACAAAAGGTACAGTATCAAGTTGGCAGAAGCAAAGGGGCAAATAATGTTGTGATTTTGCACATCAAACTGCCTGCAAACAAACTTCTACAGCAGCATAGACTTAAATTTTCAGTTTTAGGATGCTCTTTTAAATATTCTAATACATTTGTGCTAAATTTAAAAGAACAAAGCTATCAATAATATAAAATATATCCTTGATAAATTTATGATTAAAATAAAATTATATCCATGATGGCAACCTATTTTATGAAATAAACTTACTAGAATATACTAGGGCGCTTTATAAACTGAATTTTATAGTAGTGTATTTTACTGAAAAAAAATTAAAATTAACTGAAAAAATTTAAGCACTGCTGCTCACTGACAAAACCCTTGGCACAGATCTTTTGCTAAAAATCAAGGATTGCAGCTTATCAAAGTGCTAACCATGCTCTTAACTGTTGTACAGTCTTCTGCAGATGTACAGAATCATTTATCTAAGGTCATAGTGCTGACGCTGGTCATTCACTGGCAGAGTCAAAACTTGAGAAATCAACTGGGACATGAAAATAGCAAGAAACATTTCTTTTTCTAATCTGTGCTTCTAATGTGACACAAGAATAAGAACATCTCTGAACTCTCAGATATTAGAAGGCAGACAAAACACTTTCTTTTAAAAAAGTTTCGTAGTTATGCAGTACATTTTGATTAAAGTAACACATACTCCTAAATTATTTTTTATTTCATTATAATGGGATTCCACCATTCTATACAGAACTTAGTACAAGCCACAAGAGCTATAAACTAGCAGGAATGCATCCTTCTTTTTGCTTAGCAATAAAAATTAATTTTAATATTAAAGACTTCTTTTATTCCAATACAGAAAGTTTTAATAGTATCTGGTCAACGAGAATCAACATTTTTGTAGGAAAAGAAGTTCAAAATACAAGACAAGGTTATAATTCAGTAACTGGAAACATTAAGATCTCCTGTTTGCTGATTTAAATCATAGCTAAAAATCAGCCAGGAAGTTAAATCACATATTCAAATTAGCCCATCCTAAGTAGGCCACCACTATTAGATTTATGAGGCTGAGAGGAAAAAAAAAATCAGCATAATTAATGTACTGGATTAACAACAGCATTAATACACAAACACCAAAGCTGTTAATGATATAGAGGGAAAATCAGATGTAATAAAATAGACTTTCTTGAGAAGAAGGAGGAAAAACCAAAAATAAGTCGGCATAAAGAAAAACTTGTGATTTAAACAGGTACCATTTTCCAAAAATAAATTCCATTTTTGCTGCTGAGGAAGAAACTCCCCACAAATACTACCTCTTTGTTTGAAGAGGGGTATTTTTTAATCTTTGTGTGGTAATGGATTTAGTCCCTACTGATGCCCATCCAAGCAAAAATAATTCCTATGTCCACCCCACAGCAAAAATAGAAACTTTGACATCAGATGTGTTTTAAAGTCTTGAAAATAATTCCAATGGGGAATTATTACATTATGCAAGCTCTCTGATAAATTTGGGACAGCAAGAGAGAGTAGTTAGCACAGCTGTCAGGTGCAAAAAGATTTTTCTTTCCAAGGCAGAGAGTACCACTGAGCCATGTCTCACAGCCACAGAGTATTCAGTACTGAACCTACAGTTTTAATCTAGCTCACAAAACAATTTGCCCTGCATCGTGTTCAAATGAAACGCTAGCCCTGAGAAGTAATAAACTTTTCTTTGAAAAATATTAAAGCCAGAGAAAGACAGACAGAGAGAGAGAAACTACTAATAAAGCACCAGCATTCTTGGGCTGACCTTTCTCTTAGACTCACATTTCTAATTTTCGGAGCATCTAAGTGCTTTAGAAATGCTTTGGCCCCACAATACCCCTGCAGTAGAGGCAAGACCTCTTTTTTTGGGAGATGATCTGAAAATGGTAATTCAGGTTTTAATTCTGGTTAATTCTTTATGTTCTGCTGTACAAACAAACTTGGGCTGAATGTGAGTTAGCTCAGACACTGGACTCAGTAGCAGCATAGGAGAATGAGATTTTGCCTGGGTTAATTCCATCTCTTCTCTGATTTTCCTTACTACAGGAATAAAATATATGTATATTTAAGAAAATATATACAGTTAATTCCAACACCAGATGTGCTTCTATTGCTTAAGTACACATCCTTCCTTATGAATGGCTAACTTTAAAAATGCAGCTGGTTTATTTTAGAGTAACATAACATTAATATCCATCCAAAGCCACTGACACAAAGATTGAGAGAGGGTAAGCAACCTAGATTTTCAGAGATGAGAACTCCTGCCTTTCTGCACTCTCCTACAAAGCCCTTTGAGAAACAGTATGAACAGTTATCTTCCCTTCTGCTGCTTGTACAGGAGTGTCTCTAACTCTGTACTGAGAAGAACTGCTGCAAATCAACGTAACAGACAAAATGGGGGAAAAAAATTCTTCTTCACATCACCTGCTGAACCAGATTTGTAGTCCCTTTAGAAGAGAAATCCCAGCAACCTCAGACACACAGAGAGGTCTGGGTGACAAGTCAGCACACTGTGATAGGTTAATCAGAGTCTCTCACCCTTGTTCTCAGTGCAGACATAAACAAAACCCACCCACTACCCAGCCGGACCACACCAAGGTAGTCTCAGTACAGCTGCTATTCTGAAAGGGCTAGCTAGATCACACAGCTTTTCATTTCATATGCTTCTAGAATACACGCTTGAAAAGAAAACTAAATCAATAACCACTGGTTTCTTAACAATAAATTTCTGACAGAAGAAGATTGTGTAATTTTCAGTTTGAGGAAGCAGAAGTGTCTGTAATTTGTGAAGTTACTATGTTTTCTATATTACATAGGCAATTTTTACATACCCTATCAAAGCCTGCATCAAGAAGGGGGAGAACAGAAGACTCTTCTTGGTCAGCAGATCTACAAAACAAAATCACAGAACCACAGGATTATTCAGGTTGGAAAAGACTGTTAAGATCAACAAGTCCAACCTTCAACCCAGCAGTACTAAGCCCACCAGTGAACCATTTCCCAAGTACCACATCCACACATCTTTTAAATCAGTCCAGGGATGGTGATGCCACTGTCCTGGGCAACCTGTTCCAATGCTTGCAACCCTTTCAGGGAAGAAATTTTTCCTGATGTCCAGTCTAAACCTCACATTAGCAAAACCTGAGGCCATTTTGTCTTGTCAGATCCCTTGCTACTTGGGGGAAAAGACTGACCCCAACTTGGGTATTCCCTCCTTTCAGATACTTGTAGAGAGAAATAAAGTCTCCTTG
>VXBB01016418.1:12174-26273 GCA_013399915.1 Illadopsis cleaveri
CTTGAGGCTCCTTTTCTCAAGGCTAAACACCCCCAGCTCCCTCAGTTGCTCCTCACAGGACTTGTCCTCCAGACTCTTCACCAGCTCTGTTGGTGACCTCTGGTCTTCCTCCAGGAACTCAATGTCATTCTTGTTGTGAGGTGCTCAGAGCTGCACACAGGATTTGAGGTGTGGCCTCATCAGTGCCCAGCACAGGGGGACAATCCCTGCCCTGCTCCTGCTGGCCACACCATTGCTGATCCAGGCCAGGATGCCATTGGCCTTCTTGGCCACCTGGGCACACCCTGCCTCATGTTCAGTCACTGTCACCAGCACCCCCAGGTCCTTTCCAGCCACTCTGTCCCAGCCTGTGGCCCTGCCTGGGGCTGTTGTGACCCAAGGGCAGGACCTGGCACTTGGCCTTGTTGAACCTCACACCATTGGCCTCAGCCCATGATCCAGCCTGTCCAGATCCCTCTGCAGAGCCTTCCTGCCCTCCAGCAGATCAGCACTCCCACCCAGACTGGTGTCACCTGCAAACTGCCTGAGGCTGTGCTCAATCCCCTTGTCCAGGTCATTGATACAGAAATTAAGCAGGGCTGGTATATTATTTACCATAAGGGGACACAACACTTGAGGATTAGATGGCATGAATCTGACATAGTTCTTTAAACATAATGAACTCAGAGAGAAGGGTTTTTCCTTAAATACATACATAAAATCAGATTGTTATGGAAGTTGGTGCTACAGTCTTCTATTATAGTTATTTGCAGCTTTTATACACCTTGATAGTTACTCCTACAGCAAACCTGACAGATCCTCCAGAGAAGTCCTGTATCTCTTTACATACATAGAAGGAGATTGCAAAAAAAGTATGAAGAAGAGACATTCTGTGATATCCTAGGAGAAATAATCTAAAATAATGTTATTAAGATAAAGGTGAACCTAAGTAAAATCTTGTTCAGCAGCAAATTTAGTTGATTTTCAAATCTTGGTAGTAAGAGTTCTCCTGCCACTCTATTTCCTAATATTTTAATTGATCTAGGAAAAGAATAAAAATGGCAATGGATTCAGTAGTGTGTAGGAGTTCTAACAAGGGTATTTGAAGGTATTTGATATACATATATTTAAGTCAGTAAGAATTCTTCCTAAATGCATGGGCTATGAATTACTAAATAAGGGTTTAAGGACAACATTCTGGTGAATTTAGCATCAACAGGATTGAATCTTACCCCATCACCCCATTCAATAAACAAAAATTTGTTATTTATCTAGTTATTTCCTTTAGAAAGTAATACACAGCTTTCTGGTTTGGATTTGTATTTTCTTTTTCTCTTAGAAAAATCTGATACCTATCTGACTTTCTTGTCAGCACTAAAGGTAAGTTATCAAACACTCAAAATATCAAACATCACTAGCCCATTTCAGGTGAAAAATATTACATTTACTCTGTAAGGCTTGCTAGCAAGATATTTTCTGTTATTAAATAACTGTTATAGATTAAATAACTGTTCTTATAAAGTAAAATAAAGATCCTTCACAAACCAGTAATACTTACGTGCGTGGAACCACAGCAAGTATTACAGTGTGCTCTGATAGCTCTGTGGCACGAATAGACCTGAGGAAACAAAAAATTCTCAGTTATACTGAATGCTTTCTCAATATTGCTCTGAGCACCTTCACTAAAAATATAAATGAAAGTCAGGACTGAAAGACACCACGGAGGCTAGACAATACAATAGTGCACTGCCAAACCTAACCATCCCCATTTAGACAAACCATTTTCATTTTGACACCAGATTTCTCGTTTTGCTCTATGCAGGTAAGAAGGCAAAAGCTCCAAAACCACAGAGGACAAACATCAGCTTTTCAGACCCACACTTTTGACCTAGCAAAGGTTTCTTTCCCCTGTGTTCTCAGCTTATCTGGGGCAGACTGCCCCGAATGCGTGAGGCGAGAAAGGTCAGTCCATGCAAAGCATCTTCAACGCCCTTGACTAATTCAAACAAGAACCTCTACCCCCCTCTCATATTTACCACTGTCCTTCTAGACATTGCAAAATTTTGTTTAGAGGGTGGGAAGTGCTCTCAAGGCATGAAAATAAGAAAAGTGGGCATAGCAAATTACGAAAGACTACGGTTTATTAAATACTGAACAAACAACATTTTACCATGTTGCATATCATTGAGAAACCAAAAAAGATATGACCAGCTATCAGAAGAACATTCTGTTTGTGTTTTAGTGGCTAATGAAAAGGTTTTTTCACCCATATCACACTGTTCTGAATAAACAGTCTTTATATTTGTCTGTTGGTCTTTTAGAAGACCTTAGACCAGCACAAGTATTTGAGCATTAAGATGCCCCTTGTCATAAACATGGCAAATTTCAGGTCATGGCAGACTAGAAGCACAGTATGGTGCAAAACGTATGCTTCAGCTGAAACAGTGTATTTTAGCAAAGGATCCCAATACTAAGCACTTGCAATCTTAAAGTAGCTTAAACACAACCATGTGGACTAGAAGAATGATGCAAACTTTTGCAAAGAACTGGCACTGCCTGACCTTGTGGACAAACAAACACATTCTTTTGAAGTCTGCAGCTTCAGATTTTGCTGCAGCAGTAAGCCAGGAAAAAAGCAGCACCCACAGCAAGGAATAGTTTCACAACAGCTTTGGCTTATGCTCAGATAGAAGTCCCATGACCTAGAGATAAATCTAAAATTCAGCTTTGGCGTAGTGTAGTTTTCATATTGTTATCCTTTTACAGATGTATGCAAACCTCCTGGCCTCAGTCCCCAAAATTCCGTTTTACTACAATTTTAGGTGTTCGTTTTTTGTCTGTTGTTTTTATCTTCTTCCCCCCCTGCCACTTCCTATTTTTTTGGTTTAAAATTCGGCAGTTTGGTTTAACGCAACGTGTTCTGAAGCTTAAAAGAAGCATAAGGTGCTTTAGGTTACCTGCAGATATCTTCTGCATCAAAATATTTGGAGTTCCTGTGATCTATAACAATTATTTCTTGGTGCTTATCCAGGAAACATTCAAGTGCTGACTCCAGAGTCCAGGCAACATTGCAC
This sequence comes from Illadopsis cleaveri, assembly GCA_013399915.1. Taxonomy (NCBI): domain Eukaryota; kingdom Metazoa; phylum Chordata; class Aves; order Passeriformes; family Timaliidae; genus Illadopsis; species Illadopsis cleaveri. The sequence goes on from VXBB01016418.1 coordinate 15,228, forward strand.
CTGTATCCTGCCCTGTCACAGGCCCACCAGAAACCATTGCTTTGGTTGTCTTCTTTTGCAAAGATCAGCAAAACCTGCAGGGGATGGAGAACAGCAGCACCACATTAGGCACATAAAGTAGTCCTCTGCATGGAGCAAGTCTTAACAAACACTCCTGCCCTTTGGAAGATTGAGTCTGCTTTAAAAGTGGGAAGCTTGAACCACAGGTTGTAAAACAGCCAATGCAGTAGTACACATTTCTTAATGGATACAGTGGTCATCAGTAGATAATCAATAGTTAACTCCTTTAAACAAGGACTGGTATTTAGGACAAAAGCAGCTTGCCACATGATGATTTTTTTCCTAGCTCCTGTTCAAATTCAATCCCTTCAACCAGCCAGAGTGTTCAAACATCATTGCCACTCTCATCAGGCCATCCCAGCTACACACACTTTTGATTGTAATGAACTGTCTGAAATGCAACTGCCTTAATTATCACTTATCATCCCTGAAGACATGGGCAAAAAATTAACAGTTTTATTTGTTCTTTCTTCTTTAATCACTAAAAAGGGCATTAACCAATATTATTTCAAAGCTGAAAAGAACAACAGGCAAGCAGGTATGTATAGGAGAAAACATATTCAAATGTGTGAATTTTTTACCCAATAAATTGTACCAAACTGTCCCACAGCATGTAAAGTAGTTTAGATAATTTCAACTGAACACTCAAGGAACTACTCACACAAGATCAGATAGGAAGTATACTGAGGTGCCACTCTAAAGATCAAGGAAATGCTGTAGGAAGCCCATTTGCAAGCTAATACAGAGAACAGAAGCTGAAAACAGCTGTATTTCTGTACCTCTCATGTAAAAGGAAGTGGTTTTCAGCGAGAATAAATTTTTCATCCTTGCCCCATAATGCACAATTTATCAGTGTCCAATTTATTCATCCAAGTCATGCAGACACTCCCCATTACAGCAGCACATATCTACCATAGCAACTGATAACTAACCATGCTACCCCATGTGTCAGATGAAGAAAAGGGCTAAGTTAGTGCAAATATGCTGTGAAAAAGAAGGCCTCAAAAAGTCAAAAGTTTATCCACAGCTATTAAAATTGCACAAAAAGTCAGAGATTTGTTATGTATAAAGCAAAATGCTGTTCACTTCACAAATAAAAGTCACCCCCTGACTTTACTGAAACAACCTGTTCAAGGAAAATATGCAAAATTTTGCTCCAAATGCCTATAGGAAAGGTCAATAATCTTTATCCTCCTTGCTTTGTGCAGCTGTGATGTCAGTACATGAATTTCAACACCATCAGTCTAGAAGCTAGAAAAGGTGACAATAGGTTTCCTCTTATCTTTAGCTATCTGTATTCTTTAATTCGAAACAATAAAAAAATCAATCATTGTTACTGAGACAGGACAACCAGTCAGAGTTTCATTAAACAATGGAAGAAAATTATATGCTCAGAATTTCTGTAAATATTAAGAAGGTAAAAGTTTCAGTGTTTAGGAAGGTTTTTGACTGCAGTTACCAATAAGCAGATTTGGTTTACTGACACTTAACATCCAAGGTTGACACTTCCTAATCCATGGGTTTTTTCCCAGCCATCAAATGTTGGAAAGCAGGGACATGACCAAGCTGCAGATTTTTTGATTCCTGAGTGAAATCCCTACTCTGATACAATCTTCTGTTTGGTTCCAACTGCCATTAGTTTTACTTTGTTCCTAGTTTGAAACGTTATGGGAAAAGAAAATTTGAGGGGAGCAGGAGTGGCACTTTTTTTGATATCTTCCTTCTCTCAGCACTCCCAGTTTGGAAATAAAGGATGGCAAAATGCAATAACTTACCAGCTGTAAAATAATGGAGCTTAATTAAATCATCCAATCTCTCACTGGTAACTAATTACCAGTGCACTGAGAATCTTTCTGAGAATATTAACTTTAAAAGTTGTTTAAAAGTATTACTACTATGCTTTCTCACTGACTTACTTACTTACTTAAGTATGGAGCTTACTGTAAGTAATCAAAACACAATGTAATTTGTAACTAGAAGTATATTGTACTATATGTATTGTAGCTAGTAGTATATTTGCATGTGTGTAATGTAACTAGAAGTACATTTGAACAATGCTGTTGAAGTCAAGGCAAAAATATAACAATCCATATAAACAACACAATCAAGGAAATGCTTAAATTCAATCTGCGTCCCTTGGCAAAAAACTCCATGTAGTTATTTTTTTGCTACATGATTTGCCACTGTTACTGTAAAAAGATCATTTTACTCAGTGTTGTCCTAGTTTAGGAATATCATGGACTTTCTCTGTAGAGGCCTTTCCAATTTTGGTGATGTACTGAAATTTTTACTCTCTTCCTAAGTATTTGCTTCACACAACTATTGCACATCTTGTTCCCAGTTTATTATACACAGGCAGAAAAAGGATAGAAATTTGTTCTAAAGAGTTCGAAATACAAGAAACATCAGTTGTGGGTAAACAGGCCACCAAAAGGAAAAAGAAAATTATAGCAACTTAAGAAGTTACTTAATTATTTTCAAATCATCATATCCCAGCAAGAGACTTCCAGGGCAGAAAAGACATAGCATCTCTGAATAAAGTTACAGAGGGGCTCCTGTTATATTGGTGTGAGGGAACAGTGAACTGCTGTGCATCATCATGTTTCATTTGCAGCTCATTAGGGAAGATCACAATGTCAGCGCTGTGAAAGAGATGATGGCAAATAAATGTCCTAAAAGGTGAGAAAATGCAGCATTTGAATAGGAACATGTTCAAACATTTATGAGCAAACATTTCTGCAAGAGGATCCAACACCTTTTTTTATGTGCACTAATTGTTTATAAAAACCACTGATCTCCCATGTGCCCTGGAGAAAGCACATTTGCCTGTACTTTCAGCATGGTCATTTCTGAAATCAAACCATTCCTACTTACAAGCCTTGGTACAAAGTTGAGGCAATTGAGCAAGCTGGGATATTTGAAATATATATTTGGAATATATATGGGATGTTTGGAGGGTTGGAGCTGGATGGTTTGCTTTGGACTCCTCCCTTTGCCTCTTAAGCCAAGGAGCACCTGGGTCACAATTCTGTACAAACTAAACCAGATTTTTACTCTGACACATATGGTCATGAAGTCCAGTGGGGAATCTTTTAAATAGTTTATGGCAAAGCACAGGCACAAGGGAGGTCACTTCTCAGACAAAAAGTCTGTGCCATTTTGAGGCTGGCACAGGTGTCCCATAACAGCATAAAACACAGCAGAATAAAATGAATTTCAGTAAGAAAGGCCCCAGTGGCAATTATTTTAACAAACGGAACTTAACTTCTCAGACAATTGTAAACATGATTAGTCATCCACAAACAGACATTTAAAACATGATATTCAGTAGCTGTTTGCACTGCACAGAGGAACATATAATTGTATTGTCAAGATGGAATAAAAGATTAGCACACATTTTTTAAACGTGTGGATGTGTGCATTACTTGCCAAATTATCTGAGGTAATGTGGCTTGTTCCACCAACTAACAAGGTGGGTTTACATTAAGCATTTTACTTAACTGTAAAGAAGATAATGTATGGCAACATCTTTAAGGAAAATTTTTCAGGTAATTATTTTACTTAATAATTTGTGCTTAAAACAGATTCTTTTCTTACACAGATTCTCAGTTTGGAAATGTAAGGACAAAATAACACCCTCATCTGAAAAGATACCAAGAAGAATGTCAGGTTTTAAGAACAACAAAAATCCAACTTTCCTTTGGGCAAATCCAATTTCTACCAATTATATCCTGACAAAAGCATTGAGACTCTTTGTTGTTGATAAATATGCGCTGGATAGTCTTTCTGAAGATGAATATGATCTAAAAACATTTTTCTGTGAAAAATTCCACACTTCTAAGTTGAAATTCCATGCAAAACTGAAGACTGTTCTACTGCTGAAGCCACTGCTCCACAGTCTTATTGCAATATAAAAAAGTAATTTCGTCAGATTGACTAATCATTAAGACTGAGTGTAAAGATGCAGAAATGTAAAGCTTTATGATGCTTTTCTTCCACACAAAAGCTTTTCACAGAAAGGGTGACTGGTGACTAAATGTCTCTGTATTTCACAGAATTAACTGACCCATAAATTTATTCAGATGAATTATGTATCCCCAAAACAATGTTAAAGCCCAAAATCATTTAATTTCCTATAATCTGAGAGTTCCAACATCCACTAAAATATGAAAAAAATAAAACTTGGATTGGAGAGTGTCACAGGGACAAAATGTACAGAAAAAGAAGCATGTATGGATAAGAGCTGTTGCTCTGTAGCTGAAGTTGAATCTGTCTTGTTGGAGGTCATGTGATTTCTTGGATTGGTGGTCTGTAAAACATAATTCTCTGTCCTGCTGTGCAAAAGCCAGCAAAACTGAACATATACCTAAATTTCATGAAGCTCTCAGCTTTGGTATATCAAAACTGAACAGCTTTTAATATCCATAGAGGCAGCTCTTTCTCTGGTTGATGCACATACACACACACTCCGACTGGCAGGACAGGAACAAGGAATGAGGGAATGTTAATGGGAATCTAAAGGTCTTATTTACCAAGTTAATTTACTTGTAGATCTCTTCTCAAGCAATCAGATGCACAAAATATACATTATCCATCTCACAGTCCTTGTACAAGTGAAATTAAAGTATTATACATAACTATAGAGGTTGAACATTAATTTCTTCACCTATTAACACTGAATTGGCTCGCTCAGAAACTGAAGGAGCATCTTACCTGAATTGGGTATTGTGTCAGTCTCATGGGCCCAACTTGTACTTCTGCAGTTGAAGCCTGCTAAAGAAGAGAAATACATGGGGTTTTTTTTAGTCTGGTTCTTAAAAAAGACAGCATTTTATATACATACAAGAATTAAAGATCAAACAGAACCATGAAAGATGTTAAAAGGCACCCTGGCATATGAGTAGCAGCCTTAATTTAGTTGCTCTGAAGTGCATCTTACATGATCATCTTCACCAAATTCCTATTTTTGTTTTATTTGCCTGTAAATTAAATATGGTAGGGTTTTAAATAAGGAAGCAAGAAACACACACTCCTTTCCCCTCTTTCCCCAACAGAGTACCCAGGTTACATAGAAGGACTTGTTTTGCTGGAGACTACAGAAAGCTATTTATCTCTGGCCAAAAGTTATTAATTTGAATGTAATACAGAACTTTTATTAAAAGTCTTGTGACATATCCTAAATAATAATGTTTTAATGGGATTGATAAGGAAAGAAGTGACTTTTCAGAAAAGGCACATGGTTTGGGTTGTAGACTTAAAGTTGTTTTCCAGGACCATAGCCTTGAGTTTTCAGGTAAAAGTATCACTACCATGTGAGCCATGACATTTTCAGAAGACAAGAGAGCACATCATAATTTAAACCTGCTGCAAGAAAGCCAGTACATGTGGGCTGTGGCTGCTTTGTTTGTTATACTTCTTAGGAGCTGGACTATGTTAATACTTTTTGTGTCTTGATACATTTCAGTACACTTCTCCTGTACACTACTGATTTGTTTCACTTCAGATCATTAGCTACAGAAGGTTGTTAAGCAACTGAACAATACATATGTCCTCACACACAGGTGCACATGCTTAACGAGAAGAGTTTTTAAACCCTTAAAATGTTCATGCATATGGAGAATTAGCTGCAAGTTACCCATCTCCAAAGGGGCAGATTCTTTGATTTCCTGGTTACCAGTTACCCCAGGTGCCCCAGGTGTAGGTGAGTTAAAGCAATCACCCTGCAAGACATGTAATCTGACCAAAACCCTAATTGTAGGCAGCTTCCCAAGGCCATTCCCTGGCACATAGGAATGCTGGAGCCTTATTTCTGTGGCATTTTTTTCCTCTGTGGTGCTCATTATTCTGAGCCCTTTTTTACAGGCAATACTTAACCCTTAAAAAAAAAAAAAAAGTATTTTTCAAAGGAATGTGTATAAACATTTAAAACAGATGAAGTTCCCGATATTCTGCTCTTTTCTTTAGAGAATACAATGCTGTGTTAAGCATTAACTGCATGTGAGACAGTAGCATTATGTATAGCTGCAGCTGACATGTTGGACTTTCATGCACCACTGCACATCGATTCTTCTCAGCCCAACAACGTACGTCAGAAGGTGGTAACGGGCAGCACTCCAAAAGATTAAACTACAAAGCCTGCCACTGTTTCCCAAAGCAAAAACTGCCCCCAATATAAGTGTAGTTAACCTCTCCTTTTCTCACAGAAAAGCTTCACTTCCCACTTGAGCTCCTGCTGTAGCAGAATGCAGTTTAGTGCCAGTAAGCATATCCTAACAGAAATGGAAGTTAGCACCCATCACCAAACATGAGTTAAGCTAAAGAAACAGTTCTCTGAAAGCTCACAACTCTTCTTCCCTCCAACCAAAAGACAAAAACAGCACATTCACACTCCCATGGTACTCAATAGGAAACTCTTAAATAAATCTTTATTTATCATACACCTTGATTTTAAAAAAAAAAATTTGAAGTAATCTCATTGGACAAATCTGTAAGACTACACAACAGACTTCAGTCAGTCTCAAAGCAAAAGCATATTTTTTGACAATACATAGCTCAAACTGTCTCAGAATGTGTGGATCAAGAGCATGAGATTCTTCAACAAAAGAAGAATACAGACACATCCATGTATGTTTGGACACAGATATTTATTTTATCCATTATTAATGCTAGGGAGTTTATCCATTTATCAATGCTAGGGAAATATCAGGGAGCTCACATTGTAAATTAATGCCTTCCACTTTCTACCGCTTCAGAAGACATCCAGCATTAGTCACTTTGTATTGTCAAAAATGGAATAACTGTGTCCAAGACATAGATCAATGCAGGCAAGTCTATCAAGTCCTTTACAGAGATTACTTTATAGATTAGCCACTTTTCTTATCCTGTTTGTTTTAAAACAACAGCAACAAAATAATCCACTCACTCAGACTCTGACTCAGAGTTTTTCTCCTGGCTGTTCCTGTGTCAGCTTCATGAATAGAAAACACTTGAATAGAAGGACAAAAAATTCAGGGTCTTTCTGCTCCTGCCTTTGCTAACAGCAGGAAAACTAGGTGAAAATAAGAAAATCTGAGACCCCTGATGTAGGTGAATGTGTCCCTGTCCTGCTCAGTGCAGACATGATGGGGTCAGAACCACAGAGGGATGCAGAATACGTGCTGTTATACCTGAAAGATTGCTATGTACAGTCTTTAACTTCCTAAAATGCTCAACTTCATTACTTACAATGCACAGAAACAGATGGGACTGTCAAATTAAGACTGCTAATGAACCTGAGTATGGGAAGGACAAATAAACCTTCTCATTAGATACAGTAAAACCTATATCTGACATCCTCCTTTCTGGTCATTATGTTCTGAATCTTGTTTTACAATCTGAATCAGACCCTTGGATTTATCTGCCCAAACTGCTCTGGGTATAAGTGACTGACTCACTTTTCTCTGTCAAAATTCAGCTAAAGGAGGCAGCAAAAATAATGACATGTGTGCCTGGCCTTCACAAATGTCCTGCAGATCTCTCACTTGCCTGAAGGAACTAATTCCACATCTTCTGAACTCCCAGAAAAATATCACCACTGTGTATTAGTGATACCATGACCATATCTCTGTTCATTTCCTCACTTAAGTGAATATCACATTGCTGATGATTTCCAATTTGAATAAAGCTCTCATTATTTGACTGACTGCCAGGAAGGACTGCTAATAGATCTGCAACCTAAATCAATTAGTGTAGTAGCCATAATAGACTTTTCTGGTAAAACATGCAGAGACAAGCCTGATTCCAAAGAGGCTGGTGAGAAAAGGCCCAATTTCAGTGAGCAGAGGAACAGACACTGTGTTGAAAGCAAAGAAATAACCACCTAGAAACAATAAAAGCTTAAAACAGTGAAAAAATGTTTGTTTTAACATTTTTAACTGCCCAGTATTATTTTTGGTATCATTGTAATCTCCTAAGCAATCTCCACAGGAATCAGCTATGGAACAAATAATTAGACAAAGTCAATAGCACTTTCTTAGCTCTTATGCTTTTGTGTAAATCAGTGATCACCAATTACCTTACTATCATAGCAGTGCCATTAAGCAAAATGCACTTATTACTTCATTGAATTTTCACCTTTCTAAATCACCAGTACAAAACTCTTTATCCCATTATGGCTGCAGACTTACAGCCCTTGCAGTTTATGAATCATCAATAATTACCAACACGCCGCTGTAATTAGTGTTGACTAATTAGCAAAATCTTCTTGCATAATTCTGTACTGCTTCAGAGCAACAATAGCAGCTAGAGAAAACCAAGCAGTAATTGAAGCAAAGGTGTTGGTGAATTCAGCCTCCTGAAAAGGCTCAGGATGGATGTGCCAGTTGAGAATCAACTGATGCCAAGGTCCTTTTGGACACCCTTTTGCCTTGAAGGCTCCCTGCCCTCTTCCCTTTCCCTTTCTCTGGTACATCCCTTTGTTCAGCTCTGTAGCATTTTCAGACCTCTGTCTCTTTGGTTTTGCAAGCAGGTAACAGGAATCTCTTTTTGACCCAGGTTTCACCTCATCTTTGTGTTCCTCTGGACATGTTTCCATATCCTTGCCAGGGTTCTTTTACACTTCCCTCCAGCTCAGTTTCCTCTGTCCACAGTTCTGGTGAAGACTGACACTTCAGCCTCCTCCTTGGCTATTACCATTTCCATGTTTGATTGTACCACTGTTTTCAACCTCAAGTCCCCCTTTTTTTTTTTTTTCCTTGCCTGACCAAACTGCAGTCCACAACCATGTATGACTTCAACCTTGGCCTTAGTCTTGCATGAATTCCCTTATGAGACACAGGGCCAGGAGCTGCTGTCCAACACCCTTGGTCTGGAGCTGGTGTCCTGCACTTCTGCCTGCTACAGCACACCAGACAAGGGTGCCTAGCTCCCCTTCCACTGTTCAGCAAAGCTACACTCCTCTGCTCTTCCCCTTTTTTCTTTGTCTTGTCTTCCTTAGTAGAACTATATCACAATCTTTCTCCTCTTTTAGTTTTTTATCACTTCTTGTTCATTCAAATCCAATCCACGTGCACTTTTGTATAGTTTTAACACTCGACCACTCCTTCTCTGGAGTCTCCCCCTCATTCTTTGTCAGCTTTGGCTGTTACAGAGAGTATCACTTGACCTGTGTAGCAATTTGTGTTTATAAGGACGGGGCAGATTTACGGGAGAAAATTGGAGAGCTCTTTTCACCTCTGAGTCAAAAAGCCCCTAAATTATAATTCGGCAAAGGCTGGGAGACTACGTAGGATGAATCACTCCTACAGTACATACTAATACTGCTGGAGACCTAGTCCTGAGCTAGGTGGTTTTTGGTCTGACCTCCCCAGCTTTTTCAGACACCATCTTTCCCTACCTCACTCATTTGACTGACTGCCTCTTTATCCTCTCCACCCACCAGTACAGCTACTGTCCCAGCAACTTCAGCAACTCTCTTTCAGGAAGGAATGCTCTCTGCCACCTTGCTGGCAAATTCTGTTAGGTTTTGTAGTTTTTGGGTGTTTGGTTTTGTTTGGTTTTTTTTCCCCTGTCAAATTCTCCTTGCTGTGGTTTCCAATTGACTTTTACATCTGCTTCCTGAGCTGCTCGTGCTCTTCATTTTCCTCGCCCCCACTAGAGGGCTGACAATTCACTCTGCTCCACGAGCTGCTCCGGCCACTTTTCCACGGAGTCCGGAGGAGCATTAGATAGTTGGATAGCTCAAGTCTGAAATTAATGCTAGGTCATGCTATTTTATTTTCTGAAAAACATGATCAAACACACATACTACTTGGAAGAAATAAAGTTTTATCGCTGCTTGTGCAGCCACTGCAGTCTCTGCCAGCACTCCTGACAGAAGCCTGACCCGTGAGATACATAGGTAAAAAATACACACGTGCATTAGGAAGTGGTGGCCTGTTAATAAGATGTGTGACAACACACACTGAGGCATGAGCATGAAAATACCGCATCCACAGAAAACACACAGGACCCCAAATCCACAAGACATGTAGGTTTGGCAGGCTCTGTGTGTAGCTTAAGGGTAGTGTTCACAAACCTGCATCTGGTTCTTTTGCCTCTCAAAAGCAAGCAGAATTAGGCTGAGGCCATGTGAATACCCCAGTTCAAGCCATGTCACTGCACACAAGAGAATTAAAAGTTTACAAGGGAACAGAACAAAATCAAGAGGAAGAAGAGCCCTTCCTTCCACGACTGCTTTCACCTCTGGGCAATGAAATCCAGCCCTTGTTGCATACTCTCACCCATGACCTTTGAGCTCCTTTTCTGCAGTGACCTGTGTCTGAAAAACAGCATTAAGCCCTAACTTTCTTTCTCACCTCCTTCTTCCCCACCAGCCTTGTCTTTTCCTGGTGGAAGAGCACTCATTTGGTAGCAAAGCATTTGAAGCCAAGCATGGCTAGACATGGAATATCACACATCAGATCCATCAGCCCACAGCAGTCCCTGCATTTCTCTTGTCCTCTGAATACCAGCCTGGCTGGGTTCCTCAGGGGACCTGCCACAGGGATGCCTCTGTCTGCAAATTCCACATGTTCTTCAGTGTGAGCCATGTGCCAAGATTTCATATGTTGGTAGAGATGAGATGGTTACCACAGAATCACACAATCACATGGTTGGAAGAGACCTTCAGGATCATTGAGTCCAACCCACCCCTACCACCTCAACTAAACCATGGCACTGAGTGCCATCTTCAGTCTTCATTTAAACACATCCAGAGATGGTGACTCCACCACGTCCCTGGGCAGATCATTCCAGTACTTTATCACGCTTTCTGTAAAATACTTTGTCCTAATATCCAACCTATACTTCTCTTAGAGCAGCTTAAGACTGAGGACTGTGCCCTCTTGTTCTGTCAGCTGCTGCCGGGAGAAAGAGACCAACCCTCACCTGACTACAGCCACCTTTCAGGAGGTTGTGGAGAGTGATAAGGTCACCTCTGAGTCTCCTTTTCTCCAGGCTATACAACCT
>VXBB01016418.1:26491-47630 GCA_013399915.1 Illadopsis cleaveri
GGGCTTTGGCCTCCCTAATTTTTTTCCTATATGGCCCAGCCACTCCCTTAAATAATTCCTGAGACACATGACCCTCCTTCCAAAGATGATACATCCTCTTTCTATTCCTAAATTCCTTCAAAACCTTGTTGCCCATCCAGGCTGGACGTTTGCCTCATCAACTCATCTTTCAGCACACAAGGACAGTCTGTGTCACCTCAAGATCTCTGTTTTGAAGCACACTCACCTTTCCTGAACTCCATTGTTTTTAAGGGCTGCTTCCCAAGGAACTCTCTGAATGAATCTCCTAAATAGGCCAAAGTCTGTCCTCTAGAAGTCTAATGTTAAAGTCTTATTGATTTTCCTCCTGATTTCACCAAATACTGAGAACTCTATAATTTCATGATCACTGTGCCCCAAGTGGCCTTCAACCACAACATCTCTCACCAGCCCACCTCTACTTGCAAATAACAGTTCTGACATAGTCCCTCCCCTGGTAGGCAGTCCCTCCCCAGTTCTGGAGATAAGCAGAAGTCCAGATAAAAACTTCAAAGTAAGGATCAAATACCTAAAACTGAATTTCTGTGTATTACGCAGTTCATAACATATTGATTGTCTAGGTCGGTTGGGGTTTTTTGTTTCACTCTCAGAGTCCACTTCTAAAACTCCTTTTGTGCAAAGCTGAAATGTTCTGTCTCAGAATTAGCTTCAAGAACAGTTGTTAAGATTTCTTTCCTCCTTCATTCTCATTCCTCTCTGTATGGTTTCCTGACTTGTGCTTCAAATAAGAAGTTAGAAAATTAGTCAAAACCACAGATCTGTTTCTTCTCTATTTCTCACTCCTTTTTTCCTGCCTGGAACATAAGTCATTAATTTTTGAGCAACTAGAGTCAGTAGTGATCATATAATCCCACTGTTTCAATTTAAAATCAGGTGGTAAGGGAAGAAAAGCAAGCCAGGGGGATGCAGGTAAACCTCTGACAGATATGGGGAAGAGAGAGGGAAACAAAAGCAGCACCAACAGGTCACAAGAGTGGATCATCCTAAGGAAAACAAAAATTGAGAAAGAAATATCAGTATCAAGTTGATAGAAATTTTAGATGACTTCTTGAACAAGCAAGCTGACACTTCTAAAATAATCCTATGAGGTCTAACATAATAAACATGTACCTGACATAAAATGATAACTGAAGAAAGAATATTATTTTAGGGCTTTTTACATTCTGTTCACAGTTTGGTAGCAATTTCCTTGTGAATACATTATCATAATAGGACAATAGAACAAACAAGCAGAAAGGACACTAGTTCAGCCATTATGGTGCTACATTTGGCATACGAACTACCATTGTTGAGCAGTCCTCAATTCTGCTCACAGCAGCAGCCACTTTGAGACCTTTCAAGGCTTCAAATGACTCAGAAACCCTCAACCCATAAAGGGTAGTCCACATCCCATTTTTGCCTATAATTTGCAGATTAGGGCTTTCAACACCATCTGGAAGCAGTCCTGCAGTTTGTATATACAATTTCTCACCATGCAAATTTTTCTTACACGGATTCAAGAATCATGATCTACTATTAGGACCACTACCAAAATTCTGGATATTGACGGTAGCATAGAATAAATTTGGTGTTTGAGACACAGTTGGTTGAACACATTTGAATAGGATGCTCCTTAATAAAACCCAAAAAAATCTCAAGGGAGATTTCTAAACAAATTCATATTTTTTTAAAAGCCTGTGAGGAACAATCAATTGGTCAAACCAACCAATCTCAGTCCAACATCCTGTCTATGGAAGCGTCCAAAAGCAGAGGGAAAACTGGAAAATGCAAAACCAGGGCAAGCACACAGTGACACTGTCCCTTACACCCCCTAACCCTGACATTTATAGCTCATCTTATCTTATGCTTTCCTGCTCACAAAGCAGCAGGGCACATACATTAGGACCATCTTTGTCTTCACTGACCATGTAGGGTGTCTCAAAACTCACAGCACTGGGAAACTTCTTCCCTTCCCCAGATATTCAAAACATGAAAAAGAAGAAGGGTTTGGCTAATGGCTTGAGATGTTCACTGAAAAAACAATGAATAAAGAATTGCAAAACTTGTGGCTGGAAGAGACCCCTGAAGGCCATCTAGTCCCTCCCAGTGGTGCTCTTGCAATACTTGATCAGGTCAGCCATGGCTTTGCCTATCCCTTGTCAGCATGGCTGCTCCTCAGCAATCACATTCCAGCCTGTACTGACAAGAGAGGAATTAAAATCCATTTACTGGACAAGTGCTTTAATTTCCAAACTACTGTGTTCTTAGATTTTTGGGAAGAAAACCAACTACAGAATGCATCAAGTTTATTTTGAATACTTTTGACTTTATCAACAGAAGTTTCTCTGAAAGTATATTTATTTTGTTAGCACACAAATTTCACTTCACTAAATATGCACGGCAGGTAAGATGTGTTAACACCCTTGCAGTGTGAAGAGGTGAAGGGAAAATGAACTTTTTCAAACACCTGTCAAAGAGAACAGAATATGTCCAGATTTATGGATCTTGGCATGGTGAGACTTCTTTCTGTAAATCCATCTGTCATTACTGTGCATTCCCAACTTCACAGAAGTATGAGTCACACACATTACTGGGGAATCCGATCAAATCCCTTTACCTTAGGGAAAAACACACCAGCTGAGACTGAGCTGTTTCAAAAATACATGCACTGGTGTCTGGGAGAGAGCAAAGTCCAAGACTATAGCTACAGAAAGATATAAAAATTAATCATATTTTCATCTTTGTACATTGAGGTAGTGAAAAAAGCAACCAGTGTGAGGATAGGAACAAAGACCCAAACAAATCAACTTTATACTACCATGTAAATTTATGGTGAACAAACACTTTCAATGTTGTACATAATCTTTTGCTTTCCTTGAGATAAATTAACAAAACCTAGAAAAAATAAAGAGAAAGCAACAAGAATAATCATGAAATTTCAAGATATCTTTGGATAACTAAAAAGACCAGGCTGCTCCTTCTAGGAAGAGAGCTTCCTAGGGAACTGAATAGGTATCTATGAAATCAGGAGTGGTGCAGAGCAGAATGAAGAGTGACTCACCAAGAGTATTCCCAATGCAAGAAATTTGATGCTTGCACTTAGAGCAGACCACTGGAAGGGGCATTGTTCAAAGAGCAGTTGAACAAAACTTACCAAAGGTAGTCCCCTGTGCTGCTGCAGAACACATCAGTAGGAACATAACCCCAACCCACAGAACCTTCAGTTATAAGTCAAAAGTGGCCCAGGGATTGAGGTCTCTCCATCTGCCCTCTTTTCCCTCTGTTGCCTAAGGCTCTTTACACTTGCCCAAGACAAGAGAACAGGCAGACAGGCTTATGGTTTAATACTATAATGGAGATCAATTCTTGGGCATGGCTATTAAAATTGATACAAAAATCCCAAGAAGTGAGTTTCAATGCTGGAAATTTCAGGTAATGTGATCATAGAAATATGAACAGAAACAGCTAGAACATAATATTGCAGGAAGAGACTAGCTAAATAATCATTGTACTCTTCCGTCACCTCATAGCATAGGTAAATATTAGTAACTCGTGAAGCATACTGCTGGTCTGCAATCAAAAAATAATTTTAAAATATAAAATTTACTTTGCCTTCCAAACACTGATTAGGAAAAAGCACCTGGAAGTTACCTGCATACACCTGAGTTACTTACCTCAATTAATTTAATGTTACTCTCCCAGCAGCAGATAACCTACCACCTAAAAATGTAGCTGTCTTGGTTTCCACTGTTTAGCATGAACTATGCAGTGTTTTATTGAAAGTAAACAAAATCACTAAGATTATGCCCCTCAACAGTCTGAGAGCAGTCAGAAGCAGCATCTGAAATACTGGTGTGCAAGTGCATATGTAGGTAATTATGGACTCTACTACAAAGGTTAAAAGGGAAAAAATATTTTGACTCAAGGTATGTGCTGTGGTGTCATGGTTTGACACTGGCCAAATGCCAGGCACCCACAAAGACCTCTCACTTACTCTCCCTGCTACAGCTGGACAAAGGAGAGAAAATTTTGTGAAGGGCTCATGAGCTGAGATAAGGACTGGGAGAAAACACTCCAAGGGTAAAATATCTAAAATTAAAGATACTAACAGAATCAGAGGAGAATAATGAGAAGTAAAAATAAGGCCTTAAAGAACACCTTTTCCCCCAAACCCCTCCTTCCTTCCCACCAACAGCANGGGCCTGGAGCAGCTCCTGCCCCTCCTTCTCCCCTGACCTTGGTGTCTCCATGTTGTTTCCCTCACATGTTCTCACCTCCTTCTCTTCTCTGGCTGGAATTAAAACTGTGTCACCACTTCTGGTTTGATTTCTTCTTATATATGTTACCAGAGAGGTGTTACCAACATCTCTAACTGGCCCAGGCTTATCCAGCAGCGTGTCCATCCTCAGAGCCATCAGGGACTGGTTCTGCAGGACATGGTGGAAGCTTCTGGGCAGCTTCTCACAGAAGCAACTCTGTGGTCCCTCTGCTACCAAAAACCAGGCCATGCAAAACCAGCATATGTGGGTTTTGTTCTACCAGTTCTCCAACCCTATTCACTGTAGATATTGCTAGTTTTCAACATCAACCTCAGGCTGCAGTGGTTACCAGGCTGCTTCTTCAGAGATGCATGATGGATGTCCCCATCAGAATGTTGGCTTTGTATTTTCTCCCCTTACTTCTCTTGGGTGGGCATTGCTGGAAGGAATTTTTTCCTGGTTCAAAGAGGTCTGTTCCTATCTTCTTTTACCAGCTCCTGAAAGCCACCTACATACTATCTCAGCCTAAAACTTCTGTAAAACACTATACTCCTCTTGCTGGAGCAAAGAAGAAAAAAAGTAAAAAAACAAAAACACAACAAAACCCAGAACAAGCATGTTCTGATGAGTGAGTCATTTCTTGAAGTTTTCTGAATTGTCTTGCAGTTAGAAAAAAACCTCAGCATTGAACTTTGATCTACATTTTTAAAAAATACCAAAATAAACTCCAGTAAAGAACAGGGCATTGTACATAAAGGACAGATATATGTCCTTTGAAAACAAAATGTTCTCTCCTCCCTGCTCCTTCACACTGTCAGACAGCATTTGTTTTTCAGCACTTCTGTCTTCACTGTTGAGTTTGGGAGCAGGCAGCTGAAAACAACTAGATTGGCTTTTGATTAAAACTTTAGTATCCACAAGATGTGTCTTAGAATTATGCCTAGGAGCTCTATTGAAAAAATCCCCAAACCCCCACAAAAATACAAAACCCAACAACACTCCAAATTGAAAATTCACAGTACAAACACCAATAAAACAAAAACTAAATCTTCCCAAGTTTATAGGATATCAGACACCTATGGACACTTTTCCCATTACAGTCTAACATTGACTTTAAAATCCAAAAATAGCATTCAAATATATGTCAAAATTAACTATTTTGCCATTGATCCTTTAGTTAGAAACCTACAAATAGAATTATTCCCAGAGCAGACCCTACCATCTCAAGTATCAGGAGTGATGCTCTCTCCTGTAACAAAGCCTCCAGCTCAGTACTGTCTGTTATTGTGTAACTACAAATTATCAACATGAAAGTCTGTGCCATGTCTCACACTAAAAATTGTGCAGACAACGAAAATCAAAGCCAAATTCTCATCAAAATAAACAGCTCCAAGGCTCTCATGCTGACTGAATAATTCATGATCACACTTAATTCAGTTCAAGTTTCTATTTTAGTTTTGACAAAGCCACTGCAGCTAATCCAGACAGCAGCAGTCACGTCTCAAATACTCCAAGACTGATATCCGGATATCACACTCTGTGATACGCACAATGCCTTGCCCACTTGTGAGTCACCAAAATAAGCCACACAAACATTACTCAAACACAGCTTTTCCACCCTCTGTGTTTTGTAACACTTTGTAAAGTGTTTACAAAGGTTGTCTCACTTATTTTACGATTCTCAAAGACAAAGATCACCTCTCACTTTTATAATAGGGCACATGGGCTGACTGATCCTACAAGCCCTACCCAAACAGAGAGGAAGAGGAAGGAAGAGTAGGAGGTGCAGAGGAGGAAGAGTAGGGAGGAAGAGTAGAAGGTAGAGAAAGAGGAAGCTCTGACTCAGAGGAACAGAGAACCAAGTGTTAGATGTACCTGAAGAATTTATACCTTGCAGAAGCAAGAAATACTCTGATGAAACTTAGTGATCCATTCTTACAAACCTCAGTTCAGTAATGAAAACTTGACTGCCATCATTCTGTTCATATAAATGCAGGTAGGATCAGCATCTGATTTTAGGATTTAACTTTTGCATACAGTTGCAATCCAAATAAGCTCTGCAAAAGCATGGAAAGAAGGCATACAATAGACCTTCACCTGGTCTGCTGAACCAGTGCGAATTATTACTTATGCAATGAGCAATAATAGTGTTGCTCATCACTATTTACTCTCTGTGTGTGTGAAATTAAAAGCTTTCTGGAAAAAGTCTTTCTTTGGACATTTTGTTCCAGTCTTACCAAGGAGAAGTGCCATTAAATTAAGTGCCATGGTTCAGACCCAGCCTTAAAAGACTCATGCAAATGTTCTACAGAGACCTCTCACTGCTACTCCAGTTTTCAGATACTGACATCCCTTTGAACACCATATAGTCATTTTTCTCCACCGCTAGGATTGTCCATCATGAGGATGTAATTATGCAACTTACTACCAACACATTACTGAAAAGATAAAAAATTGCACTGTAATACTCTGCACACAGAGTGAAGAACAACCCTCTTGCAAATGTCTTGGCAATCAATTTTCTCCCATGGCTTCTGAACATGCACAGCATGAACTTCCAACCTGAAGAATTAAAAGTGTAAGTTCTGCCTGCTGTGTGCAATGTTAACTGCCAAACTTTCTCTCCTCAAAGAAGAGCTGCAATTGGCTAGTTTCAATGCATCATACATTGCTGAACTCAGCTCAGCAATGATTTAATTCTATTTTATGAGCAAGATTTCTGGAGATAAAAAAGGCTTCTTGTACAGTTAAAGGCAGCATAGACCAAATGTTCAGGACCTCACTGAACTGAGCCCTTATTAAGCAACAGAAATTATATGCATATAAGGAACTGTGGAAGAGTATTAATCTCCTCTCCAAGAGATCACATGGACATTAAAAGCCTGACACTTTCCAACCACCCTTATTAAGAAATCCAGTATTTGAAAGCTATAAAATACTTTAGTTTCAATTCACAGACAAACATTTTCACCAACACAGATTTTATAAGACATGATGTCTTCAGTCAGTGGATTAGACCCTGTATCATGCGCAACTCCAATGAATAGCTGCTTATGCATAAATTATTCACAGTTACACTACAGTCCATGAGATTACAAGAGAAAAATCTATTGCTGAGTATTCTGTTATATATCTGTCTCATATATCTCTTTATTTTACAGCTGTCTTTGGAGGCATTCTACAGGGAAATATGTTGTATTTCCTGTTAATATTGTACTTACTACAAGTGCACGTCACAAGACAGGAAATAGTAACTTCTGTAAGTTTCTTACTGGGTCCCATTCAGTTTTCAAAGAAGTTAAGAAATATTTGATTATCATAAACTGGGGGAAATGAGCTGCCAAGAAAGCAGGTAAAGTAATCTGGGCATTCAGGCCATTTGTGTCACTCTGTGTCACTCTGTGACAGAGTTCTATGGAACAACAAAAACACTGAGTTATATTGAACAAAAGATGCAATACAACATCATTTTATAAAATATATGAGGTTTATAAAACAAATCACTCTAAAATAAGTGCAGATAAAACCATATTTAATATTTATAAAAATATATAGAATATATAAAAACATATAAAATCATAAATGCAATTTTCAAAAGAAAGGAAATTTATTAGACTTGTCTTGTTCAAGACTGCTGAAAAGGGTTTGTTGGAATGCCACAGGTAAAGCTATTAAAAAATCTGGAGGAAGAAAAACAACTGCAAGATAGGTAGGGCAGCAGAGAACCTTGACTGCACAAGCCATAGAAATGAGGTGAAATTCAAACAATAAAAAGAGCTAAGTTGCTATCTGTTAGATGCTTCTTAGCTGAATACATCAGAAAAAGCAGAGATGGCAGCTTAGGAATCCCATCAGTAAATCAGAGAAGACCAGAAATAAACTTTTTCAAGGCTTTGACGAAAATGAAGGACATACAGGAGGTGGATTCTGACAATTGCAAGGGCCAGCTCTCTGACCCAAGAGTTCAGAAATTACATTTTACTTCACATTGTAAGTTACTGTTAAAGATCAAATGCTTTCCCAAAAGCAAATAAGAGACATTGGGCTGGGAGGCCTCCTCCTCTGTAATAAAATGTCTGTAATTGTTACAGTCAAGGAGCATAAAAAGTTCATTTCTGGGCAAACATAGAACACTCTGACATGCTCACTTGTCCCACCTGTAGAAACCCTATGATGAAGTGGTAATGCAGATTGCTGGATCCTCACACAGACTAACACAAGAGCACCCCATACCCTTTCAGTTATGGCATTGCAAATATATCATTACTACCCCTTACAGAATTTAGACTTCAAGTCTTCAGATCCATATAAAATTACTAAAACAATGAATTTTCACACACGCAGTTCTTGGAGAAATCCAACTTTTCCCTTTTAGACCTCAGTGGCATGGAGCTAACCAACTGCTCCAAATTTTGCTGCCAGACACGGGTCATGACCACCCCAAGGCTGTTTCAGACTTCTTCTGGGTGCAATGACCCTGTGAAAATGTTAAGTCAAACGGGTGCTCTGGTTTTTCCAGTCAAGCTGGATGGTTCTACTTGTGCCCTTAAATATTTTGCTAAGTCAGGCTTCAATGAAGATCAGGATTGCAAAGACTTAACAGCTGCAGAGGGTCATATCAAGCCACCAAACTAACATTGTATCTCTGAGAATGGTCAACACAGGATAATTTGTACCAGACCAGTGTAAGCCTGTGTGAAATCTTCCACATCCATCTCCTACTGAAGGCCTTAGACATTTCCAAAATACACAGGAGTAATTTTTTTACTTATTAATCATCCCAAAAACACTCTTTTACTTATTTTTGTACTGTTGCTGGGAACTCATGCTACGTGCACCATGGAACACTACCTCCTTTTTCATATACAGCTGAGAAGCACAGCACAGTCTGACACATTCTGTAATTTGCAGTCATTATGTTTTTCATAGAGACCGCCATGTAACAGACACAGATTATTCAGAAAATTTTCATTAAAAATGAAGCAAAGAAATTTTTAAGTCCTCTAGGTAGATATAGTCATATTTTCAAATGGGGTGTGAATCAACATACCCTGAATCCACAGTAGGTCTGAGACAACAGCTCTGATAGTCTTAAAGGCAATTTTACAGTCAGCATGGTGTTCTTACCATGCAGAGAGATCTGTTCTGAAATGGGAATTTGCCTTGTGTACTCTAAAAAACAAGTGGCCTTGACACTCTACTGCAGTAGGTATGAATCTGCAGTAGGTCAGAGACAATGGCTCTGACAGACTTAAAGGCAATTTTAGGGCCAGCATGGTGTACTGACCATGCAGAGAGATCTGGTCAGAGATGGGGATTTGCCTTGTGTACTCTAGAAGACAAGTGGAGGTCTCAGGAAAAGAGCCCCCACTAAAGTTAGCAGAAAGATGAGAAAGAAGGTGAGAAGTAATTTTGCTAGTGATGAGAGCTAAGGGGAGTTTATAGAAGCATGCACTGCCGACTCCATTCAGCATCAATTTTTAAAAAATGTGTACTAAATACAAACAAAAATCTGAGAAAATGCAATTTCCCCATGGAAGTTTGAAGTGCTGGCTTATGCCTACCATTTCATGTTATGGAAGTTCCTTGTGTTTCAATTCCTCTTGCAGCTTCCAGTAGAGAGAGACATATATTTGCAGATACAGTTTGTCCCATAAAAGTTTCAATGAACTGCTGTTGTATTAACTGGCCTTTTTGTATTTCACTTCATTAAAATAGCTCCCCAAAAATATATTTTGCCATTAAAAATAAAAATTAAAAGAAAAGTCATCCCCCAATCTTGTGTTTTAATTTCAATCATGATATATGCAGAGGTATTTTTAAATTATTTAGTCACTTTGACCATATTCAAAATATGATTGCCTCAAAACACTTCTTACCATGAGTAAGCTAGGAAATATATACTTGGAAGTTTACAAAGGCAAGCTAAAAGCAAGTCTAGGCACAGCTCCCTTTTTTTTTTGGGAGTAGGATCTTCATCTGTGCATTGGAAACTACCCTTCCAGCCAAGGGAGTTTGCTCTCCCTTGGTCACACTGAGACAACTTCTGTGGTGTTGCAGGAATCCTCACCCCAAAGCAGGAACTGTCTCTGCAGCCAGTGTTCTCTGGGGAGGAAAAAGGCACAGCACGAAAGGCATTGGGCCATCTCAGAGCTTGGGACACTGAAATTTCAAACTTTTCCTGTATCAGATCAAAACAGAGTTTACCCTACTTCTGCACGTAATAAAATGCAATAATTTTGTAGTTACTGCTCATGTTATCACATCAGGAAAATGAAGAAGCCTTACCTATGTTCACAGCAAATAAAAACTATTTCTGCATTTCTCATACATGCCAGTTACTTTGAGTTTTCTTCGTTGCATGAGATACTTTACTAAAAAGTGCATCATTTACACAGGTTTAGACACAGGTTTGCACAGTCTTTATACAGGTTCAAGCAACTGGATTGTACTATGAACACAGTAATTTCACTGGTACCCACCACAAATTATTGTATTGTCCTTGGAAGACCAGTGAAGAGGCTGTGACTATACAAATAGTATAAATACACTCTAATTCAAAAGAATTTATAAGCATGCTTTACTACTACTTTAAAGACTGATTCTGAGAAAATGAAACAGCTGCAAGAGTGCCCATCTTATTTAAGATGGCTTGGTTGGATGATTGTCTATGTTGCTCCTGACATACAGACTTGCAGGTGTTTCTACCTGAGATTATTACTTCTCACTGGAATGTGTACAGCAGGAAGCAGCACGGTAGGCTTCATGAATTTATATGTACAGCAGAACATATATGACCCATTGTCACATACTTTACCCTTCTGTTCTTGCCAGCAGTATCAGGAAAGCATTTCATTTATGTGCTGCCTCATGTGACAAGGCTCTCCATGGCAAGAAACATGACAACAGAGCCAGCAACAGCCTGTTCATCCACCTTGCTTAATTTCTTTCGACTGATTTGGGATCAGAAGCAAACCAAATAAGAAACCATATTTATCTAAAGATTGATTGTTAAATTCTCCACCCTTAGTGCTCCACTGCATCTTTTTCTTCAAAAGCTTATGAACTTCCATTTCCGTACGTGCTCACTGAACACATCTGCAAGCACTAAACATGCAGTGGAGGCAAGTCTGTAACTACAGAGAAGATGTTTTGGCTGATGGTGAGAAGAGTAAATAATCACTCATTTTATTTTTCACTCTGAATATTGATCTAACAGTGCAACCTCTACTCAAGATGTGAAATACATCATCACAAAAAGTTAAAAAAACCCATATCAATTACCAAACAAGGAGGAAGAGCAGCAATCACTGCAATTCCATTCTAGGCAGACACTGGACCTTTTTAGATCTGATCCTGCTGTTAAAGGCCACCTATGATAGGTGCACCACTCCCTTATAACAGCGGCACAACTGAGGTGCTTATGCCCCTGGTCAGGTCCCCTAGTACAAGAGTGGCTGTGTCTCAGCAGGAGCTGTAAGATCTGAGTCCTGTGCTCCCAACCCCAAAGAGGATCATCACTGGGCTGTGATTAGGTGCAGTCAAGTTCAGCCAGCTGCTGAAGGGTATATCCAGCCTGACAGTGTGCATTCTGCAGCTGATGTTGCAGCAATCATTAGCACTCAAGCTTTAGAAACCTAAAGTTGGTTTAAAACTACTGTGGATATCTCTATGGTAACATGCCTTTGGACCTCCGCACTGCAGCATGAAGTTAGCAGTACTAGGCAGTGGGAAATTTTTCAGCTGGATCCTCCCAGCTAATGGAAGATATTAATGTATTAGAAATAAAGGCTTTTGAAGAAGCAGTAAATCAGGTGAACATTTTTACCAAGGTATAACCAGAACCTCATATTTACTGTAGTAAGCTCTAATTCACATGAAACATTTTTCCAGAATTTTGTCCTTGGAATATTTCTCTTGTTGAAGTGAAATTTTCAAATAAAGAGAAAATCCAACTCTCACTAGCTTCCCATTAGCATACAAGTCAGTTACCCCGTACATCTTTAAGCAGGCAAGCAGCAGAAGTTTGAAAGGAGATTACAGAAGATGCACAGAAGGCTCCTCCTTGTTTTATACTTAATCCTGTGACAGGCAGCATGAAGGTACTTCTCTCTGTCATACATTTATGCCATCATTTTTTCCTGTCCATGGCATGCATTTTGATGGTAAAAAAGAAGATATACCTACATTGTCAGATACTAATCAGTTTAGATAATACTTGGAATAGACAAAGAACAGCTCTCCTTCAGAATGAGGAAGAATGACTGAAGTTACTTAGCAGCTGGTAGAAGCAGGCTGTGAACTGTGGCCAAAAAGAACCAAGAAACCTACACATTTAAATGAATCCTGCTTTGATCCCATTTTCAGTAACAGCAATAACCCTGCAACTGTTCCAAAGGACAAGGAGAGAGGCAAAAAAATAAATAAAATGTATATTGGGAATAAAATCAACCAAAACTGGAGGAAAGATTCCAGCAGATGGCTCACCCAACCTGCAGATAAGAAAACAGTCAGTATATGTACAAACATATAAAAGAATCTCCCATTGCTCAAAGAAGACAGACTATCCTCTTGCTATGTGATCACTTCCTCAGTGATCCTATGCTGAAAGAACAGGTGAAAAATAAAAACCCTGTGACAGGGAGAGTGGCAGATCAACCAAAGGAAGCACTGCTGACATCTCCAAGTGATGCAAATCTTGCATGCTGCACTGATGTCCTGCCACTACCTCCTTCACCCACCAAGAAATGTGGAACAGTTACCAGGGAGAGTTAGGAACAAGCCATTTGGAGGAGCAGCACTGCCCAGCCCAACTACAGCTAAAATAGCTAAGGGCTGTGTAGGAGGTATAATGCCAGCTGTTTTGATCCCTGTTAGCCCCTTAGCCACAAGAGAGTGTATCACAGCCCAGTCATTTATTTCTACTGAACTAAAAATAAATGTGGGAAAATTTTCAGAAAATTTGAATAGCCTTTTGCCCACTGCCTACCTAAAAAAAGCCAGATCTTCATCTCACTGATGTCAGTGGAGTCTTTCCAGATGTAAGATTTGCATTCTAACATACGGACTATATGTATGCATTTCACATTTCTGAATCGGGGTTGGAAGTGCAAAATGACACCAAGTTTTTATGTTGTATCATTGAACAGTGTTTTGTACTGTAAACACTGTATTTTAAGCTCATCCATTAGATTTTGAAATAAAATGCTTCTCTTTCTTCAGTGATAGGAAATGATACACAAAAAAAGAGATGATTAAAGGTCATCCTTTGAAAGGCAATCATCTGCATCAACCATGCAGGAAAGCAGTATTCTCTGACAAGACTTCACATGTGAGCTACAGAAATACAGAGCCCTTTTCAGTTTTCAACTATCTATACAGATCTGCAGATACTTGCAACTAAATGAAAAATAACAATAAAGCAAACATGAAAGAATGGCCTTAAAGGAGTTACTCCAGCACAGCAGACTTTCCAAATCTAAGGTGAGGTCGCAGATGTCTTATAGCTCCAAAGGGGCAAAAAAAATCCTTCATCTAAAAATAGCCTCTAGTATAAATGCAGTGGAACCCATGAAAAAGATTCCCTTCTTTGAAGACAGTTCATTACTGAACTCTTTGAACTGTATGGATAGTCTCTTAGCCACTAAAATGCCAGAGGGCCAAGAGAGATCTGTATGTGCATCAGCTGTTATTGTTAACGTGTATCTGCAAACAGACACCCATTTTGTTAATATGTATCTGCAAACAGACACCCATTTTGGTTGAGTGTAATACTCATCAGTCCCACTAGTTTTTCTGCTCTCAATAATTTTATATTTCTCTTTCATAACCCTGAAAGAAAAAATCTGACTTCTCTACCACCAGGATGCACAGAATCTAGCTTAAAATTATGACATTTAAAATATATTGTCCTTAAGACTTGCGTAACTCTTGTTCTGAGTGTGAGCCTTAAATAAATGCATCAAACGCATAGTTTTTAACCCACTAATGGTGTGAGAAAAAAAATCCATTTCTGTTGCTCAGTCCAACCTCACCTGAAGGACTAGCATAGTAAAACTCTGTCACACTGAAATGAAAAAAATCCCAAAATGTGTCAAAGAAACTGTTGCACCAAACAAAATGACAACATTTATACACAAGCACATTTGAAAGAAAAATCTACCATTAAGGTTAAATGATTCCCACGCACCAGGCTCACAGAGCTGACACACTGTGTGAACTCTCTCCTAATTGGGATGGCAGTACAGGAGTGCATGCTGCAATTTAACAAAGTTATCACAGAAGTTTTACCAAAAGCAGTTATACCAGTTTAGAATAACACCATATTAGAATAGTTTTGATTCTTAATGTTTACTCATTTTGCTTTGGTGTTATTTTGTTGTTGTAATTTTGGTTTTGTGGAGAATACCTTTGCCTCTCTTTTGTCAAAGCTTTCTTCATGAAACAGGTGGTTAGTGATCTTCAGTTTGTCTAGACAAATATTAGATACTTCTCTCTTGTTTTCAAATGTTTAATTATAAGATGTAGAAGAAATCCTCTGCAAGTGTGATGGAATCATTAATAAAACGGAGACAAGCACAGACTATCAAGTGACTTTAGGCAGCAGTGGATACATTACTACAGTTTTGTACACTGAACATCATCTAGGCAGTTCCTGTTGCAGCAGCACTGGGAGGTAAGATACATTTCTGTTGTACAGCTCTAGGATTTGGACAGAAATCTCTAGATTTGGACATCACATCTTCTCAAATTCCCAAGTGTCAAAGACATCTTGTGCCACCAAGAAAAGACTTTTATTTTCCCCCAAAACAGCTCTCTCCCCACATGCCCCTTAAGCTCCATTTGATTTAGCATGTCTCTGCCCTGACCTCTTCCAGACCACAGCACAGGACCACAACTACTCCAGCTTAGGTTAGATTGATCACTTTTTTCCCTGCTTGAGCAATGGTATCTCACCTGCTTAGCCCATCTCAGACCTTCACTTTACCCATCTCTTCTCTAACCATCCACCACACCATAATAGCACTCCAGACAAAAGTACATAGACCTTTTTGATGTCTTTAGAACAAAGGTAGCCAAAGATTTCCCAGGTTTCCACCAGCACACTGTGGCTGCCATCCAGACCTCCAAGGGGAAGGAGCGCTGTCCAGCAGCTGCAGACCAGAACACCGTGACTATGATAGTACAAGAAATCTTAACTTTTTTGTCTTGCTGTCCTAGTCTCCTTCACAGTGCAATTTGAGATAAAATTGAAGCAGCCTGAAGCAAGGTGCTTGACACAGCAGTTACTGACTTCTTCCATGAGCCACAACAATGCTTGGAACGTGAACATAGCCCTAAACATTCAACACACGTGAATGGATTTATTCTGAAATGTATTATAACCATCCCTTACTGAAATCTTGTGTTTTTTCACAATATAATTAAACAGCTGTTCAAGAATGATTTCTCTTTGCGACAAGGAGGAAGTAGTAATTAATCAGGCAGAACTCTTTGGAACACATGGATTTCAGGGAAGCAATCTTAAAAGCAGGAGAAAGAGAAACCCACAATAGCCAACAGTCCAGGAAGAAGAGTACTCACATGGGAGAACCTTTTTAGACTCTTTCAAAACAGAGACTTGAGCTTGAGTGTCTCTCCAGAAAACACCTGAGTCATCACATTAACACCTATTCTGGGGTCTCAGAAGAAATTTGATTAGCTTTGGAAAACAACACACAGAAAAAGCGAAAACCTCGTTTTCTCTCTCCTTTTCTAAAAGAGGTTTACTGGTTTCTGGCTAGCACAATGGTTTAATAAATTGAATTTCATAATGGACACGATAACTGCAGGACAGCAATGACCATTGACAATATTCAAGTCCACAGTGACCTCATACAGCCTTGAAAGGGAAGAGGAAAGCCTCTCTCACTGTCCTGTGGCAAAACAGCTAACCTAAGAGCAAAGGGAAAATTGACTGCTGGAAGCAGCTCCCAGGCTACCACCAGAGACCTCATGCCCAATTCCACATTCAGTTACACTGGTTTCTTTTTTCAGCACTGACAGTTATATTACCTGTAACTATATCACTATTTGATGAAAACATGCATATAACAAGATAGGTATCAGACCTCACTCTTCCAAATATATACAAATGAATTGCAATTAAATCTGACAGGCTGCAGCTCTATACACAAATTGGTTGTAAGCAGTTTCTCCTAGGCTTACAAACAGATGTTGAATAGCTTGACTTTTATTACTTATATTGCTTCAAAACTCCATTCTGCCCATTTCATCAGTAGATGTTACTGACCCTACTGTTGCAGTGTCTCAACTGCCCATTGTTCCTTTGGAATTCTTACTTAAATGTGATTTAATAATAGCTATACACCTGTCCACACTTGGCTGCATTGTCTGTGAATTGTGTGTGCTGGAGCACAGACCTTTGCTATTCCTGCTCCATTCTTCCATGCTATGAAACCAACTGTGTTGGTCCAGTTTTCCCATCCTTTTGGAACAAAAGCTGTCTCTTCAGATGCAGTCTGAATCCAGAGCAAAAGGTCAACAAATTGTAAATCTACATCAAAATTAGATTTGGATTTTCAAAGTGAGTAACTCATATTTTTAAGAGCATAATATTGAGACAGTTTCTGAAACAGCACCATTTAGCTGAGGGGTTTCTCAGCATAAATTTATGCTCTACCCCTTCTATATCCAAGATATGATATTGGACATTGGACAGCCAAGTCAGAGATATACAGGGTAGAGATATACAGGGATTTTTAAAAACTGTTCTCCAGAGTACCTCACTATTCAAAGAGTCAGAGGTAATACAAAGGAACAGAATGTCTCTAATGCATTTTGTTCTTTTACAGCTGACAACATTGGTGAGAAAGACATTTATAAATAATTGGATGGTGAAGGATGGGGCTGTGGTTGACACAAATGGCTGAACTGAAAGGGAAAAATAAAGTTCACCAGCAAATGGACTAATGGTCCTCTGAAGTGAAGAAAGTTAGAGTAGACACTGCCACCAAACAGCTGTACAGAATGTCACCTTAACTCAGAATTAATAATGTATCTTTGGACAGCGCTTCTTCCTCCCATGG
Organism: Illadopsis cleaveri; assembly: GCA_013399915.1. NCBI lineage: Eukaryota > Metazoa > Chordata > Aves > Passeriformes > Timaliidae > Illadopsis > Illadopsis cleaveri. The sequence continues at coordinate 43,857 of VXBB01016418.1, forward strand.
AGGGAAAGGTGACTCAAGATTCATAAGCCAAAAGCACTGGTGTTTTGGGGGAGCTGTGGGAGCTCCTGCAGAATGAGCTCATTCTGCTTTATGGCCTGTGAGATTGCCCCAGAGAAGATGCCCTCAGAGATGCAAGGGGAGAGCCAGGTGTTGTGTTGCTGCCCTGCAAGGCTGGTGACTTTCTGGGCTAGAAATGCACCTGCTGATCTGTGCCAGAGGGAGACAGTACTACACAAGAGATCATCAGGTGGCAGTTGTTCCTGCAAGCTCATGCCCCCAACCACTTCAAACACACAGGCTGCTTTTCACAATGCTCTGTGCTTTTATCTTTACAGGAGTAAATGAGATTGTTGATTTCCTTAAGCTATAATCCTGGGGGCCCTGGACCTGTTGAGTTCTAATGATGAAATGACTGAGGCTCTTTGCTCTCTTACAAGCACTCAGCAATTCTCTTTTCTTATACACATGTGTGTGCATACACATATGCTCATTTTGTATTTAGTGATACAAATCCATATCATCCAGAGCAGTTTTGGAAGTCCAGAATGTTGTGTGACTCAATGTGAGGTCATTCCTCAGACTTCTCTTTGCCAGGTGGTTTGATATTCTCTGAAGAAATGGTTTTATCTGTTCTGTAACAGTTCTTGTGTCTAGCATTGCTTAAGAGCATAACTACAGTGTTTGCCAGAGTTTACCTGCATCATTTGAAAGAGGAATGGAAAGGTCAGATACAGAGCAGCAAAAGTCCTTTTACTGTGCTCATTTACGATGTCTGGGCTTAGTCACAGAAGAGCACTTCTATACTAGCAATTTTCTTTATGCTAAGAGCTATTCAGGCCAGAACCTCTCAGAGAACAGCTAGCCTAAATTAACAAGGTCCTGCACTGTAACATACTTCAACACTTTTTGGCCTGCTGAATTTTTTAATGCCAACTCTGCAGACCTCAGCTATGTTCAAGAGGTGTCTTATGTCTCAGGTGTCCTATTGAGTTGTGAAATGGACCTTCACCACACTAAGTTACAGAGTTGGGAGGTTTATTTTCCAAATTTACACTACATCTGGCATGATCCACATGCCACAGAACTTACTAGCAGCCAGTTAAACCATAGTACACTTCAAACAAAACCAGAAATGCAAGAAATGCACTGAGTTTTCTTACACATGGCACTGCTTGAAAGACCTTGATTTGAAATCAAGACAATACTTATGCCTGCATTTCTACAGTACCCATGGACCTGATACAACTCTCTCACTGGCTGGATTTCTCTATGTTCTCCACTTTGTATTTGGCAGCTGCAGTCTCTGACTTATTCCCCACATTAAAAAAAAAAAAAAATCTAAAAGGTAGGTCCTTGGCATTTTGAAGAGAAGAATATATCCCAACGCTTCTACCTTGGAACTTAACACAGACCAACGCTGGTAAGAGATAATGTCCCACCCTATTTTTGCTTAATTCTGAGCTTTGCTTCTAATAATTATTTTGATACAGAAAAGCCTGAAAACTGTGACTGGCAAAACCTATTCCTACTGTGACTGATTGAGAAGTTCATAAACAGGTCTTTCTCTTCCACAAAGAACACAGCATAAGAAGAACCAAATCATTACATCTGCTGTTCTTGTAATTTCAAGAAGAAAAATATGATAAAGCAATCAATGGAAGACTGCAAGTTGTTTGGAGATTTTTTCCCATCTAGCTAATATGCTAGCAACATGAGTTTTGAAACTTGTCTGTTGCTGTAAAGTTTCATTAATGCTGAAGTATCAAGATATTAAAGAAAAGCAGAACTAGTCACAACTTCTGCTTAAGATTTGGCCACAATTAAAAGATGTAGTAAGCATATATAAGGTAAGCATTTTTTTTCATTTTCAAATCCCCAAGGAAGTGTCCAAGAAACTGTTTACTTCTTGCTAACCAGGTGGTACTGTTGCACTTCAGAACCAGCAATAACTGAGCAATGGGTCAAGCAGCCATTATACAGTCAGCATCTTCTCAGCTCTTTGTTATGCATCTGTGATGGAAGCTAAATGCCTTGTATCTGTATATAAAGCTGAAGGGGAGTTTGAGTTATTAATACTCTTCCTTTTCATGATACTGTTTGGCTTTGTTAAGGAGGGTACAAGGGGAAGGAATGTCTGGGTTTTTCAATTGAGTGCTTCTGCCCAAGTACGTCAATAACAGACTGCATTGGGCACCAGAAACTGTGGGTCCTCTCCCAAATCAAGGCACAGATGCATCTTCCAACCCTTAACAAGTCCACTTGAGATTTCTGTCAGGCAACCTGTAGATAATGGTTTACCAAGCTTTCAAGATCGAGAGAAACACACTCACCCACCAAAACTGCTGAACAGTTACACATGAACAGTGTGAGTGGGATGGGACCAACACATCTCAATGCTCTGAACAGTTCAGAACTTTTCAATAAGGAAAGGAGAAGAAAAGAAAACAACAAAAAAAATATTGTCTTTTGTAACACCGACCTCACACCAAATGAATACAGATCAAATAGACTTTGAAAGTAAGATTTAGATAAGCCACATATTTTAAGTGACATGGGATCAGGGTTTTTTTGGTTGGCTTTTATTTTTTATTTGAACTGAACAGGGTTGAAATTATTACAGGTTGGTTTATTTTTGTGCTAGTTTCCTACCATGGTGTGGATGAGTTTTAAAACATTGTATAAAGGCAGGATCAAATGTAAATAGTGCAACACTTGATTGTGTAAACAACTAAAGAAGAGTTTAGGACACAAGATGATGACACACCAAGCAACATGGTTTAAGTGGTTTGAGCAGTTACACAACTGGAAATAATTTTAATATATAATAGTGCTAACAGCCATTTGACCAGTATATTGGTTTTCTCCCCTAATACACTTAGATGAGATTCTGTGGTGATTTAACCCCAGATGGCAACTAAGCCCCAGACAGCTGCTTACTCACTCCACCACCCACAGGATGGGGAGAGAATCTGAAGAGTAAAAGTGAAATAACTCATGAATTTTGACACTTTAATAGGTAAAGTAAGAGGTGCACACATGAGGAAAGTAAAACAAGGAACAACAGTCACCATTTCCCATGCATGGCAGCAGGTGTAAAGCCATTCCCAGGAGAGCAGGGCCCATCATGTGCAGTGACTACTTGGGAAGAAAAAAACCATCACTCCCAATGTCCCCCCTTTCCTCCTTCTTTTCCTGAGTGTGATGCCATATGGTGTGGAATATCCAATATAGCTAATACATGCAACCAAGATTTACAGCAGCTAAAACCACATGGTATTGCTAGACATGCTTTCCATACCAAAATAAAGAATATTTTTCTTCACTTCTGAGCATTTATGGAAATAAATACTGTTATCATGTACTACCACAGAAACATGTTTCCACACTTTTCCACTTCTTATAATCTGTCACATATAATATGCTATTTTGCCTTTATGATAATTATGTAATAATCCAGCTCTGTTTTAGTCAATACTTTAGAGTGATGTACAAAATTATTCCAGGACTGGCAATAACAGTGGAAGCTCTANACTATATAATTGAAACAGTTGTTAAATAACTTTAAAAATCCCAGAAATTTAACAAACTCATAATTTGTAAAAAGAAGTGAACCTATCAAAAATTATCACTGAACCACAGAAAAATTTAGGTTGGAAAAGGCTGGATGTGACACTGCACCATGGTCCAGTTTATACAGTGGGGATTGGACAAAGATTGGATTCAATCTTGGACATCTTTTCAGAGAATCACAGAATTAACTAGGTTGGAAAAGAC
>VXBB01016418.1:50237-65205 GCA_013399915.1 Illadopsis cleaveri
GGTGGTGGTGCCCTGCGAGATGGTGGTGGTCTGGTGGGGGGAGTTGGACTCCTCCGAGTCCCGGCAGTATATCACACCGCTGTGCGAGACGTGGATGCTGGGTGCGCAGCCCATCCCTTCCCTTCCCGNGCGACCACCGGGATATGCTCACCTGGGGTGAGGGGAAGCGGAGGAGGATGAGGAGAAGGATGAGAAGGAGGATGAGGAGAAGGACCATTATCGGTGGTACCAGCCCCCTCGCGACCGAGGCAGCCTCCCGTATGGGCAACATTACACACACACGTACACAGAACAACCCCAGCTGTGCTAAATACTTCTTTTTGAAAAGTTACAAATACTTATTTTGACAGTCAAAATGTGTCCTAGTCATGGATGAGCAGATCTCAGTTGTTTGGGGGTACTGAACGGAGCAGTTTAGAGCCAAATAGCACCCACTGGAAGTTAGGGAAAAAAAGGCCAGAATTGTTTCACAATTCTTAATGCTGCTTTTCAATTAAGCCAATATTCAATGGCACAAGTTGCCATTTTACCCTAGGTGTCTGATAGCTGCCAATCCCTGTTTCCAGTCCCTGGGGAGATAATCAAGAAAAATGTTTAATGCTACAGAGATTTACACACCTTCTTAGCTTTCCATGGTGAATAGTTTCATTGACCTCAGTGAAAATACGTAGGAGGTGTAAAGCTAAATATGGGGGTTTTAAGTCTTTGCAAGATTTTAGTTTAAATCTCTCTGTTTTAAATGGCACATAATAAATCCTTCAAGAATTGGTAATGTCATCCAAGCAGTATGCTTCCTGCCTCATAAAGCATTTATCTGAAACCCAGTCACCAGGGAACACTTGTGTATATACCTTTTCTTCCTCTTGGAATATTACCTGATGTTTGACCGCTGTTCCTCCACCTAGTTTCAGTGAGTGATGTAAAAATACTAGAAATATGAAGCATGGTTGGTGCAAGGATTGTAATGTTGTATGACAAAATGGTCTGAATACACTATTTTTTGGTTCTTAATGCTTTTGAAGCACTTTCATGAATTAGATTCCAGTTTATTCATAAGTGATGGTTTCACAGCTAAAATGCCTCAGTTTAGAGAGACTTTGAGCCTTTAGCCTCTGTCTCTCTTGATGAAGTTTATGGGTCATTGCAATTATGGCAATATAGACAGGCACTAATCCATCAAGAAACTGGACTGAGATCATCAATCTGTTTGACAAAGTATTTTCAGTTTTCCAGTTACCACAGTGAGCCCATGTCGGCCCTGGTAATAACAATTTTCTAGGTAAATGTTTTCCCCACTAGTTGTCACTGTGCACAAATCAAGCTGTGGCTTACATCCTGCATACACTAGATATTTGCATGTTTGCCCACTGCCACAGTGCTCTGCTGGCGGCTATCTCCGAGGACAACCTTGAAGATAGACTCAGCATAAGTAAAATGAAGCAGACTGTATTTCATCACCCAACCATGCAGCCTTTCTTGATGCTTAGACTGCAGTTCTGGATGAGACCTCCCTGCCTCCCAGAGCACAACGCACCTAGCTTCAGATGAATGTGTCCTAAATCCTCACTTAAGAGCAGCCAGTTTTATGCATTCATTGCAATACTCTCAAGTCTCTCTTCCTTTCTATTAGTGGTTGGGAATTTGAACTGCCTGCCATACACCACAACTGTGATTGGGAAGAGAGCCAGGAGCTCAATAATGCCACTCATAACCCATACACTTGTGGGGTGCACCCAAAACCTATTGTTTTTGGTTAAGAAATGTTACCCAAAAGACCTTTAAGATTTGTTGACTGGAAAAAAGTTTGAGACATTTTTCATGGGAATTTACCCACCCCAGGTATCAATGGTGTTTAGAATTTTAATAAAGGATGTGAACATAAACCATATTTTGACTTGCAGACTGAGCTTGGAGAAAATACTATGTCATACCCTAAATTGTGTTGCTAGCTATTCACAGTCCCTTTTTCTGAATTGATATCAATTATCAGATAAGTTATTTTGTTAGTCAGTTAGTCAGTCAGGTTTCCTTAACATCCTAGGATTCCAGTTTCTGCCCTGTTCCCACTGAATTCAGTGACAACTTTGCTATTGATTTCAGACAGCATTGAAGGAACCTGCCCATTCTCAGATATTTCCCTTATTTAAGTAAACATTTGAATTGATGCTAGAAAATACGCTGTAGGAATAAGAAGTCACAATTCTGGAGAAGCATTGCTAAGTGCAGCCCTCAAGCCACAATCCCCACTCTGTTTACTTTAGGTTGATGGTGAAAGAGCACAACTAAAGAGGATGAGCCTCTCTGTGCAACATGCCAGAGTGCTTGAGAGGAGTGAAGGCTGCAGGATGGGGAGGTATGTGGACTGCTGAAAACCAGCAGGAAAATGTGAAGAGTAACAACGCTTTGCCTGACAGAAGAATCAAGGAATCAAAGAACCAAAGGATGGTTGAGTTTGAAAGGGTCATCTGGTCAAATCCCCCACACGCCCAAGAAGGGCTATCTATAGCTGGTTGCTTGGGATGGGCTTATCTGGATGTAGTTTTTAGTATCTCCAAATATGAAGATGACACCTCTGGACTACCTATTCATTCCAGTGCTCACTCACCCTTACAGTCCCCTGCTGATATTCAGAGAGGATCTCCCATTTTACAGTTCCTTTTGAGTCCATTGCCTCTGGACCTGTCACTGGGCACCACTGAAAGAGTCTGTCCTCCTTGCACCCTCCCTTCAGTTTTACATTGATGAGATATGCCCTGAGTCTGCTCTTCTCCAGGCTCAACAGTCTCACCTCTCAGCCTCTCCTCAGAAGCACAGTGCTCACGAGGAACTTAGAGAGACAGAACAAGTAAGTGATGATCAGTGTGAGCAGAAGTTGGAGTGGAGCTGAGTGAGTGGCTGCAGAGGGGAAGCATGTCTATCACGAATTAGAAACTGAAGGAAATTTAAAGACTCCTCTTCCTACATCAGTGCTCTTCCTGCATCTTGCCTGTGAGAGGACAACCATGGATTTACTGAACAAGGTGAAAGAGGGAATATTTAAAGAGGGTGCACACTTGCACCACCTCTTATAGCACGGTCCAGTCATGCTCCTGAAGTCATCTTGCTGCAGTATGCCCTGACTGATGAGCACGAAAGCAGAAGGCTTTACTGAGAGCAGCACACACCAACCAAGAATGTACACCAGGGACAGCTATATTGAAGTAGAATCTGCCCTCAGAAATGCATATTTAGTATGGCCCCAGAATGAAGTCACTGCATCCAGGAGCTGGAAAATATTCACATGTATCAGTTTTTCCACTACTAAAGAGACTTTGCTGGCTTTAACTGCAACTTTATAAATCCTAACAAATTTTATGCTCACAGGAAACCAATTTTTTTATACATGACTAATTTCAGCATGAAGAATTTAAGCATATGAGTGATTTTGGAAGGCAGAAGTGGAATCCTGAAGCATCTTGTATTTTTGGTTTTTTCCATTAGAAAGCAATGGTATACATTCTCTGTGGTGTTTACACCTGCAAATCCCTCCAGAATGAGGAAAATATACTCCTCAAAACTGTATATCCCCTCCAAAGCCAGTCATAGGCTTCCCTCTGACCTCAATATTAAGGCTTTATGCTATGAGTAGATTGCTAAGTTTATGTTGGTATTATTGGAAGTATCACCTGTAAATCCCAGTTCATTGCAGGTAGAATATACTACTTCAGAGGTCGTATTTTACAGAGACTTGAAAATCTGGTACTTGACAACCCGCTATTGAAGACAGTTACCTCTATTCATGGTTCATTTACTGTAAAACCAGTTTAAGAATGTATAAATAAGCCTGTACAAAAAAAAAAAAAAATACTAGGCTCTTTGGAGGCTCAACAGTTTCTCAGTCCTTTCATATTGGTCCAACAAATTTCTTAACTACAGTAAAAAATAACATCCTATACACCCAGATTAGAGCACAGTCAATACCTAAAAATTATTTAAATTATCCAGAAAACATGCACTGCTTTTAACTTAAACTGGATATGAGAAAAATAATCATGACAGCTAGAATAGAACTTTTTGCTGTGTACCTCTGTTTCGTTAAAAAAAACCCTCATCTATATGGTACTTAGATAATGTATATCATTTTATCAAATGCTAACTTCATGCTCTTATTCATCAACAATACAAGAAATCATGGCTCTTGGAAATCAAAAAGATATTAAATATAAGATGTGAGGGTTATTTTTGCTTGAGAAAGACCAAAGTGTGGTTTTCAATCCACAAATCCAGTGACTCACTCAACAAAGAAATAAAGAGGAACATCACTGACAGCAATGACCTCTCTCAAACTCAACCAAAAAGCAAAATAATAATAATAAAAAAAAAAATCCTGCCCCAAATGCCTTTACTTTCATAACTTTGAAAAATCACTCATTGCAGCAAAACTGTGTTTTAATTTACCTTGGTTTTGTTACACTGTCTCTGTGACAGCTGTGAATAACAGTCTCCTAGTTGCAAAATCCTACAAAAATGATACCCTCCGGTAGGTATTGTTCAATAGAATGAGGTTCCTGGAATTGCTTGTTAATCTCAGCAAGAACTTGACTTTGATCTTCCTTCAGCAGTCAGAATTTGACGGGCTTGAACAATGCCACTTAGTTCAGTTTTGCCCAGAAATTCATACAGTACTTTACATTATTGCAAGTGGGGAGAGAAGACTGTTTCAAGGGAGCAAAGCTGAAGAGGAAACTCACTCTGGTTTCCTTTCCACTAGCAGTCCTTGGCACTGCATAAGTCGCCAGGCACAAACTGTTCTGAGAGTGCACAGAGGGGCAGGTGCCCTTCCTTCACTCTCTACCTTCTCAACTGCTTTGTGTATGAGCAAGGAATGGATCGGTTCCTGCCCTTCTTTGCCTGCAGTTGTTTCTCCCTCCCTAGGTGCAGGAGAAGGTGCAGTCCTGGCATTTTGCTCCTCATTGCTGAGAGGTGATGAGCTGCCCCAGGGATGCAGATTCCCTCCTGGGGATGGACACCCGCACTCATTTTCCCTAGAATGGGCCAAAACGGCACTGTGCTTACTATCAGCTTTATTTTGAGAGAAACAACGAACCTTTACTACACCGTTTTGAAGAGGAAGAGTGACATATAGAGAAACACATAGCAACAACAGCCTGCAGCCCCTAGCAGTAACAATAGGTGTTAGCATTTACCCAAGGAGCTTACACTTCTGGCAGGACAGCGGCCACATACTTCTAGGTATGAGCAAATTTTCTAGCACAACACTGATCACACCACATTTCAAAGGTTTAGGCTGCTGCTCTCGAGCAAACCCTTCTGAGTGCTGTGAAGCCAACCCAAAGGCAAACCAAAGTCAAGAAATGCAACTGCAGCTCTCCTGACAGCACTGAACAGTCGCCCCAAGCAACACTTCGGTGGTCGTTTCCTCACAAGCAGCTTGTTCTTTGCTCGTTGTTACTTTAACAACAGATCTCTTCTCCCTTGACTCACTCCTCTCCAGGAATATCTGCACAGAAAATCCCTCTCGGGTGGTCATGGCACCACCGGAAAAGTTGACTCCTTAGCTTTGGGGCTCCGGGCACCGCTGAGCACAAGCTCCCGGGGAAGCCGAGCCGCGCCGGGCGGGGCCAGGCAGACGCCGCAGCGGCACCGGCGGTGGGACATATCCCCTCCACCCACCCCGACCGGAGCGGGAGAACGCCCGGCAAGTGTCGCCATCCGACGCCGTCGTGTCCCGGCCTCGAGCACCTTAGAACCGGGGGCAGCCCCTGAGGTGGCCCCGCCACCCCCTGACCCTCCCGGCTTTCCCTTACCTTCCTTCCCGGCCCGTTCATCCTCCAAGGAGCGGAAGGGAGCGGCGCCGGAGCGCTGGCGCCGCTGCCCAGGTGAGCAGGGCGGGCACGGCCGCCGCCACCACCTTCCTCGGGGCCGGCCCTCCCCCGGAGCTCCCGCCGCCGCCCCGCGCCCGGCCCCGCTCTGCTGGAAGCGCTCCAGAAAGATGAATTTCTCCTCCGAGTCTCCCGTGGGGAAGGAGCGCAAAAAGGCTTCCCCGAGTTACCCTGCCCCACGGGCCGCCCCTCTGGCCCCTCTGCTGTACTGATTGATCACTGTTTGCCCCGATCGGGAATATTTAGTAATGGGGTAAAGCGCCCCAGGAAAGTACAGCAAACCAAGTGTTTCGAGTTTAGCGTGGTTCACATGGCTAAGAGTTACACAGCCTTTGAGAGAGAGTTGTAAATCCACATGGCAGAGCTGATAGCTCATTGCTTTCCAGGATTCTCCAGTAAAACCCACCCTCACACTCAAGGAGAAGTGACACAAATTGCGTGGAGTTGAGAAAGAGCAGCATAACCATGATCTGAGGCAAATCTAAACTGCCAGAGGTGGGACTGGAAATCTACTTCAAACAGCCTATTTTAATCTTTATAGACTCATATCTGGATATATTCCAGTATACAGCAAGTACGAGGTAGGTGGAAAGCATCATCTTGGGAATGACATCGCTAGGCTTGACTTGACTCTCTCTCTCACTTTGTTACTCTTCCCCCATGCCTTAAAAACAGCCAATATCTGTTTTTCCTTTTGGAGTATTGCTATTTCTGCAAAGATCATTTACACTGTCAATGCTTTGTAAAGGTACACAAGGCCTCAGTGAGGGAACTCTATAAGATACTCAGACAACACCATAAAAAACAATCCCTGCCCCCCCAAAAAATCAAAGGCTTGCACACAAGGCAGCGGAGAGCATGTGAATGTCACAAAAGCAGAACAACATTAAAGATGACCGGGAGCTTTGGGACAAGTAGTGGTCAAGTCACAGCAACAGTCTAACCGAAACCACCAAACCCCCCACCAACCACTATACAAAATAAACCCAATGCACTAAACCTTGTGCAGAGAATTACTTCTAGACAGGAGAAGCAGAACCAGCATTGATCAGCAAGTTATGTCAGATTAAGGCTAAGATCTGCCCTATTTCTAGGGGAAAAGACACACAGTCAGCAAATACAATCCTCGAGCTCCCCAGAAATGCTAGGCAGTGCACATATTGAAATGTCCTCAAAAGCAGGTCAGAATATCCCCATTTTTGTGGCCATTCATCTGCAAGAGCTGTTATGTGGGAGCTCATATGACAGAGTGACCTTGACACTCTCTCAAAGGTCCTGGTCCTGCATGGATGAGCTAGGTGGGAGGTCAGCTACAGCCTCAGCTACACACAGCCATTTTCTTGGATACCTGGGACTGCAGCCCTGATGTGGTCTCAGAGGAGGTACAACCTTTTTTCTTCAGGACCTCTGCACAAGTGCCAGGTCTCAGTCAGCCAACTGGAAATCTCAGAATCAGCTTTGCCTAGTTACTTCCAATAACTGTCAGAGAAGAAAGCATCACAGTCTGCCTTGGCGCCCTGCTTCTCCAGGTGGACAAATTAGGGACAAATTAATTACTTTTGCCCTTCTCTGCAGCCATGTTGTCTTTGCAATAAAAAACCAGAAGTCTCTTACCCTACCATGGCATCACAATAAGGGCAGGGTGCTCATCTGGACACAGGGGCTCAAAAGTGTCCCCAACAGTAAGTTTTGGATACATCAACATAGGCTTTTTGCAGTTTCCTCACAGTCCTTTCCCTGCATTTCTCCTTCATTTTTTTTTAATGCAGTCCTTATATACCAACTTGAATTTAATCTCTCCTTAGCTTTTCAGACCATCACATGAACAAACAGAAAAAAAAATCAAGGGTTGATGTTAGGAGCTATAGTAAACAGGTATCTAACAATATTGTCTAGTAGAGCACAGCTGGATGACAGAGATTTATCATGTAATGTGTACTCAGAAAAGTATTGCTTGTGGCTAAGAAGGAACCATTTTTTTAGAAAGCAAATGTCATTCAGTTATAGTAATAATACTAATGTTAATAAATAGTAACAATAGTTATAGATTTACATTCCTAGACAATTCACTGCCATTTTATATAAAAGATAAAGGCGACAAAGCTGTGGGCTTTATGCTGCTTTTTAGGTGCCTGTTCTTGGGCACTCCCAGTCCTTCTTCTTGAGCCTGGACTTCAGAACCACAAGGGATGAAATGCAATTGCTGGTCACTTAGGAGTGAGGGGTGCCAGTTTAAAGAGTTTCCAGCAGACTTCAGACAGTCCTGATAGCATTTGACTTTGATAGGACTGCTAACATGAGTGGAAGGTTGCAGGATACTTCACTAATCCTCTTATCTATAGGCTTCAGAATGTATCAATTATTTAATTTGCCACAGTTACTTTTTCACAGTGTAATCTTTGTATGCAGTCAATGCCATAATATTTTAAGTACATATCAGCTGATGTTACAAATGGCATCGTTGATATATACTGTAGCTTCTTGTCTTTCCTTGAAGTTTTCATTGGTTGCTAGACAATCCATTTATTGTTGAACATGTGGTTGGATGGAACTATTTTGTGTTCTTATGAAGAAAAAAGGTAATTAAATATAAAAATAGTATAAAAATAGCACAGCAAAATTTGTAAACTACAACCTAGAAAGCCACAAACATCACAAAAGGCAAATATTAATGTGGGATATTACTTCTTTCTAGATTTAGTACAAATCAGGAGAGAACACTACACAACACTGAAGAAGAACTACAGATAGTGAAATGCCCAATCCAAGAAGCCAGACTATGAGAATTAAGAATTCTAAGATATTTTTGTCTAGAATAGGGAACATACATTTCACCACATATTTCAGATGAGATTTTCTCACTCTCAGATATATTTAAGATACCTAAGGACAGGTCCTTTGGTCAGCACAAAGATGTTTTGTTCTATCATTATGCATCATTGGTGGATCACATGGTGCACTCTTGGTTCTGTAGTAAGCTGTGCCACTAATAGAATCAGAGGAAGGAGACATTCTGTAATTGGCAAACAGTTTAAAGGAACTCAGTAATTCCTCACTTCCACGATATTCTTCAAAAAATAAGGAATTGCAGAACAAACTCATATTAAAAGTAATGTAAAATAAAAGTCTTCTCTAGCTCATGCAAAGTTCTCTGTACTTTTTGATGTGTCCCAGAAATGAACAGTAACTAATAGCTTTGGGAACTTGCTGTTGAGTATTCACTGGCATAAATTTTGCTATAAAACAGTACTAGAAGTATTCATCTTAACCATTGTAGGGAAATTCTGCTTTGCATTTTGGCAGGCTGTGTGCTTACTGAGGATATCTTCCATCCTGGAAAGACATGAACATGGCTTTCAAGAGCTACAAATACTTGGCAGAATCCTGTTACTTGGCTGGGGCACAAAAGAAGGAAGCAGCATGAATCACTCTGTGCCTGTAATCTCTCAGGGTAACGCTTCAAACACACAAACATGAATTCACTATTTTAGAGCACTCCACAGCAGGACTGTGTTGTAAGCAATCCTTTGTCAAAGATGATTATTACATCACAGACTGTATACTTGTGTGACACCAGTGCACGGATGGACAGGCACAGGGCTCATGCCAAGGTAACTCTGACGAACACAAACTTCTTGTGAGTCACTGACATTTTAAAAACTCCTCAGTTCTGGGACAAAAGACAATATACCTGTGCAAAATGTGTGTTAATACAAGGTTTACAAATGGATACTTCCGCACCTGCTAGAATACAAATATTTTAACAGGTGCATTTGAAAACTCTCCAATGTTATTGCTTAAGAAAACAATACCCAGCTCATTGTACAGAAATAATCTAATTTTTTCATCTCTTTGCAATAATGCAACGAACATGCACAAACACAATCAGTCCTGAACAATTAATGAGAGAGACACAGCAGAAAGAATCCTTTCTGTTGCATGTTATAATGTCTAATGCATTCATTGCACCAAAATATAGTGTATACAGATGTGGAAGTCATGGCTTTCTACAAATAGACTCAGTTTAGAAAGTCTGACCCTCTTTTTGGCATATTTGCTTTCTATTATACATATATATGAACTAGTGCGGCACATACAAGAATGAGTTACTCTAGGAATGACTAAAGTGATTTAATATTCAAAATACAGTGAAGGTTCCTTAGGTCAGGCAGCTGGCAGAAAAAAAAGTCGCCAAACCATTCTACTTCATGTAGAATTAAAGTTGAGTATCCTTCGCATACACTAGTCTCAGGGTATCTACATATTAGTCATAGCTGTGTCAGGCTTGGAGAAAATTTCCAGAGCAGGAATTAAAAAGCAGCCACACTTAAAATAACCCCCAAACATATATATATATATATACACACATATACACATATACATATATACATATATAAATACACACATATATATATATAAAGAGCATAATAAAACATACCAATTTGTGATGGATCTGGTGGTGGCAGAACTACATGTTTCTCTCTGAGCTGCACAGTTCTTCTTTAAGCACAACAGGTGCAATCTGCTTATTTCTGCAAGCAATGAAGGTGACTTGTGTTGCCCTCCTAGATGCATCCAAGTAGTGTCTTCACTACCTTCTTCCCAGCTGTGGTAGTAGATGTGTTAAAAACACACCTGCACTAAAGGCACAAGAAATCATTTGCACGTGGCAAATGAGAGAATAAAAAGCTGAGGTGTGCTCAAGGCATAATGCTCTAAGGGCAGCAACAAGGAGGTGCAGTTCCTCCTCTGTGCCTCAGTCCTGAAGACAGCCTGAAATTTCATAAACCTGGGGGCCAGAGACACCGAACTGCTTGCTGCATACCAATAGTTTTACTCGCAAAGTGGCAACATGGTATCTGCCAAGCCAAGAACTCCCAGTCCGGAGGCAGTCTGCAGTTCATCCAGCCTGTAGACTCCACATGGGTACGGGTGGATTGCTGCAGGGGTGGTAACCAGGTTCTGCCACCTTCTTTGCCATTGTGCTGGGTTGCTGTGTGTGCTTTGCATGGCTGTGTCATGCCTTTTGTGCTTACAGCAGCTGAATGTGCGTCCCTTTATGAGATTGGCTGATTTCCCACAGGCCCCTTAGGCTGGAAAATCACACCACACAGACCGTGAGATCCCCAGGAGCAAAGTACTCCTCACAGAACTCACAGACAAAGGCAAAGGTACTACTCAGTTGAATGACAACTTCTGGTGCAAGGACACAAGGTATGAAAGCTACCATTCTTCCCCAGCTTATTTCTGGTAACAGAATAAACAGATGAGATCACAGGTCAGAGGGCAGTCCTACCTACTTCTGGAAAACACCTCCTAGGAAAACCCAGGGAAGCAAGACCATTTGCAACAATATACAACTCCTTGCGACTTGTTTGCTGATCCAGACCACTTTCGTCCGCAAGTCAGGTAGCTAAAATATTCTTTATTTGAAGCTGCAAATCACTGTGTGCAATGTTTACAGGCTTGTATCAATAAATCAAGTGCAAATCCATTTTAAAATCTGACCTTTAAAACGACATAATGGGTTTCTCAGTGCATTGTATGAGAGGGATTACTTTTCCATAGTGGATTATTTCAGATACTAACAAATGCCACAACTTCAGCTAAAAAAGGAAACAATCCCCAGTGAAAAAATCGTGCTGCCTTAAACTTATGACAATAGCCATAAATTTTTATGAAAATTTGCTTTTCCAGAGATTACCCTGCCTCAGTTTCCCTTCAAACTTCCAAATTCACCCCATTGTTTCCCCCTTCCCTGTATCTTTTTCCACCTCTGTGAGCATTTTCGCTCCTGCAGTTTTTGCCCTTTTGGCCCACCTGTCTACAGGGTCACTCCTTGGCTTTCCATTCCAAGAAACTTTTTCCTCAGCGATAACAGTTTGTAAAACTACTGCCTTCTCACACCATCTTTCTCTCACCTCCAAGATTTTGGATTTTGCTGTTTGCTTCCTCTACTCAATTTTCCTGTAATTTACCTGTAATTAAGTGGTGACTCCTTAAATCAGCTTTCTGTTTATACATTCTTGCTAATCCATCAAACAGTTCTTTTAAAGGCTGATGATATTCCCATCTATCTGAGTCCTCCATACTGCTGAAAGAGCCAATAGTGACAGTGACCATCCACTCACAGGGCAATCATGATTTCCAGTTGATTGAGCACAATCAGAAGTATGATTCTAAATACAAAAAAGATCAACTGGAAAAAAGAAATGATCAAACAAAACCAAGAGAGAAAAATTATCCCAAAGCAATTCTGCCTCCTCCTATCTGTGACCATCATTACATGTTCACCCTGTCTTATGACCAAGAGTAGTAGGATGATCAAAATTAAATTAATCTAATTGCAACATACCATACTTCTGCCTATTGCACGATCATCATCTACAGCTACTGCTGCTCTTTTACTCACATGACTCTGAAATAATACTGATCAAAAATACTGAAGGCAGATAGATGACTTTCTCATCTTCCTTTGCACAGGGAGTAGTTTAGCATCACTTAGTACTTAATAAGACTACAATTATACAGATACATTTGTTCAGCAGAAGGCCAAAAAAATCTCCCTGAAGAAATTTTTCTACACAGGACAATTAAAAAAAAAAATAAAAAATCAGAGGTACAATTTGTTCTCAAAAGGAGTGAATTCATTGAAACTCTGAGAAAATTCCTCGTCTTTGTCCCTGAAAAATTACATTCTAACCCAAGTAACTAAAAACTCTGGCTTACTCTGGAACAATTTCATCCACAATATGCCTGCACAGCTGTATACAGCAAAGGCACTCAATTATGTATCCACAGGTGGTCAGGCCCTTTTCTGGAACACTTTCTTTATAGAGACTTTATCTCCTTTTCCTCACCCATCTTTGAAAATTGCCAATAGCCTACAGTCACACATACTTTTCTTCTTGTCCTTTGGGTGCTCTCTTTCCTTCCAATCCATTCATTCCAGGAATCCCCTAAAAGGTGAGCTCAGTTTTGGTTTGGGTTTTTTTGACCTATAATCTCTCAAACCTATCTTTAATGAAATAACAGCTCTTTACAGTTTCTCGGCCAATCTTGTAGACTGAAGCAGAAATGGGGAACAAAAATAATGTTGTTTGGGTTTTGTTGGCACTGTCTAGGTATGTGGTGTCCCACAGATTACTCAATTACTGCCAAAGCCTAGTTAATCTGCCAGGCTGGTAGCTAGCTGTTCAGACAGCCTGATTACGTACAATTTCCTATCTTTGTCCCTGGAGAGTACAGAAGAGTCTACACACAAGAGGTTTTGAAGTCACCACAAAGGCTCCCACTGGTGGAGGTTTTCAACACAGGATGACATTACACAGTGCAGTAAAATGTATTTCCTGAAGAGTGGCAACACTCATCATGCATGAGGCTTATGTAAGTCCTGTGCATTTGCTTAGGCTTTTTAGTACAGGTGACGGAGTGAGTGGTTTTAGGACACGGAATGTCTCCTTGCATGGGAAATGGAAGTTGGTAAGTTTGGAGAAGACATATATGCTTATTTCTCAGCAGGGGACAGAGAAGGGAGTGAGCCATGTACTACATGTTTGCTTACCCTGCAGTGGTAAGAAATTCAGTGGTCCTGAATTCCTGGATTCTATCACATCTATTTTAATCACCTGAAAGCTGTTGCCTAATGCTGATTTCACATTTGCAGAGTAGTAAGGCATGTCAGGCCATATGAGGAGCAATGTGGCAAGAGTATTTGTGCTGTGCTAATCATGAAAAATTAAAATAACGCCAAGATGATGAAGAACTAACTCATTCAGCAAGAACCCCTCACCTTGCAGAAGCTCCAAACAAAGAGACACAGAGAAAACAAACAATCAAATAAACAAAACAGCCAAAACAAACAGGAACATGAGAATAAAAGGCATGGCTAGCTGCATGAAAGCCCCAAACCCCTGAAAGGACGATTTACAAGTTCCCAGTAATACTGCTATCTGAGCACCCCCTAGTGCCCGAGGATGAACAGGTCCAGAAATGAAAACGCGATCCCACAAGCGGAGGAAAGCAGGAGAACGCAGTGTCCCACTGCTTTTGTCTGGACAATTGATCACTGTATGCCTGTTTTCATTGGAAGACAGAGGAACAACTCAACATTCAAAACCAATTTAATTATTCATCCTCTTGCACAGTGTTCCCAGCCTTTCTTTAATCTTCATGTCATCTGACTGTTAGAAACTTCTGTTCATTTAAAACTCTTCTACCTATTTGTTTCAAACTACTTTTCTTTGGAATGTGAGATAAGAATCAAATGAAAAATAATGAGACAGTGTAACAATGCTGGGAGGGAGATAAGAGGGGAACAGAAGTCAATTTTGAACTGCTTTCCAATATACTGCTTGTATCAAAGTACGTTTTAACTTAGTTGCAGAACATACTGAATTTATTTGGCTCGAATGCAAGGCTATTCCCTTTTTGCACTTGTATTTAACCTGGAAGAATAGTGGAGAGTGATCTAATCTGTAGTGTTCATACATTACAGCTTTATAGTTCCATTTTTTCAGGAAAATTTAAACTTAATTTTACACAGGTACATATTTTTACATAGGTACAGAATATGTTACAAGTTTGCTCTTTTCTGCAATTATTTGACTTACAGTCTATTATCAGTTGGATTCAACGTTCAAGAAGTATAAAAATAGTTTACTGTTTGTCCTGGTTTCAGCCAGGGTAGAGTGAATTTCATCTCAGTAGCTCTGACAGTGCTGTGTTTTGGATTCCAAATGAGAATGGTCTTAATAACACACTGATGTTTTGGCTTTTTGATAAATCCTGTTTGTCCTAAGTCAAAACCCTTTTTCGCCCTTGCCTCCTGCTCTGCCAGTGAGGAGATAAAAAAACAAACTGGGAGGAAGCATAGCTGGGACAAGAAACCCAAACTGCCCAAAGGGGAACTCCACATCACTGAAGGTCATGCCCAGTATGTAAACTGGGGAGAGCTGCTCAGAAGGGGGGCCAGTCTGGGTTTGGGAAGGGTGGTCTGGCATTGGTCATTGGGTGTTGAGCACTTGCAAAGCGCAACACTTGGTTTTTTTCCTTCTTATTACCATTATTTTTATTATTGTTGTTGT
>VXBB01016431.1:0-67988 GCA_013399915.1 Illadopsis cleaveri
AGGCAACCAGCAACAGGATGAGATGATTTAACTTCAAGCTGCACCAGGGGACATTTAGATTGGACATCAGGAAGAATTTCTTCATGGAAAGAGTGGTCAAGCACTGAAACGGGCTGTCCAGGGAAGAGGTGAAGTCACTGTCCCTGGAGGTGTTCAAGAAACAATGTGGGACTTAATGCCATGGTCATTGACAAGGTGGTGTTTGGTCAAAGGTTGAACTCAATGATCCTGGAAGTCTTCACCACCCTAAATGATTCTGTGATCCTTCTTTGTTCACTTATGCCCTTTTTCCTTTCAGTAAATGAAAAAACCAACCAAACAAAAAAGCTTTTTCTAATAAATACTAAATTACAGCTTTAGAGAGTCTAACAAAATTAAGGTAGGGCTTGTAAATACAAATTATTTATTTATAACCTTGGGATTAGAATTTAAACTATATTTATAAGACAACAGCCACACACCAATGCTTGTCCAGTAGTTATTGAGGCTGTCTGGCAAGTATAAGTGCCAGAATCAAATCTAGTGGATGCGAGTGTGTTATTTCTTACTTTATTTCTACAACAAAATGTGTGGTGAAATATTTATAAAAACATATGCTCTACTTGAAGAGGTTAGTTATCTGTTTACTTTCTTGAGGGGTAAGTAGACTGTCCTTCCTGTGACAGAATATTTAGAGGCATGAGGAAAGTGAAATGTAAAGCTTTTTTCTAAGGCCATTACAAACAAATATCAACTCTTGACCTCTAGAAATGTAAGGAGGAGCTGAAATAAGCAATAGTTGCTTGCAATTATGTGGTGCAAATTGGAATAGCAAATCTAGAACTGCATTTGCAGTAGACGTTTGATTCGGATTCTGCAGTATTTAGTTCAGACATGGCTTTGTTTCAACCCTAATTAGTCCAGGCTGCGTAATTTGCCTATAAAATCTGTATTGGGGTTCATATGAGACATCTAAATTTTTAGTGCATTTGTCCTGGGTTTCATATACAGTCAATGGAAAGGAAAGAGCCCCTCAGAGGCTTCAGCTTGTCTAAGATCTAAATATTCTTCTCCACTGGCCTGGGGCAATTACGTATCTCATTCATGTAAGTGCTTAAAATACAGCAGTGTGACCCTAGGCCTAAGGACTTGATGCTCTCTGAAGAATTAATAGCAGTTTTCTTTTTCTTGTTTCTGTCATTCATGAAAAAGAAAATGTGGTTGCCATGTAGACTGTACCTAGAATTACTGTTCAGTAAACAAAAGATTGACTTAATTTCAAATGTTTATTACAGTGTGTTGTATTTCTTTCCTTAGAAGCTTTTGCCTCTTACATGTCCAGCAATGTGTGGTATTACTGGCAGTGAAGGAGTTTTTCAGTCATCACAAGTGTTCAGAATACGGAAGTTGTTAATGAAATATGCAATCACATCTTCCTGCTGAGAAATGGTTGTGTGCATCTCTGCTCAGGAGGAAACCAGGGCTGGAGAATTAAGAATGTGATAGACTAGCACTAAAATACAGCAAAGAGCTGTACATATCACCACTCCTTGGGTGAGCTCAAGGAGTACCATTCCTGTTGTCATACAACATTCACTTGAATTTCTTTTCATTTCCTTTGCTGCATAGTGGTTCTAATGATGGATGTTGCTAATTTTTATAAGAAAAAAAAAAAAAAAAGGAAGAGCTGGAGTACGAAAAAGAGAAAAAGCAGATCTTAGAGAAGGGGAGGGGAGAGGAAAAAGGAAAAAGAAGTAATGGCTTGGAATGGGAAAATTTGAGCTGCTTTATAAAGCAGTCAGCAAGCTACTAGATGGTTCAGAAAATGGTGTCTTCCTCTGGTTGTCTAAAGTTGCCAAACATTCAGTGTTCTTATGTCAAGTATCCAGTAGAGTGAATCTGTTCTTTTTCATAAAGGATATGAGATGGGTTACTGTATTACGAGGTCACACACTAGTGTTTGTGTGCCAGATTCTGAGCACTCTGAAAAAGCAAAACCTTGAGCACTAAATGAGCTATAAGTAACACACTGAAAGACACTATATTGTGGGCTGGAATAATTTTGTAAAGAGTCACTGAAAAAAATCTTACAAGATCCTAAAAAAAGTACTGTTTGAGAAAAAAGCCCCAAATTTTCTAAGTTAATTTATCTCATAATGAGTGTTTACCATCCTAAATTTAAATAGGCTTTCTCATATTTGTAATAGTTATTTTTCAGAACAAATGTGCTTCCATGACTACTTTACAGATTTCAGGAAAAAAGATTATGTTTTCATGTATATATTCTTTCAAGCAATCTGTACACTCAAACGTCAAAGTAAAACTGGAAGCATTATAGATCTGGCTGAATTTATGTTAAATTCTAACACACTGTAAGTTAGCAGTGTCTGTTGGGTAGAATTTTCTTCTTATTTTCATTTATAATTTTTTGTGCTGTTGCTTCATTAAGACTAAAAAAGGGAATAAAATCTCCTACTAGTCATTGCCACTGATTTTCCATCTTTTTTTTATATGATGTCATTTGTTTTGTTAAAAAACAAAGTAAGAGCTTGTACTGGTATCAGTAGGAAGTGGTTTACGTAATTTGCTACTAGTCTCACTGTTATCTGTTATCACATCAGCATTGTGTACCAGGAAAATACATTTTGGTTTCACCATGGTGTTTACTGATGACTCCAGTTTACCCAAGTTATTTGACATTTAGATACTCTTTAATCCTTGTCCTTTTTTTTATGAGCTCATGGTCTCTATGTACTGCTACTGAGAAAAACAACATCAAACTAACTGCAGTGGACGGTATGAATATTAACATATTTTCTAAGACAATACAAACATTCTGAATTAGTTTTTCTGCAGCTAAAACTGTTTATTGTCTGCAAACTTTCTCAACTATTTGCTAAGGCCTGGCAGTCCACAGGCTATCAAAGATGGATGTAAATATGTGTGGGAGTACAGAAGAAGAAGTAGGAAGCTTTTTTGTCATAGGGAAAACTATTTGGCAGGAACAAACTCTTTGAATTAGTGCCTGCCAGATTATATTGGTAGGAGAGGTCACATAATAATCCAAAGCTACCAAAAGAGGACAGATGTAAGAAAAAAATATGTTTTTCTCATGTTTATGGGGATGCAAATTATATGCACTTGCGTAGGTCAAATATCCTCAGAAGCATTGGAGTGGCTGCCCATGGAGTTTGGGATTGCTTCTTCACTAAAACTGACAGCATGTAAATTTGGCAGATGCTCTAGTTTGATTAATGCAATTATTTTGTTTATCTAAGTAAATAAGATTACTTTTTGATCAAGTTTGTTTTAACACTTGCATTGACCTGATTTAATTGAACAAGTGTATGAGCAGATGCCAGTTAATGAAGTCTGCATCCTGTTGTGTACATTTATTCTGTGGTACTAATACTTCAAATTTATGTCAGTGACAAAGTGAAAGTGCTGATAGAAAAGTAAGCACTAACAAATGCAAAAATATTGTATCTGTAGTGCACAATATAAATGATGGGGTTTTTATAAGATATACAATAAAATCTGCATAGCAGGCTGACAGCTCTACTGCCCTCAGCTATCACATACATCTCCCTAGCTTTAGCCAAGTTGTATCATTGCTTTTTTACAGATATTCATTGTGTCAGCTGACATTTTACTGCTTTCTATTTTTTGCAGCCTGAAATGGCAGTCACTGATTATGAAAAAAAGAGGTGTTTTCACCTGCTACCCCCAGCAAAGGCATTAAGCTGAAGATGTTTGCTATTTCTTAAGCAGGCAATGTGTTTTTTAAATTAATTTCATTTAATAAGTTAATAAATTTTCTGTGAGCAGGAAATTAACAAATCATGTATTTTAACCACATGCTCCAGTTGTTGTGGATTGATGTTTCACAGAATGGGAAGTGTTGAAATGGTAGCTGATTAGGATAGCTCTAGGAATGAGCTGATTCAGACCTTGAGTTCAATACACAGGTAATTAGGAATTCCTTTGTTTACCTTTTTTTTATACTGTATGTATAAAGTAAAACTGTCTCTGTTCTGCATCCACAGGGTGACAGTTATCTCTACTTCAATAGTGCTTTATGTCTCAACATTTGAAGTAAAAAGTAATGTTTTTCTGAAAAATTATTTCAAAGATATTAAAGTACATTCATATATGAACAGCCTCTGAGCATGTTTCCTTTCTTCTTCTCCATTGATGCTTCATAATGTGTATTCTAGACAAAACCAATTTTGTAAATGCTAAATAATGAAATCGGGTTTGTAAATGTTAGTTAATTAATCATTACAACTGTAGCAGCACATTTGGAAATTACTGTGTTGAGATTCATGCAGAGTGATAGCATACTGGATCGTGTTACCTTTTTGGTGAGAAAGGGAAATGAATATGTTTGTTGTTGTTTGGTCTAGCAATGGTGTTTATTTACAAGGGAAACACACAAAAGCAAGAGTATTTGAAAAGTCTTGTTTTCCTGGTCCCCTTTTGTGGATTCAACAGAAATCTCCCTTGTGTTCAGAAATGAGTAGGTCATAAGCACTCCACTGAAAACCCCATCTGTGGGTCTTGGCTTTCTCCCAGGACTACACATTTCTCCTAGGTCTCCTCACTGATAGTGCAAGTGATAGTGCAAGCCTAGGAAAGAATTTAACTTTGTCCCACATGAGCTCCTCGTCTCTAAACTGGTAAGACATGGATTTGGTAGGTGGACCACTCAGTGGATGAAGAATTGTCTGGATGGTCTCACTCAACTCCCCAGTGTCCCAGTGACATTCCTCAGGAGTCACTGCTGGGACTGGCACATCATACCCTGAGCTCCATCAAAAGCAGCGTGACCAGCAGGTCAAGGGATGTGATTTTGCACCTCTG
Source organism: Illadopsis cleaveri (assembly GCA_013399915.1). Taxonomy (NCBI): domain Eukaryota; kingdom Metazoa; phylum Chordata; class Aves; order Passeriformes; family Timaliidae; genus Illadopsis; species Illadopsis cleaveri. The sequence goes on from VXBB01016431.1 coordinate 4,843, forward strand.
CCCCCGTGAGATCCCACCTGGACTGCTGCATCCAGCTCTGAGGTCACCACTACCAGAAAGACAAGGGACTCTGTTGCAAGGAGTTCAGAGGAAGGTCACTGAAATGGTGAGAGGGATGGAGCACCTCTTCTATGGAGTAAAGCTGAGAGAGTTGGGACTATTTAGCCTGGAGAAAGTTTCAGGGAGACCTTATGGCACCTTCCAGTACCTAAAGGGGCCTGCTAGAGTGCTGGAGAGGGACTGCATACAAGGATGTGTAGTGATAGAACCAGGGGGAGTGGCTTCAAACTGGAAGAGAGTAGATTTATATTAGATATGAGGAATAAATTCTTTCCTCTGAGGGTGGTGAGGCACTGGAACAGGTTGCTTGGAGAAGCTGTGGATGCCATATCCCTGGAAGTATTGGAAGGCTAGGCTGGATGGGGCTTTGAGCAGCCTGATCTAGTGGAAGGTGTCCCATAGTGGGGGGGTTGGAATTAGATGGTCTTTAAGGTTCCTTCCAACCCAAACCATTGAGTGATTGAGTGGTCCTTTCTGCTTTTCATATGTGGATTTATGAAGATACCAAATCTCCAGCATCTGCATTTTCAAACTGTTTTGGGCACTGGTATGACACATAACTTTTCTTGCCTAACTGAATCATGTGAAAGGTGCTGCCCTCCTGGTGTTTCCGCTGTTACTATTCTTTCATTGGAAGTCTGGGTTCTCTAGTGAAAAGCATAAATGCAAAAATACTGTGTCTCCATTTGACTGAAATACTTGCCAGGCTTCTTAAGGAAAGTTCACTAGAGACTGGGGTTTTTTTCCTCCAGGTTCACTGAAAATATAGGACATAAATATTTTAAGGGTCAATATTGCCTATCGGTGTCATTCTCTGTTCCTTTCATTTGTACTGGTTTAAAATCTATCAGCTAGTGTCAGTGTGACGTGTGATGTGTGACGTGTGACATGTGAACACAACAAATAATCAAAATATTTGCATCTTGCATTGCCAAATGAGAGAGAGCACAACCCCTGAAGCCAGCCTGACTTCATTGCAACAGAACATTTGTGTTTCCAGTTTCCATCTCTGCTGCTTGGATTATTTCTAGACTAACTAAATTATACATGTGTAAACAAGTACAAATGAGTTGTGGTGTTTTCTGCAAAGCTGTTTCTTCTTGTGGAGCTACACAAAATGAATGGGATTTCATCATTATGGTTGGAGGCCCTAGTAAAAACTGCACTGCAGGTTTAACATGTTAGGGCTGAATTTTTATGGTTTTATGGTTGTTCTAGTTTTCTTCTGAGACAGAAAACAGCAAAGACTGTTGGAAGTTACTTTGTAGTTTAGAACTTGCTGGACCAAGATTGCTGAAGAATTTCTGATTAAAACTTTCTGGTAACAACTTCACAGTTAAAGTGATCAGTGAAGGGAAAGTGTGTACACTCCAGAATATTTTAGTATGTTTTGAGTAAAAGGTGTCAACTTTTTCCTTGCACATGAAGAGTAAAAGAATAAAATGTTCAGTAAAGAATGAATTGATCGGCAAAGATGCAACATATGAAGACTAAAAGAACAAAATGTTCAGTAAGGGTGCTATATTCAGAATGGAATTACTTATTTTTAGAATGGATTTTTAAAAATTGCTTAGAAATAGTTTGGCTAATCCATCTGAAGGAAGTTTCAGCATCCTGGGAAAGTTGTGATATGAAGTTGTTTGTGAAGGCAACAAATAAGGAAATTCAGTGACTGCATTGGATTAGTTTGGTTGCAATCTACTGTGATTCATTCCTTGATAATGAATGTTTTAATTATTCTCAACAGTTATCCTGAGGCCCTTTGGAGGGACTGGTTTGAAATCTACATAATTCAGAGGAAAGTCTCCAAGCTACTAAGTACCATTTCCTTAATGCTGTATGCATGAATATCCAGGTAGTGAGACCTGAATGAACCAGTGAATACTCTTCCTCCTGTAATTCAACATTAAAACACACAGCAGTATCAGCCCATGGAAGCTGCCAGAAAGAGAAGGATCAGTAGCCATTTACCTTTTTTACCTGCATGTAAATTTTAGAATAAAATGCAGAATGTTCTGGTTGAACTTCAGAAGTCTTTTAGTCTTTCTTCTTCATCCTGTCTGTTGAATTTATGGTCCTGATAAACCTCAGTCCAGGTAGCTCTGATAATATGTAAAAACCTGAGCATATTGATAAAGTGGTTAGGTGGCTTCAAAGATCTGTATATTTTTCCAAGGCAGGGAGTTATGTTTACTACCTATGTGTTTTAGAGAGGTTTAGATTAGTGAGATTTAAGCTGGTTACACTTAACAGTGAATAAACACAGCTGATGGACAGAAGAAGGCAAAAGTCAGCAAACAGCAACCAGCAAAATTTCTAAGACCACCCCTGCAGAATTCCATGACTGCTTGTTATTCACAGCATTTTCAGAAGGAAGAGATATACTTATTAAAACGCATTCACATAAATACAAGTACTGGCTTGTGGAAAAAGATTGATCCCAACACCTTAAAATGTTCTATTGCAGTTTCTGTTTTCTGCAGTTACACCTGTGTGAATTCAGACTAAATCCACAGTGGAGAAGTGAGGAGGAATCTATTGCTCTGGTCTGACAATACTGTAACAAAGGTAATCTAAAAAGCACATAGTGGCAGAAAACAAGTATGGGGGAATACATTTAGAGGAAGAAATACGATTTCCGTGGAAGGAGAAATGCATTTAAAAGCACAGCTCAAATTAAATATACTCTGAAACAAAAATATGACAAAAAGGATAAAGCTCCAGTGACATAGACCATGTAATGGATGAATGTATGTTGAATATTAAAAAACAAAGAACCAACAAAGGAAGAATTTGCCTGAGCAGAAACACAGTTTAGAGGAGGAAGAAATATCTAGCAGGCAGAACACACAGAAAAAGGCAATGCTTGCCCTGAAAGAAGCAAAGCATATGTGTTTAATTTTGGGTTGTATTTAGCCTTGCATCATAGCACTCTACATGAATCATTATTTTATTGTTTACTGGGAGAAATGAACATCTCCTTTACACAGGAGTACAACCCATCAGAACCTGTGGAGTTCTAATAGCATCACATTAGCTGAATCTGGCCTATTATCTGTAAGTTGTCTGTCCTCCAAGCCCAGTCCAGAATCTGAATCACATGATAGAAATAATTTAAAATGGGCACTCTTCTGCTGTGGCTGTGTCCTAGAGAATGCTTATCTGGGCATGGACATTCCAGAGGTCTCCATTAAAGCTGTGAATGTGCTTTCATCTTATCTAAGTGCAAGACTGACAGTATTTGAGTGTAAGCTGCACACTATCACAGTTGTTCCAGGTTTTGTCAATGCTTTCTCCATGTGATGCTTCCTTTCAGTTGAAAGTGAGCATAACCCTTGAATGCCAGAATAAGCATACTTAAAATAAAACATCCTGACATGATGATGTGGAAACAGTCTGAAAGCAGAAACTGCTTATATCTGCATTGTAACTTACACCCTGGTTTTTCAAGGTGTTGGGATACCAAAGAAGAATGTTAGCCCTTTCTTCATCAGCCTCTCATGAGCTCTTCCTTGTAAATCAGCCACACTTGGATCCTGGAACTGGGGTATTAGACCACTCATGGGAAATTCTGCAGTTCAAATCACAAAGAGCACAAAGGGCTGCAGCTCCTGTCTCCTGACTCATCAGGCTGCTCAAACTGCACCCTCAAAGCAGGGTCTTGTCTCTCTTTCTCATACTCCTGAGCCTTATGTCACTTTTTGGTCAGGCAGCCCATCAGCCTGATGGCATCTCCACAAGTTGCATGGGTGCAGCTTGCTGCTATCATCCCTCCAGTATCAGTAGACTTTGTGGACATTGTTTCACTGCTCTTGAGGTCTGTTTTGGTTTCCAAATGCACGTGTGTGCAGTGTGAGGTACACACTTGAACAGGATTGCTATATATAAGTAGCTTTGTGGCTTTAGCCCTAAGTGTGCTTGGACAAGTCACACAACTTCTGGTTTAGTTCAGATTTTGTGGTTTTAACACTGTACATCACCTGAAATAAACTTGAAACTTTCATTAGTGGCAATCAATGACAGCAACCAGTGTATCAGATCAACATTAATTAGGCAACTGATACTTCTAAATATAATTAATGGGCCTTTTTCCTAATAAATAAGAAAATAATATGATTGAATTATTCTGATGAATTCCCATTAAAATTTGAACAATTTGATTGCACAGACCTTCAGTAAGAAGTTCAAGATCATAGGTGGTTTAGGAGCCTGCATCCTAACTGCACCTAAATACCTTTTAAAAAACAAAGGACCTGTTGGGTTTTTTTAATAAAAGTTGGAGTTTTTTAGGCCCTTCTGTGAAAGATTAATGCAAAATGATGAAGAACTGTGTCTGAGTGGTTCTTGAGGCAATCAGTTGTACACTGTCTTAGATTACATCTGAGCATGGAGTATTTCCTTCCTTAGGATCAAAGTAAATGAAGAATGTATCTACATGCTGACCGTGTGTTTTGCTAAGATGTGGATGCACATGATGTCTCCATCTCCTGTTACTCAGTTTGAAAGAAAACAGTGCATGTAGTGTGCGGAAGGAGTCACCATACACTCCATTTTTCATGTCACTGAGCTAAACAAGCCAGTGTTTTATTCAGAAGACAGGTTCTCTCTTCCCTTGGGCTTTCATTAGCCCTTCCCCTGCACTTTTCCCAGCTGAAATTTTTGAAGAAAGGTGGCCAGAGCTTTTCAGCATATTTTAGAGGAAATTTTAACCTTGTGCAATGGCACTTTGACTTCCATGACCTGCTGTATGCTAGGATCACAGTAGCATCTTTCACGTATGTATTTCACTGGTAACTCCTAGTGCTCTTGTGATTGCCCAAAATACCCAGCTTCATCTATGGTTTCTATGGACTGATCAGCTGTTCATGTTGTTTTCAGTCCCTGAGCGTGCAACTTTCCTTTTTTGTATTCCCCAGTTTCAAATAATTTCATTCCCTTTGACTGACAGGAGAGCTTAACTTAGCAGAGTAACTGAAGTGTGTGGACCCGATATTTTCTGAGCCTGAGTTCTTCCCAAGGGAAACTTCTCAACAGTTTTCTTTTTCCCAAAACAACCTTGTGTGAACAATTTTCCTTTCCCATAACAACAGGTGTTGTTTGCTATTTCTGTTACTTAGCCAATGTGAGAGGTGTCAGTCCTATGGACCAATAACATGCCTTCTTAGCAAAGCATGTTATAAAAGGGCTAAATGAATTGTAAATAAAGCCTTCTGATTTCTACTGCTTTCTGACTGGAGTCAAGCATCTTTATTTTGTGTCCTACTGTGACAGAAGTGTACCCCAAACTATGACAGTCAAAGAAATTCTGGTCTTGTGAAAGGCAGGGGCTAATTTTCCACAGTTTTCAGTATAATTTGTCATTTTCTTCAATGGAAACACCCAAATGCGTAGTGTTGCATTGCATTCTGCAGACTTTTGAAGACTGTTCTTTCAAAGAGATGTCAATTGATTTTGTATACTTGAAGTATGTAAAATAAATATTTCTTCTCCAAAAAAAGCAGTATTGCCTAGTGATATTTAAAAAATCATTTCTAATTAAATTAGCCGTCTAGAATTCATAGCTGCAGGTAAAGGTTTTGAAACAATAGGTTCAACCCTTCATGTATTTCAGATGGCTTGTGAACGTTCACAAATCAGTTTTTTTGAAGTATTTACTATAACCCAGAACCTTTTTAAAGCCTAGGTAGGAGAGCAATGTTACTGAAAAGATGAGTTAGTGTGACGAAAAGAGACTGCATGTCCCTCTCATATACAGTAGCATGGAATCAGGATTTAGAGACTGTGTGCCTGCACGAATGCATGAATAATCTGTGCTCCTGGTAGGAAAGATAAATTATTTATATTTGTATTTAGTCATTATATAATCAGGGACCCACTTTATGAATCCATTTGCAATATGTCTACCATGTCATTACTACATGCTATTGTAGTAATAATGCATATATCAATAACTCGGCTAAAGGTCTTTTTCTAAGCATAGAATAAATCACTTATCTGAGGAATAGAGCCGGAGTTAAAACATGGTTCTTTTTTTAGTGTAAATGCATTTGTTACAGTTAGTTGTAAAAGATGTAAAATCAATCAACCAGGTTTTTCAAATGCATCCATTTTTGTCATTACAGCGAAATAGCATCAGATGTTTTAATGTGTTCAGCATCCAGCAGCTTCTACTCTGAAGGTGAGCTGCTAGATTTGAGACCATGTAGAACAGCTGGTCATATAGGAATGAATTCTTTGTGAGATGAACCTGGGCAAACGTGAAAGAGATAATGTAAAACTAGGTTACATCACACATAGATTTACATTTAGTTTCGGAGTTAGAGATACAGGCTACTTTATGTTCTTGTTTTATACAATTAATAATTTGGTAATTCTCTTTCTGCTTATAGCTGATAATTGCAAACCTAAGTAGAAAAAGATAAACACTATAGCTGTCACAGAAAGTAGCCAATAGTGGAGAAAAAGTATTGGTTTGCATAAAGAGAAACGGAATCAAATTTGAATATAGTACACTAAGGTGGAGGAACAATTGTTTAGCTTCTCCAATGATCTATATTGGCATGCAATGTGGTTTTAGGTATATCTTTGTCATCTAGCAGAATTTGAACTATTTAGAAGTTTTGTACCATTTACAAAGTTTGATACTTGGTCATAAGCAGAATCATTCTGTCTACATATTGTGGACGAAAAACAGGTGACCTAATAGTGAAATAAACATTCTTAAAATTTAAACTGCTAAAAGAATTTTTCTGTGATTTTAATAGCTCTTGTAAAGTAAAATATTTCCTCCTTTACTGGCATGATCTGTGTGTATGAGATAATGTAACCAACTTTGCATTTGGTGTGAATAGCATGACCTCTTGAGACTACATTGGTCTCGCAACAGTTGTCAGATTTCAGGTTTTCCTGATTGTATCGCCCTAGAAACCTATCACACTCCGTTTCTGACATACATTTTATAATCCCAAAGATTCCAGAGACTCTCTAGCATGCTGCCATGGAGAGCAGCAGCCTCACCAGGGACTGGGCAGACAGTGGTCTGCCAGAAGCACAGATGTAAAGCTGGCATCTACACCTTTGCACAGCAGCGAGTAGCATTGCCTGCCGGCAGGCTTGCAAGACAGCAGCCAGCTGGGTGGCAGCAGTTTGTCGCTGGACACAGCAGCAAGTCCAGGAGCTGCACTGTCAACAAGTGGCCCAAAATCCAAGACTGTAGATATGTATGAGGGAGGTGGAGAAGCTGCACAAGCAGTTGTGGGGTTAGTGGTTCTACAGGGAGGTTATGGTTAAACTTCTGCCTGTAATTTTTGTGTTGTGTTAAAAAGGACCATTTTAATTGGTGTTTTAAATGCACCATTTGAATTGGTGTTTTAACTAATTTAAAATCTTTCAATAGGCAAAACCCACTCAAATAAAATGTGAATGGTGTGTTTTGGTTTGGGAAGACAGGTATCTGCCAGGGAAAGCTGGAGTTTCCCTTGGAAGGGAGAATGTAAATCCCCCCCTTCCAAATTATTATAATTTTGCAATTAAAGGCTTTTCAGGCAAAGATTTGGGAATAATCTAATCTCTTTACTAAAAATATTAAGAATACAAATGNCAGAAGGCATCAGCCCCCTCCTCTCCGGAGTTACAAGAGATAAGGAAAACACCTCCCCAACTAGTTTCAACAGATGAAATAGAATAACCATTTTTTTGGTTACATAACCCAAGACATGGTACTACAGTTGAAATATAAGGTCAAGGATATTACCCCTATCAATCAACTCATCAGGAGTTGCACTTTGATGATTCTGTTTCCCTTCTGACTCAGGATATTCTATGATTCTGTAAGCTTAAATTGGAAAGAACATAGTTCTGATGTCGAGCTCCAACCTAATTTAAATTTACATATGTATCTCTCATCTTCAAACAATGTTTTCACTTAGAATAATGTATTTCTTGTGTTTATTTGTCAACTTCACAACTATAAAATAGATATTTTAGCTATCTGATTCATTGCCATGTCATTGCCTTCAAAGGCATTTTGCCTCCTCTTCACAAAAGTCTGTTTTCTTCATGATCATACTCATGCTATGCATATACAAGTATCAAAAGGTTATAATTAGACACATCTGCTTACATTTATCAGGAGCAGATGCTAGACAAATGAAGTGAACATGAGTATCACTCAAAATCATTTAAGAAGTGAGTCTAAAATAATTTCTGAACTTTGAAAGGCAGTAAAATATTCTACATTGACATATTTGTGCTATTTGCAAAAATCTTATGTTCAAAATCATCTTCATATGCAGTTGAATCAAAAAATGAATTGCGTGTTTCAGGTTACAACTTCTATTTCCTTTCCACTGGGAAAGATAAGGTGTCAGCCCTGACAGCAATGCTTATTAACACCACAGGACAGTCACATCAGCTCCTGAACAACACTGCAGAGTCCTAAATGACTTCATAGCATGCTCCAAGAAGATAAAGACACAAGAATGGCTTTATGAAGTTAGACTTGAAATCTGCCTTTCTTGGTATTTAGTTTCATGCTGTGGGCATTGATGAGTGCTCTAGCATAGTATAAAGTAGGTTGAGACTAAGTTATATTGTTTCTCTGGTATTCTTCCAACATCAAACTGTGAAACTGCTTAGGGGCTTCCTGGGACATCTGCTTATTTTTGGTAAAGTAGCGGGTAAGAATCACCTGGTTTAAACATGCACATGCATATACATATACATGTGTGTGAAAATAGAGTATCCTTTCATTTGTTCTGAGCCCAACATCTGGTAATTACATTTGTTGGTCTCTGTTTCTTACAAATGAGGAGGAGTAAATAGCAGTTGGCCTCCTCCACAACATTATTACAGATATCTTCAATTTATCTCTTAGTTGCTTCTTTTGTAGGCAGAGAAGTCCTTGCATGTTTAGTCTAGTTTTATATGAAGTTTTGTGCCTTTCATTCTCCTTGATGCAGTTCTCTGTACCTTGTTATGCTCTGCCCTGGTGGGGGCAGGGGACTGAACTATACTCGGTATTCAATGTGTAAGTCGAGTAAAATGATACAGTGCAGTGAGTTTTCCTTTTTTCTTCAACACTTTCAGGAACCATGGAATGATTTGGGTTGGAAGGGACCGTAAAGATCATCTGGTTCCAACCCTGCCCCCATGTGCAGGGATGCCACTCACTAGACGAAGTTGCTCAGAGCTCCATTCAAACTGCCCTTTTCATCTCTTTTCCAAATAGTTGTACTGTTTGCTTATTTTGACTTTACAGAGTACTGAACTGATTTATTCATAAAAAATGCTGGTTAATACCACAAAATTTTTTTTCTTGATTGGGCGTAGTTAGCTCAGAACCTACAAATTAGTCCATAGTTAGGACTGTTTCTTGTTTGTTCCCCATGTGCATTACTTTGCATCAGCATTGATTTTTTTTTCTGTTTTGTCACTCAGGCATACAGAATGCTGCTGTCCTTCTGCAGCTCCTCACAGTCACACTTCTCATTTTTACTATTGTTGTAGCAAATCTAGGTACCTCAGTGTTCATCTTCTGTCTGTCATGTTTATAGGATGACGGAGGCCTGCACAAATCCTCATTCAGGACTGCAGGTGACCTCCCACTATTGCAAAAACTGCTGGTGTCTGTTTCTTGTCTTATACTTGGTCACTAGCAATGTAAATGTAAAACATTCTTGCTTTACAAGGCTTTCTTTTATATCATTTGATGATTCAAAGTAAGTGTTTATGCCTTTAAAAATTAATGCTTAGGCAGTTTTGTCTTTTTTATTTTGATTTTCTTGTATATCTTCTTAGCTATTTACTTCTACTTTGAATGTGATTTCTTATTTTTGAAGTACATCTTTTTAGTTATAATAAGGTAAACATTCTGGGGTTTGTTTGTTTTTTAATCAACAGTTGTTTTCAATATTTAAAAGTTCATGTTATAATGACTATAAACAATCTTTTCTCCAACTTTGAAGCAAGCAGCCTGATTTTTTACTTTTTGAAACCAAATACTATTTTTATGTTAGTTTAGTATTTTCTCGGCTTGAAAAGAGAATTACCCAATTCCATCAGGGTCGTTGAGCAGTGTTTCTGTCACAGCATTTTGCCCCACAACTTGCACATTGCTCAGAACCTAGTCAGGAGTATCTTGGCTTGTTTCAGCTTTTAGCAAAAGCTCCTCCATGAATCAGTAATTTGTGATGTCATTTAGTCTCTGCATCACGCCCTAACCTGACATTTACCCAGTCTGTGTGGGGGTGATTGAAGTTTCTGATTACTAATTAGTTTTCTTGTCTTTTAAACCTCTCTTGGTACCTCACTAACACCACTGTCATCCTGATTAGGAAGCGACAGCTTTTTCTAATACTTCTGTAGTCCTGGTGTCTTAATCCATAATGTGCAGCATTCAGAACAATTACCTGATGCAAAGCATTCTTTAACATACACTGCATTCTTTTTTTTTCTTTCCTGTGTAGTTTGTAGTTTCCACTGCCTGCCTTTCCATCCATCAAGTCTCTGATGCTCCTCTTAGGTCAATATTCTCTGTTAAAACTAAGTGTCCTCATTCCTTTATCTAATTTAAAACTTGTAGCATTTCAATAGTAGGATGTACATATTTGATCTGGTTGCTAATTTTTTTATGCTATCTTTAAATGGTATTTTTGGGCATAAAATGAGCTTAACTCATGTCCTACATGAATTTTATGAACTGTCCTGTGTTTCTTCTCATGGAGATAAAGCTTTTTATAATTTCACCCTTCTATGATATATCCCCAAGCCAGATTTTCTTTTGCACCTGTTTAGGTTTCCTCTAGTCTTTAATTCAATCTCCTTCTTCAGTGACCTTCCTGGTTTTTACTTACAGCAGCTTTATCTGAATCCCATTTGTGCTGTAAAGACTTTATACAAAGTTTTTCCAGTTCCTCATGAGTCTAAACCATCTATTTCTACACCATTGTCTGAAGCCAGCATGAAAGACACTGCTGGAGCAAGAGCAGAGTACATAGATGGTCAAGGATATAATTTTCCTATTTGGGAGGTCACCTGACCATCCTAACTGAGCAACTCTGCAGAGTACTAATCTCTGTCTGAAAGCAATATGTACCTTGCTCATGCTGATTTACACAGAGACATTTTGTCCACCCAAAGGCCGTGTGGGGAAAATGATTTCTTGCCTCATAAATGCACTTCCTCCTTCTGAGATATTTGACAACAGTAGATGAATTAGGTGAGTAATTGAGCAGTGGTTATAAGCTGTGCCTGTGGGAAAGACTGTGGATGCTGAATGCGAGAGATCAGGCAGCAGCAGCAGAGTCTGTGTGAAATTAAGTCACATAACTTTCTCACACTGGCCTGAGAAATTGTAAGGAGGAATCAAAACAATCCTTGGGAGGTGAAAAACCGTTGGCAGGTGGTGTTTTTCTAACTTGTTGTTCACTTGTAAAAAACGGTCGAGGGGTGTTGATTTTTGACTAGCCAATCCTGTCTCATTCTTCGGAACTGTCTATAAAAAGGATGGTCAAAAATAAAGATCTCTCTTTTTGCCTTCTGAGAGTGAAGAGAGTCTTGTGTCGTTATTAGCGCCGTTCCTAATGCAATAGCAACAGAAGACAACTCACTTTCTTTAAATAACTTCTCTGCCTGTGCTTCTGAATTTGAGGTGTGCCTGTGAAATCAGTGTGTCCATCTTGCGCAGATGTATATGAGGAATTTTGCTGTGAGTGCACATTGCTGGTTCATGTCCCACTTCCCAGCCACTAGCATCCCCCAGTCCTCCTTGGGGCTGCTCTCAATCCATTCTCCATCCAGCCTGTATTTGTGCTTGAGTTTGCCCTGATGCAGGTACAGGACCTTGCACTTGTCCTTATTGAACTTCATGAGGTGCACACAAAGGGGAAAGTAATTATCCACTACAGTATCAGTTTTGCTCTAAATATTCTTTGTAGACACAGACCCCTAAACATGCATACCTTTATAGACCATGCTGGTTGTGGCTTAAGGGGTTAGGCAGCACTGTAGTTTGAAACTCTCCTTTTTATTTTTGCAATTGCACATTTTTGATACCCTTTCAAAAGTTATTAGTAGATCTTTACAGGATGTTCAGATCTCAAGCAAGAGGGGAGACTCTCCTTCAGCAGGATATTTCTCTATAAAATCACTCACAGCCTGATCTTTAAAGGACACTGTCAGAAGGAAATGCTCTCTTCTGCTTCTTCCACAGGTCTCTGTACAGCAAGAAGCTTGTCTGGATGTTAAATAACATGAATGCTTGCAATATTTCTTCTTGGGTGCAGCGTTTGGGGGGTTTTGTCCATTTCTTTATTTTGTGCTTTGCTGAGTTTCATGAGCATTGCCTTGTCACGGGGTGAGTTTATCCTACCTGCAGTGATGAGTTGTTAGTAAATGCATGTTTTCCTTTTGACTTGGCATGCATCCTAATTTTGTTGCTGCAAGATGTAGAGTTGAACTTGGCATTACTGATGGAGTGAAAGGAAGATGTGAGCGAAGCTGGCAGTTTGAGTGACACATCTGGAAGGAAGGGAGGAGGCAGCAGAGGATAGTTCAGGCATGACCTTTGCAATCCTCAGCCACCGTGGATAAAACTCTTCCAGTTCATTCCCTTTCTCTGAAATGAACAGATAAAAGCCTGGTACAAATGAACTATGCTCTTACATATAAAGAGCCACAGTGGCCAAGGTGTCTGTAGTGGCAGGAGATCCTCATGAATGGCAGAGAGGCAGCAGGCAGCCAGGGCCTGTTCCATCCCCAACCCAGAGCAGGGCAGCTGGGGGCACCAGGACAGCCTCAGCCCTGGGTGTGGGCACCTCCCTGGGCTTGGGGACAAGTCCTGGGCCCACGGGTGGGCTGAGCTTGGTTGGGCCCAGGGCTATGGAAGCTGGAGACTGGCCCTGCTGTGGGATCACTGGGGCAGGAGCTGATGGAGCCAGGGGGCTGACCTGGAGTCCTGGGCCCTCACTCTGGCAGGGTGTGGGGATGCCCTCCAGGCCTGGTACTGAAAATACACGGATTATGTTTCAAGTTTAGCATAGCTAAAGCGTTTGATGGCTAATGTGTTCTTTCTCTCTTTCTCAAAGGGGGTTTTGTTCACTGTGTCTGGCTTGAATGGGTTTTCCTGTAAGAATATCTGCTGTTTCAGATAATCACAGACAGCATGTAGAACTTTGGGTGTCAGCCTTGCTGCTCCAGTGCTATTGAAATTGGCTGGCTCCCAGCCAGCAAATGGATAGGTTGAGAGATAAGAAAATTAAAGAAATTCTTCCCACAGTGGAGTAAATACTCCTTTGTTTTTTAACCAAAAAGTGTGGATGTGAACAGATACGTATTTTCATTTTCATTCAAGTGCATGTATCCCTCAGCTCTCTCTTCCTAAACATAGTTTTGATTTTTTGGTGGACTCTGGAGTGATTAAAAAATGTCTACAAGTTCTGTAGTGCCTTTAAAAAGGTCTTTTTACAAAACTGTGGTGATAAAAAAACTGTAGACTTTTCAGTGTGAAATACTGTTCACTGATTTTTTTTTTGAATATTCATGTTTAATGACAGCAAATAAGAGGGCCATGGAGCTATGTATTTATGGTCACAGTATTTAAAACATATCTGTGTATACCCAACTTTAGAGTCTGTGCTGGGACACCTTGCAGACACTGAAAGAGTTCATGCATTCAATAGTTTAAGAAGTTGGAAGGCCTGAATAAATATGACAAATATCAACTTGCAGGGCTTTCTCAGAGTTTTTTTTCCCCTTCCAGATTTTTATAGATAATTCAAGAAATGCAAAAGGAAAGATATAAGATTATGTATTTATGGAAAGAACAAAGTAGAAGTGTGAGAAATCCTTCATTCTCTAAAATGGGTACCTGGTATATCCCAAATTTTTAACCTCTTTTCATATCTCCAAACTGGAAAAAAGTAAACCTACAGCTTTAAGATTGTAGGGCAGTAGCTCATTTCTCCAACTCACTGGTGACAGGCACATCCTGTTACTGTGTAGGAGGCACAATCCATTAGTTGTCGGTTCCCATCTCTCTAAGGTCAGCTGCCTCAATTGTGAGAACCAGCTGACAGCTGATAGAAGTTGATTTTTTTCTTCCCTGTATGTTGTTAGCAGGATTTCAATTAGTGCAATTAAATGTACCTGTTTTCTTGAGGCCTTGTTGGCTCTAAAATGTGCTTCTTGAAACAAGTTCAGTGAATCACTTAGCCTAGCATTATTTTTCTTTTGTATTTTTTTTTTTGAGGGTATTTGATGGGAGTTTTTCTGACTTGATCTCTTTTACTTGATCTCTTTTAAAGTTTTCAAGAACAGCATCTATCCATTTGACATTTCTATTCCTCTTTCTTAGGAGGGACCTATCAGATACTGAATTTTTTGTTCTATCCATCCATCATCAAGTGGATTTTGATTGTAATTTATCATAAGTTCTTTGGACAGCTCTTCAGGGGTATAGTGTATGACCATACTTTTTTTTTTTTTTTTTTTTTTCCCCCCCTAGCTTTTTGCTCTGGGTCAGAGGGTATTATACCTATGATATGTAAAGGTGTGTGTTAGTTTTCCTTTGATCAGTCCTTTGGGAATAGAAATTCCTGATTACTGAGAAGCCTGTGGTGTTGTAATACCTGTGATACTCTGAATCAGAAAAGGTATGTTTAAGTATTCTCCCCCAACCCTTATCTGTCAGGGATTAAATAGCCCAGGCTGTCTTCCTATTGTCTTATGCCCCTGAACATAAATATTTGCAGGAACTTGTTCTTTCTCTATATCCACCTTCCAAAGTCCACCCCAAGCAATTGCTTTCTTGTCAGCTGGTGTCCTCTGATGTTGGGATGAGAGAACACCCTGAGAGCAGGAAAGCATTCCCATCAGTTTGGGGTGGGCAGAGGAAGAGAGAGAGAAGAGCCAATACTCAGATTTTGAAGAGTGAGCTCCACTGGCTGTGGCAGGAAGGTGCTGTGGGCAGAACCCCTGAGCATGCCTGGTGGCTCCCTTCATTCCTGCTGAGAAACTTCAATTCCACTGCATTGACCACCACCTGTGCCTGAAAAGCAGGGGAGAAGCTGCTTGGGCTGGTTGCCATGTCAACTGTGCTCTCTTTGCCTGCAGAAAGCCATGCGCTGGTTGGTATGGCAACCCTCCTCGGTACACCCAAGGATGCTTAGTGAGGAACAGGCTCTTTGGAGAAGGCACTGGGGTATCAGTGGAGGTGGAAGCTCTTGTGCCAAAGGGTATGAGGGGCAGGAAAGACCCATGCAGTCACATACTTATTTGGAAAATTGTTTTGTAGAATTAAGTGGGTTCTTGGAGGCTAAAATAACTCCTGTTTATAACACCATCCTTTTGTGTTTCAATAGAAGAGGAAAACAATAATGGTAATTTTGTACAAAAGATACGAAGACAACATGGATTTATGGAGGGTCACACTGACATCAGTGTGATTGAGCTGCTTTAGCATTTTCTTAATTGAAGAGTATCGTAGCCACATGCTTGAGAAAATATGTGCTATGTTTTCAACCTGTCAGTGTTTTAGAGGTTTTGCTTAGTGTCAGAGAAAAGCCTGAGACAGGGTCTCAAGGATAGGTGAGATGAACCTTTACTGTAACAGCAGGTAGGCCAAGAAGTGTTACGAGAAGGTGCTTTGGTGGATTAGAGTGGATGTGTGTGTGTCTGTGTGCATGCTCAGGTCTCCTTCACTCAGGCTGCCCAATACATCTATGGCCAGAGACATTCTGATCAGGCAGTTTTCTTGCAAAAGATTCCTGTAAAAGAGCAATAGTCTTTGGTGGCTTTCTCCATTTTCCGGCAATTAAGTAAGAAACTGTATTGTTTAGACATTGGACAACCCAAAATGTCAACAAGTGAAATATAATGTAAAAATATAGGTTTCAGGCATTAGGCTGCTCAGGGAAGTGGTGGAATCACCATTCCTGGAAGTGTTTAAAAGGCCTGTAAATGTGGCATGTGGGGATGAGGTTTGGTGCTGAACATGGTGGTTAGTGGTTTGACTCAGTGATCTTAGAAGTCTTTTCCAGCATTAATGATTCTGTGATTCTAAATTCTTTCTTTAATAAAATTTTTCTTTAATATGAAAGTTGCTGAAGCTATTAGAAAATTTTTAATGCTGAGAAAAATGTTAATGTGATCATCTCACACAACTGAATAGCATTGCTGGTAAATTCTGATTTCTTATGGTTAGCCTTTCTGAATATGTCTTTATTAAATTAATGTTTAGTTATGTGAATTAATGTGTGCATTAATCTATTTGTCAGGTCTCTTTGCGTATCGTAGGGTGACAGATTTACAGATATGTTGTCAAAGCACAGGTTTCATGAGTTTGGCTTTGCAACTCACTTTGGGCTGATTGGGAAGAATATAATTCAATCATCAGTGGTGCAGAAATAGCTCTTTATACTACAGGAGCCATAATTTTTGAAATGGTGTAAAATGTGAGGGAAGAGACTTTGAAGTTATTAAAGAGACTAAGGCATGGATTTTCAATAAATCTTTTTATCACTGAATGACTACTTTATTAACTCATCAAAATTAAATAATCCAAAAACTGATGGTAATAATCACATTTGTCTTTTGGTCAAGGAAACAAGGATGTGAATTTACATCCAAATGGAAATTTAAATCAGGAAACTGCATTTCAGGTAGACACAAGGCTATCTTCCCAAGCAGTGAAATAGTTCTTAACGATTTTTGCAATATTTCCAGTAATTTTCAATATATTCGTTCATTTTGCATGAATAATTTCTTTTGCTTAGTTGCCATATTAACTATATTCCATTATAATTATTAATTGCACTGTTTATCTAGCAGTCATTTTGAAGGAACATTTTTACAGCTAATCGGAAACTTGTAACATCCCTGATACATAATACAGTAAGATAGCAAACAGTGATAGTCAGATTTAGAGTGTTATGGCTGCTATAATTATGTTAATTTTATTTTGATGAGCAAACTGTATTTTAGAATATTTTTTCAGTGTTTTTGAGTGCAGGAGGGAAAAACTAGAGATAACAAGCCCTGTAATGGAAAACAAGTAATTGTTTCCTTTACTATCACAGCATATTAGTATTTTTCATTCGTTGGTCTTATAGTCAGTGCATTAGATACTGTACATTATCTGTCTGAAGTGGCTTTTTAGGAGTGGGTTAGTTGTGTTTTCTGCATGGTATGCTCAGTCCAAGAGACACAACTATAATGTAGAAAATGCTTAAAAATTTCTTTGTACATGGTTAGCACATACAATATTTGTTAGTCTATAGTTCTTGCTTAAGATCTATTAAAAGCAAAAGCAGTACACACAAAGAACACAGATGCATTGTACATTATTTAAATTGTGATATCAGCCTCTTTATCGTTGTATCTAAATGTCTTATCTTGATAATATCCGAAGTATTATCTACTATTTGAGGTTTTTAAATTCTGTTTTCCACTCCCCTTGACCAGAGAAAACTATACTGAAAGAACAGCCATCACACCTTTTTTGTGTGCCTTTCCTTACGTTAGTGGCATTGTTGCCATGCTAGAAATTCAAGAATGCCCAGCACTGTCCTTTCCTTTCAGAAGAAAGGAAGTTTCAGAGTCTTTAAATGCACAAAAGAAAGATCATGTTGCCTGTGCAGTCAAGCTTTTCCATTTTGAGGACATTTCATCTGTACTTGAGAAGCACTGTGTTTGTTGCCTGTCAGAGCTTTGAGTGATTTTGTTACCATGCTTGACCTGAAGCATCTTATTACTGTGAGGATCTGGAGAGGTAAATGTTGAATGTTGCATTGCATTGTTTGAGGGAATGAAATAGGTTTTATAGAGGTCTTTGCTGCTTGAGAAAATTGTCCACTGCTCTTTGCAGTTAGAATTTCCTAAAGCTGGCAGCTCTGTGTCATCTTTGACATAGAATAGCACCCTACTGCAGTAGCTGTAGTGGGATGAATCTCTTTAGGTTTTAGACATCTACCTTCTTGACCTCTATATCAGAACTAGTCATCATAAGCTCCCTGGAGGGAGGTGCCCCTTAATAAACTTCACAGACTAGTTACTGAGTGGTAAAAGTTGCTTTTCTCATTTTTCTGAAATATCTAGTTCATGTTTTCCATCTACACTCAAACCATTTTTGCGTTTTCCTCTGGGATCTAGACCAGGGAAAAACTTCCTTTATGCATAGAGAGTCTTGAAAATTAGTTAATCAAAGAATGAGAACTGATATCCATATGGATTTTAAAAAGTGTAGTTTCTGCAGGGAGTGAGTGATTTGGGTGGAGCCACCCTAATGAACTGGTCTTTCCTGGTCATTTATTGGTTCTTGCACAGCCATGCAGTTTCAGTGCAGTTCTTATACAAGCTTGCTGCTCTTTTTTTGAGGGAGTTGAAAAAGGTGTGATGGTGGCCAAACATGGCTCATATTAATTCTCTCTGTCATCATCTTCAGAGCAGGTGAGGCTGGCAGAGCCCAAATGTATAAAATGCAAATATAATCATATACAATAATAGACATAAAATGTTGAGAGGTTTTTGTTTTTTTTTTTAATTTAAAAGTAAGATTATATAAGAAATAGGCAGGGTTAATAGAGAAAGAACTAGTGAAATTTGTACCTTAGAGAATGTGTTTTGGAAGTCCTTTTTTCATTCAAGACACAGTAAATTTTGGATATTTGATGGTTATTGTGTTCCTGCAAGTATTTGTAAAGTTGTTCCCTGACAAAGTAAATGTTATTTCAAAATAAAATGCCAGATTATTAGTGCTTGTATTGTTATATATGTTTTATATTGCACTCATTAGATGTTAACATACATTTTATCACAAACCAAAGGAAAAAGAAAGCTAGCCTAAAACTTTTTTTTTTCCCCCAGAAGTACTGCTCCTCTTATATTTTGACCAGCTCACTTCTTTCAATGCTGTATGGTGCCACTCCTTTATTTCATTTTTTAGCATTATTTTGTGCACATACTGTACATTTACACATAGTGAGGTTTTGGTGTATGGTTCTTGTGTTCACAACTTTCATAATCCCAAATTTCTTGACATTGCTGTGCAAACTACTCTAGAAGCCAGCAAGTTTTAAATGTTAATAGAAACAAGCTTTAATTAAACAGAGCAAAACAGAGTTGGTAGAGAATATTTGTTCCAATGCATCAGTGTTAGAAAACTGATTGCAGGGAACAGGAGGAGAGAGGTGGCCTTCGTGACATGGTAATGGGAGTGAGGCAGGTGCACCCAGTGTCTCATGCACCTCCTTCACTGCTGAGCTGAGACCATTAGTCCCACTGAAGAAAGCTGCTGACAAAAAGATTAGAGCTCATTCTCTTGAGCAGTCATGTCAGATTTGAGGTTTGAGGAATGAGATTCCTTCCAGGCAGTTCCCTGTGGTCTTCTTTCTCCCACCACTGGGCCCTTTTGTTTTCAAAGGTCTCCTATTAGTTTCTTAAAATGGGAACAGCTTTTCCTTGATATCTATAATGATTTATTTTTCTAAGCAATTAAATTTGATTTCTTTAAACCATAGCAGCACCCTCATTAAAGAGAATGAATCACTGAATCAAAAATGTAAAAGCTCTTGAATGTGAAAGGCAGGCTCAAGTTTCATATGATTTCAAGGAAAGACCACAGTGCTTGAGGGAAACAGGGCAGGAGCAGTGCCTGAAATTGGATTGTCTCCACATGAAATCCATCACAAGAATGGACCATTCCCAGCAGCCTTGCTTAGAAAACTTGAGCATCCTTTTCCCAAACAAGCAGCAAGCCTGAGGGGTTTTGCATCACCAGCTTGTAGAACCAGATGCAAATGCAGGCATCCTGTGGCTTGCACACCTGCTGCTAAATATTTAAATATGTTTGGAGATCACATAATTTTCCCAGTATTTTGTGAAGAATCTCATGAAGAGTTTTATTGTTTAGAGCACTTATGTAATTTGAAAATCAGAGTTTTAATGGCCTGTACTTACGGTCTCATTTTTTTCATGTGAATTATTTTTTTCAATTTTGCTGGTACATAACTTTGAAATGTTCCCAGGCATTTTTTTAATGGTTTCTAATACCATAAAGCTAATGAATGAGGCCTGCCATCTAAGACTTTCAAAGCATTTCAATATAGCATTATTACCACATGAAGAAGTCAGGTTAGCAAATCCTGCCATGAAATAAAGGATTTTAAAGTGGATGTTTTAAGCTTCTGTATCCATGTTTAGGCTTTTACATTAGTGATCACGGCTCATAATAGACACTATAAACCTTAAAACTGACAAAATTATGAAAACCAAACATTGACATTAGTAGTACTAAATACAATTTACTGTTATTCAAAGTACCTGTGTAGCCTGTTGAGAAAATATTTGTGTTACTGCAGAATGCAGTCACACAAAGGTACATGTATAATCAACATATTTTCAGCTTATTTTTCAGACAGAAATTAGCATACTGCTTCAAAATACTTCAAATGTTTTTCCATTTATCTCTAATTTTTAAAAATGGGGAAGATGGCAATATAATAATTACCCATTATGTCATTTATCATTCCACAAATACAATAATTATGGGTAGTTGTCAGAGGGAACTACATGAATGAAAAGCAGGAGCAGGACAAAAGATACTGATACCCGCTGAGTTTCATAAGAGTTGAAATGCCCCTTAGTCTAGAGTGATACTTGAATCACATGAACTATTTATTAAGTGATACAAATATTTAATTTTTAAAAAACATTTAAAATATTAAATTTAAATTTAATCAACAGCAGAATAAGCTATCAACATGGAAATTATTCTCCTAGTTACACAATTGACTGTTGTATTCTCTTTTTCTTTTTCCTCACCAGGATTACACTTTGACTATGTATTTTCAGCAGTACTGGAGAGATAAGAGGCTGGCTTACGCTGGCATACCTCTCAACCTCACGCTTGATAACCGAGTGGCAGATCAGCTTTGGGTGCCTGACACTTACTTCTTAAATGACAAGAAATCATTTGTGCACGGCGTTACTGTGAAGAATCGAATGATTCGCCTTCACCCGGATGGAACAGTGCTCTACGGCCTCAGGTCTGTGCTCCCATGATGAAGATTTCATCACTGCTGTTATGTGTTGTTGATGTTTGCTTCCTGGTACAAGGTTATTGCAAACATTGGTTAGTTTATTATGTAACCTTCCCTGTAACTCTAAGAGATGCCAGTAGAAAACAAATGACACACTCGATGTTTCTTAATTTTGCCAGAAGGGCCTTCAGTCAGGTTTTATCTGTTTCTGTACAGTCACCATATCTGGAAAGCCCACTGGCTATAGGAAGCAGAAAGGCACATATTAATTGTAAACCTGAAAATCCTGTCCAAAATACAGGCGGTAAGATTGAATATGGGTGCTTATGTTGTCTCTTGATGTGTTCATAGTCTATAAAAAAGAAAGCCAGAAGTAGCCCTGGTTGGAGGAGGCAGGTCAGCCACAGCTAAGGTCATGACCAGATGCTTTCAGTGATTTCTTCAAGCAGGAATCAGTACTGTAATTGTTACATTTCAAACCAAAGGTACAAAGTGACCTTACATTCTTTTACTTTCTACCTATTTTAGGTTTGACTTGTTTCTTTCTTTTCTGCCATAGCTTTTATGGTTAGAAATGCTGAGGTATCCTTCCCTTAATAAATTTAACTACACCAGCAAAAATCCTTATGGAAAATCCCGTAGTACCAAAATGTTTCTTTCTTTGAACAGGTTACTTCATTTGCTCCAGTGGTTTAAGCCAGCAAAACAAGTCTTTGCCAGTGAAAGCTCCATTTCCATAGTTGGACATTTCTTGTATATTTAAGCAGAGAAAATACTCAGGATTGGTGCACACAGGTAGTGAAGGATAAAAAGTCCCTAATATAAAAAATGAATGAGATCAGAAAAGTGGTGGAGATGGATTATATGTCTAGTATCAATATTTTACCTGCTTCTCTTTTTTATCAATGGTTGAACCTTTTTACTTGACTCGAGTCTTGGCCCTCACCTTTTTAACTCCTGTTACATGTCAGGTATGGAGAATTGAATGAATCTTTCTAGACAAGATAGGGATAGACTCAGCCAAATATGAAACTTCAAAGAAATTTAGAATGTTTTCTCTGTAATTAACTGGTTTTAGCAAAAGGAGGCTTTTGTTTTGCAAGGTATTGACCCAGTATGGAACACTACGGGTTTAGGATTCTTTGCACAAGTGGTTAAATGTAAGAAAAAAATATCTGAGACATATTTGTTTTCTTCATGTCAAGAAATATCCTCACAAGTAATATAATAAAAAAGTAGAGGAGATTAGAATTCTTGTAATGTGTAGAAGTCTTTCTGTCACACTCTAAAAACATTTGGACCCATTCAGGTGAGAATTATCTGTCATAAAGTAGTGTATTTGAATAAGCTGGCTTCCTCGTCTGCAAAATACAAGTGTCCACAGCAGATACATTTCACATAATAGGATTTGCTTAGTGGGGTTTTCACCAGTGGCTCATGTGTAGCACACTTCTTCCCATTCCTTTTCTCTGAAAGCATGTAATATCCAGGGTGAGATGTCGATGATATGGAGCAGTTAAGTTACATAGTGAAGAATGACTGTCTTAAATTAAATCATGGCAAAATATAGGACATCGTGATCAAAAGGAAGAAAATATGTGAGCCTTATCTCTGCTGATTTCAAGACCTGTGCTTTGTGTTGTTCCATCACTACCCTACTTCCTCTGTTATTGCTTCAGAGCATCACAATGGCATTGGGCTCAAGCTGCAGTCCAGGGGCAGTGTGGGTTGAGGCCAGAACTTGGAGTTTTATGTGTCACAAAGCACAGGGTCACTCAGAATAATAGTTGAAATTCTGGAGGGTTGCAACCAATTACAGAACATCCACAGAGCAATGCAGTTCCTCAACACATACATAATTGAAAGTGATCCCAAGGCCACACTGGATGTGTGTTCTCTTATGAACAATGTAGGATTTATCACAGTTTTGAAAGGCTTGACCTTCAGTCATCCAAGGTTCCTCTCTGCTTTAGAGAAAGCACTTTGCTACTGCAGCAGAAGTCTGTGATAGTGGGAGAATGGAACAGTAGCTTTTCGGGGGAATTTTTTTCTTTGGGCGACACACTGAATTTGTTCTACCTTCTTCAGAACAATCTGCAAGGAAAATGATGATAAAACAGGTTGGGTTGTTTTGGTTTTTTTTTCATAAGAGACTAAGAAGAAAACTACTTTATAGTCTGGGGATCAAAAATAGAGTCTGACTGCTTATGTGCTTCTCATGCATAAACCTCTTGTTTTTAGGCAGTACAATGTTAAATGTTAAAAGTAACTGGAGTGGAGGAATATATGTATTTTATCTGAAACGACTCACATAATTATTACCCATATATGAAACATGATGAATGTTTGCAGGGTGAGAACGTTAGTTTTGATCAGTCAGACAAGGCAACTGTGCTTACTTCTTTTTTGGATGAATGTATTTCTGTATCAAGAAAATAAAGTGCCAGGACTGTGACCTAGTCACATATGAAGTATCTATATTGCCTAGACTATAAATTCATACTATAAAAGTTCTGGGGACATAAGATATCCTTCTCTCAGTTATGTATGCAGCACCTCACAGCCCATCACAGGTGGGGTTCCTATACAATATAGCAGTATAATCAAAGGCAATGAGCCCAGGAGTATAGTACCAGAGAAGGGTAAGAGAATCCATATCCAGGGGAAAGAAAACCAGAGTAGGAAGTTATAAACAATTAGAAAAATTACCTTTGTGTGTTGCTTTCACCCAAATTATATGTGTGTCTGTGTCTGTCTCCTGCTTCATCTTTGGCTCGTAATCATTCCTCTGTCACTGCCATGATGATGAGTTCTTGAAACCTTGTTATCTTGTGTCAGGCACCATCCCATCCCATAAAAAGAAAACTTGCTCTTCTTAGGAGCATGCAAAAGCCTGAGCCATTCATATTTGCTTTTGGTGTGCATTTGTGCAAGTTAAATTTGTTTGCTTTAATGTTCATTCAGGAGGGACCTCTGAGTGCTAAACTTACTTTGAAAAAATGAGGTAAATTTGTTTCTGTTTATTTCTAGCTGTATCTTCTTTTCTAGTGGATATTTATTAAATTAAAAACATCCATTTTTTCTGTAGTGTAAAAACGTATCTTGAGCAAGAATATGCAATATCTAGTACTGGAACTTGTGGCATAAAACCACTAGAGTATGTGAACAGACCAAAATAAAAATACATTACTTAAAAGTCATAACACAATTATTAAGTTGAATATAAGTTTGCTGGTGGTATAATTTTTTTACAATATTGTAAAATTAATCATTTGTGTTCTGTATGGCTGGCATTTAAAGCTAGTTATACAATATAATAGTTGAGAGTCTGCTAGCACATTCCTTTTTGTATCAATGTAGTTCATGTGGATTCTGCTGCAGGATCCCACATGAGACCTTAGGTTAGTGTAGGCAGATCTTCTAAAGCACGGGAGAGAACCTCCATATCAATGATTTCCAAGCATGCTTACATGTTTTACTTTGAACACAGTTATTTTTTGACTCAGGAGCAAGATCCTTTAATTGCACAATCAGTATGGCTTTGTTAAGGTGATCACTACTTGTTTATCAATAATCACAGAATTAAGAATAAGTTTTCTCCTCTAACACCATATGCTAATCCTGGCTTTATATGCTTAGCTAGAGCTGCTCTTAGTCATCATATTGAGGAGACATTCAAGGAATCATAGAAAGCTTTGGGTTGGTAAGGAACTTAAAAATCATCCTGCCATGGGGAGTGACACCTTTGATTAGATCAGGTTGCTCAAAGCCCTGTCCAGGCTTGCCTCCAGCACTTACAGGGTTGGAGAATCCAGAACTTCTGTGGACAACTTGTTTCAGTGCCTCACCACCCTCAAAGTCAAAATTTCATCCTAAAATCTTATCTAAATCTACCACCTTTCAGTTTAAAGCCATTCCTCCTTGTCTTATCACTACACATCCTTCTAAAAAGTCCTACTCCAGCTCTCTTGTAGCCTATCTTTTGGTACTGGAAAGCTACCATGAGATCCCCCTGGAACCTCTTTCCAGGCTAAACAACCCAGATGATTAATCATCTCCATAGTTAATAGCGCTGTGTCAGCACCTTGCCTGGAGTTCCAGAAGGGCATTTGCAAATGTTGGTTGCAGAGAAGACCTTTCCCTAAACTGCAGAGCAACTGAGGAACTGCTGTTTGTACACTGCTCCAGCCCACTGGAATTTGTATTAACAGAGGAACCAGAGCAATTCCCAGATGCAGCTTGGAGGAAGGCTGATCTAAGTATCCTCTCATGATACCGACTTAGTACCTGCAATCTTGTGGGACTAGCATAAGAGTATTCAGAGGACAGTCAGAGGAGTCAGCAGTGACGAAGACATGATCATGCTATAGGTGAGGCTGGAAAGGACAAAGATCAGGTGTGTGCCTTTCTCACTGGCTGCTGCTAGGAACACAAGATAGAAGATGTGCTGAGCAACAGATCCTTGAGCTTTTTCCTCTCCTTCCTCATTCATTGTCTTTGTGCTTATACGACTGTGTCTCCCTCTGCAAAGAAATTACACTATTTTATGGCAAAAGCTCTTTCTCAGTCAGAGAAGGATGGCCTCTCTTGTCCTGGGAGATAGCAATAAAGGTCTTAATTCCTTTCTTTAGATATTATGTAGTTATTAATCTAAAATGATCCTATATACTAATGATAAACATTCTTTCTTTCCTTTTCTTTGAGATTGGAGAGAACATTCATAATAACAATTTTTTTTTTACTGTGAAAAGTGTAAAGAAAGGCATTTAACTACTTTTTTCTCTTGAAACATTGCCCTGGAATTTTAAAGTTGTTTACCAGATTAGAAGAGTGTTATTTGAGAAGGTTAATGGGTGGAAAAAGAACTTCAGAGAAAACACATGATAAAAAACATTAATGATGAGGGTTCCAGCTTTTAGAGGTACATTTAAGGCATTTTCCCATCTTGTATTTGTTAGCATAAATTATTGCTAGAATATTATTTGTTTAGGAACAAACCATATGCTAGGTCCATGTCTTGTTTATATCAAAAAAGGATCACTGAGAGATGGAGCTATTCAGATTCAGAAGATAATTTAAACATGAAATTTATATGAAACCATTATAGAAACAACGATACATAATAATGTACATACCCTTGGTGAAGGCTGTGATTCAGAAAAACCTCAAAATATGCTGCAGATTAATTATGAGCACATGGTTATATCTGTCTAAAGTTAGTACAAATATATAAATCCATTATTACAAAATAAAGTGACAGTGCTGTGTGAAGCTGTTTAGACAGTTGTTCTGGTTTCACGTGTTTATTGTTGACTCTCCTGACACACAAGAGGTTAATGAATAATGCTGATTCATCAATAGTGAAATGTTTTGCCAAGCCGTCCTTAGGGTGTGAAATGGTTAAATAGACAGAGAAGCAAGAGTTTTATTACTTGAGGAGAAAACTTAAAATTCAATACAGAGCTTCACAACAAAATCGTCTCTAAATTTGAAAACCAGGAAAGTAAAATTTAAAATAAAGCATTTGGCTGGACTTAAAACTTTTTTTCTAGACCTGCCACAAAACCAAGAAATCAATTATTCATGCAGCTGTAATCATTTTGACATTTGTAGCAGACTATTTTCACTTCATGGTTTCTGTAATAAAGTCGTATCTTTTAATCTCAGCAAATGTTCATGTAATATTTGCATATGAGGATAGGTCCATTGAACCCCAAAGGGGCTGGTTGCATAAGGGTAATTCACAGCAAGTTGTTCCACTGAAAGTCAGTGTAATTGCTGCTCTATTAGGCTGCTGTTCAATGTAAAAATATGGACCACATTCTCAGTTATTGTAAACTGTTCTTCAGAGGGTCTTCACTTTGGAAGATAAACAACCCCATCACACAAAACCTAGCTTACTGGCTGTACAGTAAACTGTTTGATGCTTGTATTTCAGAATCACAACCACTGCAGCATGCATGATGGACTTGAGAAGATACCCATTAGATGAACAAAACTGTACTCTGGAAATAGAAAGCTGTACGTACCTAAGAAGATGCATGTGAAATCTAGTTTGGATCCAACTTTTTGTTTTGTTTTATAGAACTGTGTAATATTTACACATGTGTCTATAAACACTATTTGAATCATGTAATTATCACCCTTTGGATTCTTTTTTTGTTTTTCTGTTTATTTGAATTATGAAAAGATATAAGTCATTCATTTCTAGATAGATGAATACATCCCAGAAAAATGAGGTTAGCACAGAATGAAGTCACTTAGTATTCCTGCCTGACTTGGCAGAGGTAGTGGCTGGATGCTTATCTTCAACATGAGAGATGAATATTTGTATTTTTATCAGATATATTTTCAGGAGAGTGAACACTGTGATACAATTTTCTTTCAGTATGCTTTATTATGTATGGATCATCTTGGTGCAGGACCTATCCTGGGCTTTCAGATTGACCCCATTTCTGATTTGAAATTATGTTACAAAAAGAACAATATTCTCTTTTTCATCTAGTTGTGTCCTAAGATTGCAGTATTCAGGTGTATATTTGCACTCCAGAAGTACCTGGTCCATTTCCGCCACTTGCTGGAAATTGTGGGCCATATACAGAAAAAATACTAGTATATATTCCATATTCAGCTGTAGTCCTCCACTAGTGGAAGCTAGTGGAAATGATGCAACTCACAGTTTACTGTGAGTGCAAAAGATCTGTCCCAGTTATGTTTCTCTGTCTTCCATGAATAATCAGCCTTCTTCTGGTGATTATCAGTGTAACCATACATTTGGTTTCAGTGCTAAATGTATTTGGTATCCTAAATCTTGGCTAGTATTTTCTTCTCACTGTGACCATTAGTGAGTAATATATGAGTGATAAAAAAAGGATAAAATAAAAAGAAAGCTGAATATTTTGCCTAAAATTCCCAGTCAGATTGTAATGGTGTAGCAATTTGGGAGACCTTCCCACAGGCAAAATACCGTACAGCTCTCCAGCTGTTCCAATTCTTTTTGTTGTCTCAAATGACAAGCTGCATGTTTGAAGCTATGTTTGAGTCCACTGCTATTTCTGACTTCCTTGTTTTGCCTGCAGATGGCTACACAACTGATGACATAGAGTTCTACTGGAGGGGTGGAGATAACGCAGTCACTGGCGTGGAGAGGATTGAACTTCCTCAGTTCTCTATTGTGGAATACAGACTGGTGTCAAAGAATGTTGTCTTTGCCACAGGCAAGTATTGCCGTTTGCCCATTCAGTGTTTAATTTTCTTGTGTGTGAAAATTACTGTTTTATTAATAATAATTAACTATTATTACCAGCCACAATATGTATGTGTTGCATGTTTGGATAAAGAAATTACTTGACAAAGGCTGGAGGTGGGAGCCCGTGAAAATTCCAGACCTGCATTCAGTACTGCATTCAGCTCTGGGGCCTCCAACGCAAGAAGGACATGGATTTGTTGGAACAAGTCCAGAGGAGGGCCACAAAGATGATCAGGGGACTGGAGCACCTCTCCAATGAAAACAGGCGGAGAGAGTTGGAGTTAAGTCTGGAGAAGAGAATATTCTAGCAGCCTTCCAGTATTTAATAGGGATAACAAGAGAGCTAGAAAGGGACTTTTTACAAAAATGTGTAGTGATTGGGAAAGGGCTTCATACTGAAAGAGGGTATATTTCAATTAGATATAGGAAGAAATTCTTCACTGTAACAGTGCTGAGACAGTAGGTTGCCCAGAGAAGTTGTAGATGCTCCATCCCTGGAAGTGGATGGGGGTTTGAGGAGCCTGGTCTAGTCAAAGGTGTCCCTGCCTAGGGCAGTGGAGTTGTAACTATGTAGTCTTCAAGGTCCCTTCCAACCCAAACCATTTTGTGATTCTTTGCCTCCATGTTTAGTTTTCTTTTTCATGTATGTATGATGTGATACTGGACACCTAAATATCTATAATGTAAATAAATATTAAGTCATTCACCTCTGAATCATGAGTTTAAATGTAGCCTAGAAGGTAACTGATCATACATAAATGTGTTTTGGCATTCTAGGTCAAAAATCCACCAATTTTATAAACACCTCCCTGGAATTTTTCAGTCCATGTTTGTTTTGTTGTTATATATTGAATGTAATGTCTTTTATCTCTTGATTTGCACTGATGGATATATAGTATTTTAAACATAGCCATCCAGTACATTTGTCATCATTGCTAGGTGCTGAAATTACATCCCTGCTTGTTTCCTTGAAGATGGCATAAAAGTTAGTAGTAACTCACAGCACTGGATGTCTTTAGATTACAAAGTGCAAGGTTGATTTACATATTTGGTGTTAGACACCAAAATAGGAATATGTGTGACAAAACCAAAGCAACACAAAAAGCCATCACCACATGCGGGGCCATCATTTGGCTCATTATTGGGAACCTTCAGATTTTCAGTACTGTTCAGACCACAGGAGTGTGCTGTTCCATCTGTCTCAGCACACTAGAACAAATGAAGCACAGCTCAATCATGTTTGTAAGCATCATTTCACCCACTCTTTGGACACACATCTGTTTCAAAGTACACAGAAACACAACTTGTATTTCAGAACAAAATGTAAATATTGCTGGGATTGAAATTAGTATGAGGGGGTTTGCCAACTGCTGCTGTTCTTGTTTACCATTGTGAATGGAAGATTTTTTTTTTTTCTATAGAGAATCAGTTGCTCTAATTCTATATCCTGCCTGTCACCTTTGGCAGCCAGGGCTTACCTGCCCCTCCACTGGGCTGGATATGCTTTCATAGGAAGGCTCTTTTAGATAACAGTGAGAATGAGGAGAATTTATTTGTGGAGTGATTTTTATGACAGTCCAAGGCCACATTTTAGTTCAGTATGATATATTTCACTAAATGCATGACTTAGTAATGTAGAGATGAGAGATTTGTAAAAGTCAGGAAAATGAGAAATCCAAAGAGATATGTGGCAAATGAAAGACTTTTAGAAAGACTAAAAACTAGAAGCACACATTTCTGTGACTGACCAAATGTTCAGACTATTAATGGTTCTTAAAAAAACTAGTGAAAGGAATAAAAAGGTCTCATGCTTCAGGGTTTAAGACAGCTTGGCATTAGGGAGTAAGAGAGAACAGCATGTTTCTTGTACCATTTTCTGAAACATTTATTTTTTTTTCACTGATGAAGACACAATACTGAATTTACTAGTGCTTTAGTACAGGACATTTTAAAAATGCTTGATTATTTATGACATTTTATGACAAGTACTTTCATGCAGGGAAACATCACATTTGTTTCTCAAAACCACATGTTTAAATCAAAATCTAAAGCATGCCAGCAGATCAGATATATAAAGTCAGCAAATGCTTTTCAAGTTTCTTCTTAAGAGTTTCTTGCAATCTTGGTAATTAGGGCCAGTTTCTACATTTTTTTGGAAAATAAGTTAGGCATGTTTTTGCTTTTGAGGTTATAGAAGTCTCCGGGGGAGATATTAGTTCTTTGAGCACAATATCTCAGTGAACATTTCAGAGATTTCAGCTCTAGTGTGCTTTGATTGAATAAAAATAAAAGAAGATTTCAGAATCATGCCATAAACAGCTTTTGGATTAGTTATTTCTCCTATCCTTCAAGAGAAACTGAGCTGTATAATCTCGTGTAACTTAGGCAAAGGGAAAAATCTGTTCCCATAGTTACTACTGAGAATAAATGATAAGCATGGGAAAACCCCCATTGATAATGACAGAAATCTGGGTGGAGCTGCATGAATTCTGCAGGAACTGCATGCCTCTTGAAATATAGAATGGAAGTTCAAAATTATCTTGCCGAATTAGCAAAATGTGTCTGAAAAAAGTACAACATTCAGTATGGGCAAGTTCAATATACAGCATCCATGAAACTAATTATTCCTATCCAAATTAAGGATAGAGAATGCCAGGTTATGCCAGGGTTCTGTGTGTAGAAATATAGGGATTGTTGTTGATCTCAGACTGGACATGAGACAATAAGATCTTTTGTGGGAGCAAAAGAAAAGAAACAAGCAAAACCCCAAATCTCATCATAAAAAGAATTCTGATTTACACTGATAATGCTTGAGCTCAATATTTGTGATCAAGGGTAGCACTCTGGAAGGCAGTAATGGAGCAATAGAAGAGGGTTATAGAAAATAAGCAAGTGTGAGTGAAAATCTAGAAAATGGCATACCTGAGATTAGTGGAGAAACAAGTATGGCCATGTAGTTTAAAAAAAGAGAACACTTGATTGTGAATTAAGTAAAACCTTCAGGTATCTAGAAAGTATCTGCAAAGCCATGTACTATACCCTGTTCCCTTTGTTCATTATTTTTAAATTGCTATGAAGAAGAAATACCTGGTTTTGACTATCCCTTTAACACCAGCTGAAGACCATGCAGGATACCATAAGATATTAAAATGGCACTGGATGCCCATGTGTCAGTAACTGTATTAAGCTCACAGTCAAATGCTATCCAGTCAGTGCTGTCAGTGAAGCCTAAAGAGCTATTCAGCTCTTGAATACCTCTGTTTTCTCAAATGAATATTTTAAGACACTGTTCAGTTGCCTAAACATGACAATCTGC
This sequence comes from Illadopsis cleaveri, assembly GCA_013399915.1. Taxonomy (NCBI): domain Eukaryota; kingdom Metazoa; phylum Chordata; class Aves; order Passeriformes; family Timaliidae; genus Illadopsis; species Illadopsis cleaveri. The sequence goes on from VXBB01016431.1 coordinate 36,503, forward strand.
TGCTTCTTGAGCTGCTGTAGAAGATCTTGGTTAGCAGCCTTGCTGTTCTGGCATCTTACAGCCTTGTCCTGTGTTCACCATCTAGTACTTAAGTATTGATTACTTAAGTAGTGCTCTGTTCTGCTCTCTTTAGCCTATCACATCTCAAATGGCCTTAGACACCTCAGTATAGGCAGTTAAATCACAGCCTTAGAATCAGCTGGCTCTAAGTCTATATCTCCATGGTTTCCACTAACAGCTCATGCGTCACCCATGTGCAAATATCTGCATTCAAACACCCCAAATGTAGTGCTGTCTGTTACCTGAATCTGCCTCCTAAAGGTTTGTTATCCGGGAATGCTTAGATAATGAACAGGAATGGGGATATGTAAAACACCACCTAAAAGCTTCAAAGTCACATAGCACTCAAAGCCATATTAGCAACCTGTTGGTAAGAGGAAGGTAGTCTCAAAAGATTTGAAAATGAAATATTTGCTGTATTCTGTAAGATCAGTAAGTAAAGTACATTTCCAGTTAGCCAAAGAACCTTCCCAGAAGAGCATATTAAAATAAGAATTCTGTAACTGACCAACTCTGTTATCTTGTTTCATACTTGGATAAAACAGCAAGAGACTAATTTAGCCTTGAAGCCAGATATTTCAGCTTGCTAGCTTTTAATGAAATTGGAACAGAAACAAGTAATCTCTTTTTATCAAGTGCCCAAATATGTGAAAAAGGAATATTTGGGGCTGAATTATTGATTATTTGTTTTTGTACTTTCATTCCCAATACTGTTAGATTTAAATACTTCTGGCAAAATTATGTTATTCCTATAGTATATAAATTAGCCTATATACATCAACATGTTATATGAGATAGGAGGAAGGACAACAAGGCAAAACAAGGTAAAAAGGAAAAAATCTCAAGATTTTTAACAACTAGAATTCCCTGGTAATTAATCTCTAAATGTACTGAGCCTTAATTGACAAATCATCATGCAATCACACTCAGACAAGTAACAGTGTAATTGTTGATCTTACTCAAAAGTCAACTTATATTAAATAAGTAATCTACAGAATGGATCCTTCTTAGATAAATAAAGATCTGGATTTATATTCCTTGCTCCATGAGGGTTAGGACCCATCCTTTTCACTGAGCTTTAGCCATTCAGACAAAGATGGGGAATTAACTATGGGAAATAAGGACAGGTCCTTCTTTTAATTGTTTTTTGCCACAGACTCCTGTGGCCTGTTTGCTGGAGGTGAGATGCTGTAGCAGAGATGGCAGGCTGGAGGCAGGGTCAACAGATAAATTTTGAAGACAGAAAAGCAATTCACTTGAAAGTAATCTAACCTCTTATAGTCTCAGGGAGAGGTACCTAAATGAGAACCCTGGCTATGTAGTATGATAAAAAACGAGGCTACCAGTTCATGTTTCAGTTTCAACCTGACCCTAACAAAGTCTATACTCTACGTGTCAATTGCAGCAAGCAGCTGTAATGCCAACAAGACTTTTGTTTAGATTGCCCAGGAACCTCACAGCATGAAAACTACTCTGAGACTTGCAGAGTTTGGATTCATCTTGTTCTGATTTGTGGTGAATATAATTTCAATGTCTACATTTGAACTAGGTGTCTGAGTTGGTCAGAATCTAGTCCATACAGTTGGTGGAGTCTGGAGACAAATTCAGTACACCTATAGGAGTCCATTTTAGGAGGTGGTGGATAATTCTCTAGGTTTAATTTGCTAGATTGACTGGATGAACTGGAGCTTAGACACAAAGCTCATGTGTAAGCAGTTCAAGTGAGTTCCTTAATCAGCTGCTATTTGAGAGGGTACAAGGCAGTCTTCATAGTATCGACATGCTGATCAAAAAGATGTAGGGGGTGTATCATGTCCATCAGCTGTGTGCTGGTGTCTTAAGATGTCACAGGGCATCTCAAAAGGATCAGGGCACCATCAGATTAGCAACTGAATCTCTCTGTTACAGTCAACTCCAACTCTAGAGCAGGAATACAGAAAGCACTGACAGCCCTGGCCCCAGACATGGTTCTTGGGGCTCTAACTTCAGGACAAAAAATCTGGTGCTTGAAGCATATTTTGATTGGTGTCACTGGCCTTGAGGTCAGCTCTCTGGCAGCCTACCTTTAAGGTCAGACCTCACTAGTTTCAGTAATTACCTTATCTAATTAGGCAGAAATGGTTCTGAGGTAATGGATAATGGTCACAGGTTAAGCATTCAAGATAAATATCTGAAGTTCACTCTGTTACACAGTTTCTGAGTCTGAGATTTCATTACTGAACATTACTAACATATGTGACACATTATTCTCTCCCCTGTTGATACATACCTCTTTCACCTACACCATTTTCTGTGTTTTATCAACAGTGCAGTTCTCTCTTCTTTCTCTGAATTTTCCTAGTGATTCAGTTCTATTGAACTTTCCTGAGTTAATCTTTCAAACTTTTTAATTAAAGAATTGGTATTTTATGGGAGATTTTTTTCAGTTGTCACCTCTATCAATTATATTCCAGATATCCAGACCTGGCCAGGACATCTGGAAAGTTTTATACCCATTTATAGGGAATCCTTTGAGTGGGTGGTGTATTATATGAAATAATTTTTCTCAGCAGAGCTTCATAAAGTTTTCTGCCTGATGCTCTACTCTTACTGCAGAAAGGTGATCAGGTCTGCTGCATTTTTAATATATTTCACAATGACAGTGTTTATATATTTCATTATGGTCTCCTGTTTTATTTATATAGCCTGCAGACACAAGGCCACAGGAACATTTTCACAAGAATCTAAATGAAAAAGTTAAGCTTTGCAAAAAAAAAGCAGGCCTGGTTTCAATGAGAGAACTTGTCTTTTGAAATGAAACATTGTTCATTGGAAAATGAAGGTGTTAAGCAAGTATAAATGTTTGCTGGTTGAAAATTGTGTTAACTGCTTCAGACAGCAGAAAACCTTGGTCTGATCAGGATGAAATACATTCTTCTGATTCCACCAATACACTTCTATTGGTGTGTGGAACAAAAAGGCATTTCATTCTGGAAAAAAATACTACTGACTGAAGGAATCATAGCAGCCAGATGCACCTACCAGATATTTCTTTTCCCAGTGACAGTTGTTCTGAGATTGTTTGATACAGTAGATAAGGATATTTGCAAAAGTTTGATATTACCTTGATGGCTCTTGCTGCCTGGAAATGGTGTGGCATTTTTCTGTCATATGACTTAAAGTGTAACAAACTATCAGAAATGTGATGAAGAGAAATCTGCAGTTTTCTATTGCTTCTTTCCCTTTCTTTCTTTGGAAATCCATCATTCATGTATTCATGGACAAATGTAGTTTCTTAAGCTCATATGCAAACATACGAATATAATTTTAAGGGAAGTTTTTTATTTTTTCATTTTTTCTCTAGCTGTAATCTTTCATATATTTTACATATTTGCATTAGAATGGGTGGAAAGTATTCTAATGTCTGGTGGGGTTCTTGGTATGTGCCAAATTTTTTTTTTAGGATGTTGACTAACTAGATCTTTTAGATGAGCTGTTAGAAGTATATCTAAGATTGGTAGTGTGAACACTGAAATCATGCAGCTAATGTGTGAATGACTACCTTTTTCTTATGCAGCTGTACTCAGATTTAATCATCATTGCATTCAATGAAAAAAGTCACAATTATTTTTAACAATTTGAGGTTTCTAAGCATATTTGTCTGAATATGTTTAGAACTGTAACTGTTCATGAATTATATATATACTAACACAAAATTTAACTTTTTTTTTGTTTAAAATATGTTTGGAAGAAAAATTTGAGCTGGCTGTAATTGATGTTAGAGGATTTAATCTGAAGGCTTTTCCTTTAGTGGAATTCTTTACAATTTATTTTTGATGCCACAGGTCACATGTTTCTTATAGTTCAATGGAATTAAGAAGTCTCATCTCTTGAACAACTCCCCATTGTAAATGAGAAACTATGCACATTACTTATTCTCTCCATATTAATCCTATACAGAAAACTCTGTACTTGGATAAGCATTTTACTTGGAGACCTAAGCATTTGTACTTGGATAAGCATTTTTAAAAACTAAGTGGTGCTCACCTATCTGCTCAATAGTCTAAAGTAATTTACTGCCTCTCTTTTCTTCCCAAATATATATATACTTGGCTATCACTGTATTCACTGCAAGGTTTCTTTTAATACCAATGTGTAATACAGTGAAGATGTCATCCCTACTGTTCTGCAGATGTCATACTATCCCACAAAATGTGCATGCTTTAGTTTCTGCAGGAACCAAAGGCAGCTATCTACAAGTGTCTTTCCTTCAGTATAAATAATGTTGTTTTCCTCTCTCTTTTCTCAGGTGCCTATCCAAGACTCTCACTGAGCTTCAGGTTGAAGAGAAATATTGGCTACTTTATTCTTCAAACCTATATGCCCTCCATACTGATTACCATTTTATCATGGGTGTCATTCTGGATCAATTATGATGCATCAGCAGCAAGAGTTGCCCTTGGTATGTGCTAAGAATGAGTGGGACATTAAAATGTCAGACTTAATGTAGCCTTCAGAGGTTGTTAAAAACTACAACGTGATGTCAGTGTTTTGAAATTCCAAAATAATTTGCGTCAAAATCATGTCATCTAGTATTGCCTCAAAAGTGATGTTTTCCCCTGCATGCAAGAGTGTAGCTACCACTAAATCTCTGACATGAGCTGCTCATACAGGTCCCAGACTTGTTCTCATCAAAGTTAATGTTGTTGTTAGTAAATTCATCTAGGAGACCAACTCCGCAATCATACTTGAGCATGGGCTTCAGTCCAGGTCAGTGTGGGAGGACAAACATGGCTCCAAGCCTCCTCCTGAGATCCTGGTGCTTTAACTGACACTGGCAGGAACAGACTTCAAGGACCATTGCTAATTCAGCACACAGGGGCACATCAGCTATGGACCATATCATGCCACATAACCCTCAGGGTACATGGTATGTTAAGTGCATGTTTATGACAGTTTAAAGTGTCATTTACCTCATGACAGAAAAACATGGATTTGGCACAGGTATGTGATTCCTGCCCAAGAACTTTTCAGATCAAGGTATCCTTTAAATAATGGAAGGTCACTAGAAAATCATGCAGTTGACACGTTGGAGTGAAGGGGTGCCATCTAGAAGAACCTTGACGAGCTTGAGAGAGGAACCTTGTGAAGTTCAACAAGGCCAGGTGCAAAATCCTGCATGTGGGTCAGGCAATCCCAAGTGCAAGCACAGGCTGAGTAGAGAATGGATTGAGAAACAGCCCTGAGGAGAAGGACTTGGGATGTTGGTTTCTAAGGAGCTCAACATGACCCAGCAATGTGCACCTGCAGTCCAGAAAGCCAACTATGTCTGAGCTGCACAAAAATCAGCATGGCCAGCAGGGGGAGGGAGGTGATTCTTCTCCTTGACTCTGCTCTCATGGCATCCCAGCTGGAATACTGGATCCATGTTTGGGGTCCACAGTGTAAGTTCATGGACCTTCTGGAGTGAAGTGAGAGAGTTCAGAGAAAGGCCACAAAGGTGATCAGGGGCTGGAGCACCTCTCCTGTCAAGGCAGGCCAAGTGACTTGGTTTTGTTCAACCTAAAGAAGAGAAGGCTCTGGGGTAACCTAATGGCACCTTCCAGTACCCAAAGGGGGCCTACAGGAGAACTGAAAAGGGGCTTCATACAAGGACATGTAGTAACAGGACAGGAGGAATGGCTTCAAAATATCGGAGGGTAGATTTAGATTAAGAAGAGATTCTTGATTGTAAGGGTGGTGAGGCACTGGAACAGGTAGGTTGTCCATAGAAGTTGTGGATTCCCCATCCCTTGAAATGTTGAAGGCCAAGTTAGATGTGTCTTCAAGCAACTTGATCTAGTCCCTGAGCATGGCAGTGAACTTAGATGGTGTGTAAGGTCCCTTCCAAGCCAAACCATTCCATGATTCTGTCATAGTTTAGGAATGGTATTCTCCAATTCAGAGCTCCTACTAAAACCACACTGCTGCTTGCTTCCCCCGTCCCCCTTCCCCCTATGAGTGGCTGGAGAGAATTGGAGGCACCAAAGGCAAAGATCCCAGGCTGAGGTAAGAACAATTTACTGGAAACATCAATGAGACAAGAAAATAAAAAGAATCAGGAACATACTAATAACAAAACTGTACAAAAGAGGAAGTGATTTACAAGCAAAAATGCTCATTGTGGAACCTGTGACTCAGTGACAGCCACACTTATCCCTGCCTGAAGAGAAGCCTTCCTCCCAGAAAAATACTCCCTTCCTGCGACCTTGGGCAATGATGAGGTGGTATAGAGTAACCTCTGGGTGCTAGCCATGCCCCCTCCTGACTACTGCAAAAATTAACCCTGTCCTGACTGGAACCAGGACAGATTCTATAACAATATCTCACAGCAAATATTTCGTGCTTCCTTAACAGAAGCATTCTCAGGGATAGCTATAGCTGAGGAAGATAAAAAGGATCTATAAATCCTTATAAATACTTCTGCCTCTCATCTTGTCCCAAATTCTGTCTTCAACCCTGTGCTTCCCAATTACACATACCTTCCTACCCAAAACTTGTCACTAAGTTTGTGCTATCTTCTTGCTGTATTCTCTTATTTTCTTAGAACAGGAACAAACTCTCTAGTTCCCTTATTTTTCTGTAATGTACCCCAGCAAACACAGACTCCAGCCCATGTCCCTATGATTCCATGTTTCCTTACCCCATGTCTCCCAAGGTCCCACATACCAAAGCAGGCAGGGTCATCACCTTTGTGCAACATATTACCCCAGCATCTGAGTTTGGGTAGCTGGAGATATGGTAGATTGACTGCAGTTACTGTGCAGTAACTCTGCATATACTGAGGATTAGCTGGTGCATATAGGCATGACACAGTTTGGCATTACCACTCAGCAGCCAGTGTTTGTTTAGCAAGCAGCTTGAAGCTAAGTAGTAGCTCAATAGGAAGTGGGGCATAGAGCCCAAATATCTCTGATGTGTTCATAAATGAGCTACTGGATAGCAGAGATCCACCCAGGTGGACCAAGTGAGGGCAATACTTCAAACACAACTGTCAGCATCTAGATACATACTGCCCAGGACTGCAGAGAACAGGTGGTTAAACAGAAGTTACCATACCCAATGACATTCCATGCCCGTCTGTTACAGGTTCATGAGATTTTTCCTTGTTTAAAGAGCAAGACTATCTCTTGTGGCCCATTTCTGTGTAGCACGAGTTCATCAAGTACTGTAAGACAAATATTAGAACAAAAATCAGTGAGTACAAGGCAAGCTCAGGAGACCAGATGTTCTATTTCCAATTGGTAGAAAGTCCTTTTGAGAGGACAAAAATCCATCTAATAGTTTCTTCTCAGAAAACAATTAGTGCCTTGGTGATTATGTCTGTGGCGTTTGTGTAATAAAGTTCAGTATCATGGGTCTAATCCTATGTTCCTTTGAATACCCTCTCTTATTAGTCTTAAGCTGGTATCACAGAATCGCAGAAAATAATGAGTTGGGAGGTCCCACAAGGGACCCACGGGAGTCCAACTCCTGTCCCTGCACAGGACTATCTCCAAGAGTCATGCTATGGGCCCAAGAGGATTGTCCAAATGCTGCTTGAACTCTGTCAGGCTGGTGCTCTGACCACTGTCCTGGAGAGCTGTTCCAGTGCCTAACCACCCTCTGGGTGAACAGCCTTTTTCTAATATCCAATCCAAACCACCCCTGACACTTTAGGCCATTCCCTTGCCTCCTGTCAGTGGCCACCACAGAGAAGAGATCTGTCCCTGTCCCTCCTCTTCCCCTCATGAAGAAGTTGTAGGCTGCAATGAGGTCTCCAGGCTGAACAGACCAAGTGACTTCACTTGCTCATCATATGGTTTCCCCTCAACCTTTCACCATCCTTGCCCTCCATCGGACACTTTCTAGTAGTTTAATATCTTTTTTATATTGTGGTGCCCAACACTGGACACAATATTCAAGGTGAGGACACCCCAGTGCCGAGCAGAGCGGGACAGTCCCCTCCCTTGCCCAGCTGGTGATGCTGTGCCTGATGCAACCCAGGACAGGGTTGGCCCTCCTGGCTGCCAGGGCACTGCTGAGTCATGTTCAAGTTGCCATCCACCAGGACCCCCAGCACTTTCAGCAGCACTGCTCTCCAGCCTCTTGTTCCCCAGTCTGTCTGTACATTAAGGTTTGCCCCATCCCAGGTGCAGAATCCGGCAGTTCCCCTTATTGAGTTTCACATGGTTGGTGACTGCCCATCCAGTCCTCTAATTTGTTGAGGTCTCTCTGCAGGGCCTTCCTGCCTCCAGAGGAGACAACAGCTGCTCCTGGTTATGTTGTGTCTGTGAACTTACATGGCATCTTAATATGAAGTGATATGAAAGTTTAAAGGCAATATAGCACCTTTGGACATATATTATTGCCTCTGGAAAGTGCAGTACAGAGAAGGTATACCTGATTTCCTAAGTGTTTGGGGAAGCATTCCCTGTGCAATTCTTGAGACACAAACTTTTACTCAGCCCCTGCAAGAAGCCTGTATTCTCTGCAAGAGCCTGATTCTATTAATTCATTCCCATGTTCTGCCCTGTGCCTGATCCCTTGCTGCACTGAACCAAATAATTGCCTCCAGAGTGAAACCAAGGTACAGAGCAAAGGCCAGCTCATTCCAGAGACTATGTGCTATGGACACTGCAGACAGACGGTGATATAGAGCTGATCTCAAGAGGAATATTCAAACCTGTCAATTCTGCTCTCTCAACTTTTTGCTAGTTAGCCCTAGAAGTTCCAAAATTCAGTCCTTTGAGTGAGGAGAAGAATAATCTCTGGAGTCCTCCTTTGTGGGAAGGACTATAATCACAAGATTATTTTATTTTTTTGGAGTGTCAGCTTCTCCAGCTGTGCTTTAAAATTAATCTTTGAGCTTCAGAAGGACATTTGGCCACAGAGTTTCAGGATCTCCCAGGGAATATATTTCCCTTTGGTTAGTGATAGCCACCTTTCTATTCAGTGTGCTTTATATTCCGGGTCATCAGACATCTGGCATCAATGCACACTTGTTTCACAGTTTAAAGGAAAAGCACTGGAAACCACATGACACTAACCTGCTAAATATCCAAAATATCTTACACAATCTCATAGGGTATTGCTACAGTTCCCTGGGCTGGCACTGCTTACACCGACAGCTTGATTTTGAGTTAAATTGTCTTTATTTTTATCTCTTCAGGTAAAAGAAGCTGTGTTTTATTATATAGCAGCAATTTTATTTCATCCTTTATTTTTGTTCTGCCTGTATTTTAGTGACTACTTGTAAACTGATGGTATAATTATGGAATCAAAGAAAATAGTAATGGAGGAGACCTAATAGAATGACTTGTCTTGAAATGAGACTTATTCCACAAATCAGTGTTTTCAGCAACCTGTGATTTGCTGTTCCCGTAGAATTTCCAGCAGAGATACAGATCTGGGCAGTTTATTGTTAATTCAAGCAGACTGACTTTTCTTTCCAGATTTTCAAAACAGTTCTCTGCAATATATTTTCAGGTGCTATGTCCATCCTTAGATAAATACCTTGACATAAGGTTGATATATTTTGTAGATATTTTATTAGTGTCCACTTTGTTGCTATAAAAATGCTGCTCTCCCTCCTTCGTCCTTCCAAAAATTCACATACCTGTCTGTCTCTCATTGCTCACCTTACTTGTTTCTGTGTAACTAGCCTACTGCTTCAAATTAGTCATCTCAAATTCCATTTATATACTGTCCTTTCCTGAAATAGGTATCTAAAATAGATGGGATGAACTGCTCTAGAAAGGTACCTGTCTCTCCCCATCTGCTACAGGGAGACCTTGCAGGACTGACATCAACCAACTGCCTAACTCTTAGAAATTTAAAACTGCGGGAGAAGTCTTTCACCATCTGTGTGAGCACTGTTGTTGTTGCACATCAGTTTGGTCTCTATGGAAGAGATTTTCAGTAGAGCTACACTGGCTTCCATTAAGCTACGTTAACTCATGGCAGTGGTGCCAGACTGCCTTGTTACCTGCTCCTCCTCTCATAGGAAGGAAATAATTGTAAGAGAATAATAAAGCATCAAGTTTTAATTTTGCTTTTTTTTGCAGTGATGTCACCCTCAAGACATCTTTTACAAATTTTTAAGCTTCTTCCCACTGACAGGGTTTTTGCCAAGAAGGAAAATAAAATTGAATGCTTGGACTTGTAAGATATGTGATCTTTTTTCTTTGTGTAGGAATTACAACTGTGCTGACTATGACAACAATCAACACTCATCTGCGAGAGACTTTGCCTAAAATTCCATATGTTAAAGCCATTGACATGTATCTCATGGGCTGCTTTGTGTTTGTCTTCTTGGCCTTACTTGAATACGCCTTTGTCAACTACATTTTCTTTGGAAAAGGCCCTCAAAGGCAGAAGAAACTTGCAGAGAAAACAACAAAGGTAAACAACGATCGCTCAAGGTTTGAAGGCAGTCGGGTAGGTTTCTTTAATTTGTATATCTTCTCTCTATTTTTACTTTGCAAAGACTATCAGTATGAAAAAACCCCAAAATGCTGGCTTAAAACCTCACCTTCTGGTGACAACCAACCACATATTTTTGTGGACAAACTTGGCCATTTTCATTTTCAAGAACCAATGCAGAAGAATATATGTAGGCATGCAGATGTGGAAGTATGACCTGTATGACAAGTAAGTTTAAGAAGGAGACAGTGGGAAGGAAGCTAGCTTGAAAATAAAGGTTCAGATCTACAAAAGCATTTATTTGTCTAAGTCACATATAATCTAAATGTGATTTTAAGTATCTGCGTACATTTCCTATGTAAGCAAATCCAGGATCTGAGCACACCTTTCCTCATTTCACTTAGAGGAGATATATTTACCATGGGAGAGAACAGAAAAAGGATTAGCTCTGCCATGCTAATTAATTGGCCAGCATAGTTCAATGCTGTGTGTGGCATTGTCATCTGCTGCTGTTTAAGACCAGCAGGAAAATGTAAGTCCTAGAGAAACTTTCAGATTGATTTCTGAAGCATGGTATTGGCAAGGTCTGTGCTGATTATGCTCCAGCCTATTTCCTTGCCTGGAGTATTACTTTATCCAGTGAATACCTCCTTTTTTAATCTTTGGAAGAAAAATTCACTGTATTCAGCAGTACCTGACATTAAGAAGCCATGTAATTTTGAATAGAACATCTTTCTATTTTTACTAAAATGCTCTCAGTGAGGCTTTTTCATTCAGTTCTGTTGAGTAAGACTGGTTGTTTTTTTTTCTTTCAGCTATAAATTAGAACTGAGTTCACAGTGACAAAACTACTACCTGTTTATCAAAACCAGTATGATAAAAGTAAAAATAAATTTTAAAAAAATCCTAATGATTTTGACTGTTATAGTAAATGTAATGCAGAACTACACCTAATTATCAGCACTCCTATATGTGAGACATTTCTGAACCAATAAACACATTTTAGTCCACCGTATTATGAAACTAGATTCTTATCACAATTGGCAGCTCTACTTAGAACTAAGATATCAGGGCAAACAAATTCTCTTTACTGGAAAAATAAATACTCATAATAAAAAAAAATACAGATGGGAAAATAAAAGAGTATCCAAATTGAAAGCCATGGAGAAGATTTTAACTGCAAGCAGGTAATGCAGATGTACACACTAAGGTTTAATTCTCCTGCTGGAAGCCATCTGGTGTATCTCATCCATTCAAATGATTTACATAATTCAGTACAAGAGTGAATGGGTCCAATACTATCCGATGTCTGACAGTTCTATCTTGAGATCAATTTATCTACATTGTCAAAATAATCATAAGTACCTTAACTAATAAAAATGTATATTTTTTTACCCAGGTTATGCCCTTTTTATATCCTGGATCTGCTCATACCACATAGCAATCTTTTTGTCTGGCTTTTGACTTACAACCTTTTCTTTTGTTTCTGAAGCATCCCAAGCAAATATCATGAACTGTTCTGCTTTTTCTGCTGGTTTAATATCAACTGTGCATGAATGAAAAATTTCTTCACAGCAAGGGTTGTCAAACATTGGAACAGGCTGCCCAGGGAAGTGGTTGAATCACTATCCCTGGAGATATTTAAAAGATGTGCAGATGTGACACTTTGAGACATGGTTGTAGTGCGGCGGGGGTTGGTCTTTTCTCCCATGTAGCAAGTGACAGGATGAGAGGAAGTGGCCTCAAGTTGCACTAGGGAAGGATTAGATTCCATATTAGGAAACATTTGTTCACAGAAAGGGGAGTCAGGCATTGGAACAGGCTGCCCAGGGAAGTGGTGGAATCACCACTGCTGGAAGAGTTCAAAAGTCATGTGGATGTGTAATGTGGGGACATGCTTCAGTGGTGAACATGGTGCTGGGTTAACAGGTGAACTTGGTGACCTTAGGGGACTTCTTAACCTAAGAAATTCTATGATTCTGTCAAACAAGGATACAAATTCAGCGTACCAGAGTTTAAGGAAGAGTGTGTTACTTTGTCCCTTGGAGTCCCAGGTGTGAAAGAGAACTCTGTATGTGTTGTAGAATCCTATAGACTCATATTGACTGTGAATATATTATCTGTTCAAATAACACCGGATAAATAATATGGTATGGCCCTTTTCTGTGCAGAAAACATTTTGTCCCTTGGCTTCAACTGGGGAATTGAGCAGAGCTTTGTTGCAGTTTCTGGATTCAGTCCCTTCAGAGAAGCAGTGCCAGCATGCAAAAGAAACAGACAGAAACATTAGGTAGAACTAATCAGAAATCTTCCTTTGAAACAAGACATAGATATAAGATTCATTGGATGTAGGATGTCAAATTTTAATTTCTCATTTGAGAAACACTAGCAAATGTGAAGCATTGGGAATTGGTCAGAACAGGCGAGAGGGCCCATGGATTTCAAGATGCACATCTCAGGGAAAATACATCTAACAGATCTACTTTGGACAAAGTTTTGCATGGCTTCAAGTTACTACAGCCTTGAACCAGGAAAATGTCTATCTTCTGGATCACGTCCACCATTTACCATGCAGTACAGATATCCATGGATTCAGCAGGACTGGAGTCATGCTAGAATTTTTAGCATACTTTCTATGGAAGACAGTACCTGAAAGCTCTGAAGCCTTGGTTCTGAGTACTTCAGGGATAGTAAAAAGTGTTTAACTTCCAATCTCTCCCTTGGTGGCTCTTGAAAATCATTGAATCTGATGGAAATAACCATTGCTTGCTTTTGCTTTGGAGTTGGGATTCTGGTGCTGGATGTTCTGGGAGAGGCTCACACAGTGTACCCCAATACTGCACAGTAAGGGAGGCTCAGAGGCACACATGAAGACTACTTTGTGCAAGTTCAATGAAATGATTGGTTTTCTGGTTTTGCTGAGGCTTCAGTCTTCCATGGAGTGTAATTCCATTCAGAAAGGGAAAATACTTCCAATCTCATGTGATTTGGGGCTGAGTGATGTTTTTAAAGAAAGTGAGAATGCCAAAAGCAGGCAGCCCACTTTACACTTATCACCGCTCTTTCATGACTGTCAAATATATGCTGTGCTGGAAAGGAGATTGAAAAATGTTTAAATATAGAACTGGAAGAAGGCGTTATTACTAGTTTATTTCTGACTACTATTTTGGGTTGCTCTTTTGCTGTTTTGTTTTAGTAATTGAATTTGCTTGCTTATAAACCATGTGTATGAGCTCCCTGTCACTGATTAAGAATACTAGCTCAGGGCACTAGAAAAACAAAACAAAACAAATCAAAAAAACCACAAAGTGAACCAAATAAATAAATAAACATTAATAAATTTATTTTCCACATCAGATGCTGTAACTTGTGGGTGTAGTGACAGAACCACTTAGTGCTGTATCAGGTCCAGCCAGAGTCAGGAGGGGCTGTGCTGTGGTGGACAATCTCTTGCATTGGAAGGCAGCACTTGCAGAGAAGGGGAAACTCAACACATTACCTGGTGCTCAGGCCCTGAGTTCAAGTTTTGCTTTTATGGTTCCCAAGACTGGCAGTGCTACTGAGACACTGTCTTTCAGGCAAAGGGAACAAGAGAAGGCAGTGGGAAACTGGCATGTTATTTCCACTCAGAAGTGTTTCAGCCTATGGAAACCAGTAGAACCAGCATGGATACTACTATTGTAGTCTATTTTTACGCATCAGAGAACTGAAGTCCGGAGTGCAAGCTAGCAGGCTTGGTTATAAACACTCCTCTTACAGTAGCAAAAGGGCTTTTTATGCTTTCTTAGTCTTATTTGGCTGTAGAGCAAGGGAGTTTTAATTTAAAAAAAATGTTCTAGACTACAGAATGTGCAGATGTGGGTATATTTGTGTTGTATTTGATAATTGCTTTGCAGAGCAGTAACTTCATGCTCAGTAACTCCTCTTCATAATCAATGCTTTTGCATTGTCCTGCATCAGAGGTTATGGATTTGAAAAGCCAAAACTGGCACAGCCACCCTCATTTTGGTGCTGCTGTGGATGTGCCTCTCCAGTGCCAGGCTTTTAGGTACTTCTCTCTGAATTATTCCTGGTGTGCTACCACTAAGGCTTGCTGTGTTGAGGAGGACTCCACCAGCTGCTGCTGCTGAGCTGTCTGTTGGCTTCAATGCTCCCATTATGGCTTGCTGTCCAGCACTGTCCATTTGTTGAAACCAGTGAGCCAAATAGCTCCAGGTGTAAGGGAAAGAAGAGCTCTTGCAGCATGGAATTGGCACAGCCAGTGTCCTCACGTTGCAGAGGTGACAAAAGCAGTGGGGAGATAAAAACTCTGTATTCTCCTGTGCAGCACTGCTGAAGGTGGCACAATGGCTGAGGCATGTCTGACTAAATTGAATCTCTGGAAAAGGTTTCAGAAGATTCAGAGCTGGTGATGAGATGAAACCTGAGTGAGCCTTTATGAGTGACTCATCTGTGGTTCAGCGGCTGACTACAAAGGAAATTTCACACTTAGCCGTCTCTTCTTTTGACTGCTTTTGCATCACATTTTATTTCAGATAATGTACTGTAAATAGTATTCCTCACTGAATTGTTCCAGCCTATCACAGTAAACCATAGTTACTGAGACAAACATAGGATGCTGCTTTTTTTGTTTGTATAACCAATTTTCATACACATAGTAGTTTGGGATTTAAAACTATCTTTTGAAAGCCTTGACAGCCTACTTCATATATGAGGGCAAGCTCTAGGATCAAGGAAGAAATTAATTTTTATTTTTCATAAATTATTTCTTCGGATATGGTATTGATGCTTAAATTAAAGTCCTCTGATTGTAGAAAAACTGTCAGAAAAAAATAGGCTGCCTCTAAAAATATTTCCTTTAAAAATTGATCACCATTGTTACAAATCAATTCCATTTATCCTGTTTGTATTGGCAGATTGAGGCTTCATTTGTAGCCCTGGAAGCTTTCAGTTTTGCTACATAAGTTTTTTTCTTTTAAATAAGGCTCAGATACAGCCTAATTTATGGCTAAGTCAGCATGAGGGAGCTTTAAGGCAATCCTGTTCTCACTTGTTCTTGTAGTAGAGGCTACTTGTATAATCAGATGGTGAGCATCTGTTTTGGACATTGCTTCTTCAGAGCCAATCCACAGAGCTTATGTGATATATGTTAAAGTCCCCTGCTGAAAACATTGCTTTTTGGTTCAAACTGTGGCAATTTACATTTTCGGTTTGGTGGGACCAAGAGTTCAGGCCCAGATTATCAATCAGGAGGGTAACTATCACATAGGCTCATTCATGCTTCAAACTCCCAATGGCTGTCAGAAATGTGGGAAGAGCTTCCTCTGACAAGAATAATGCATAACCCTTTATAAAAAGGCCCTTCTCATCAGGCAATGTCTGCCTGTATTTTTAGCTGTGGAGATTCCTGGCTCCAACCCCCGCTGTTGGCCAAGGCAGCAGCTTCCCACCAGGCATTGCTGAGAATAGAGGCTCAGGCCACTTACATCTACTTAGCAGTTTTGTTAATTGTAGCAACCCTTCTCATAAGTGGGATTTTATTGTGAAAATTAATATCTTGACTTCTCTGGAAGAATTATCACTCAGTAAATTGGGAAGTACGGGAATAGCAAAACTGGCAGTATTCTCTGGTGTATCTTCATCTTTCCTGGATACATTTTCAGTGCTTTTTTGAACTGTGGGATGTTTTTATATCACCACTGTGATGAGTAGGTACTCAATTTTGATATATATCTGTCAAGAGTGATAAGCACAGTTCTTGTGGGAAGAACATTCATCCTGTAGCTCATGGTAGGGACATTAATTGTGCACTGGGAGACTCATACATGTACTAGTTTTATTTTGCAGCCGCTCTGCTCATGTATGAATCGTGCAAATCCTGAGACAGTAAGAAGGATTGTATGTGCAATTCATAGGACATCTCAGAGAGTGTAATAATCCTGACAATGTGAAATATAGGGCAAAGGAGGACTATGCATTTGTTTCCTTTTCTTCCTCCATTGAAATACATCAAGGTTAATTGTAAAACTTCATTATTACTTGATAGACAGTGATGATAATAATATGAAAGTTCCTAATTAGTTTTCTTGTTCATACTTTCCCTGTTTTTCAAGGTCTCCATCTTCCCAGTTCTGCTGAGTATCCTGGGCTCATCTACTAAGCTGATATAATTACCTCTTCCTTTTTTTATTTTGTGCTTATTAATTAATATAAACATATTTAAATGGCAGTGAGAGAAGTATCAATTTTAGACTCAGGGAGAACACTTGACACTATAATTTTTGTTTTGCCTGCAGTTTTAAATTATTTTAAATATCCAAGGCATAATATGGTCTATGTATTTAGGTTCAAGCACAGATAAAACTTAAGGCCTGATTGCGTATTTTTCTACATGCTGGAAAGCCATTTATGCATAAGCAAAGAAGGTGAAAGAGGCTGACACTGATCTCTCTGGTGACCAGTAACAGAACTCAAGGGAATGGCCTGAAGCTGTGTCAGAGGAGGTTCAGGTTGGATGTTAGAAAAAGGTTCTTCTCCCAAAGCATGGTTGGGCACTGGAACAGGCTCCCCAGGGAAGTGGTCACAGCACCAAGCCTGACAGAGTTCAAGGAATGTTTGAACAATACTCTCTGGCATATGGTGTGACTCTTGGGGATGGTGCTGTGCAGGGTCAGGAGTCAGACCAGATGATCCTTGTGGGTCCCTTCCAACTCAGAATATTCTGTGATTCTGTATATACCTAAATACTAATTTTGATGTAAAATAATGCAAGACTAACTACAGAGACAGAGCTTTTTATTGTGTTATTTTAAACCCCCTATTTACATTTATATTGCTTCACGTGATGGGAAGTGTTTGGTATTTGAAAATTTGGGATTGATGAACAAGTAAACATACCAATGCGGTTTGAACAAAATGCTTCCTATTTTTGAGCAAAATGCTTCCTCTGAAAGACTTACGAGGAAAAAGAGATTTCATTGTAACATGCTCCTTAAAATTTAGGGAATATTAAACAAAGAACTAAATGAACTTGAAACAATTCAGAACTCTACCTAGTAATAAATCAAGTCTTATGGTAGTTTTCTGGCCCTAGTAAACTGCTTTCACACTGGCTTTAATGTTGAAGTTTTAAAAAAAATATTGGGGAAAGGTATTCAATAGCAGCTGTTTCTTAGACTAGAATAGCTAACATCTAAATGAGCCTGGATCCTGGGTAGAATTAGAAGTAGATTTAGGATTTCCCAGATATAATAGGGCATTGAAGTTTTGGACCTGGAACATACAATCCAAGTTGGGAACACGTGGCATTCCTGCAAGAGCAAAGGAGCAGGTTCTTTGTGAACATTGTCTTAATTCTCCTTCTGGCTTCAGTTAGGTGAGTCAGAGTCACTTCTGTGTAATGACATTAGGCTGCTGTAGTATTTGAATTTTTCACTTGTACCGTAATATGTATAGTTCAGGAATGGTGAAACTTCAAAGGTGAATCTGCTTCTCAAAATGCGCTTGTGTGCGAGTCAGTCACTTCACCCTGGTGCAGGAGCTGTGGTTACTCAGAGGTGGAAGGGATGGAGTTTGATAAAAATTTATTCTAAAATAAGAGCACTAGTTTTGCATATTTGTATCCATGCTGATTCAGCAGGGAATTAATTAAAGTTTTCATCTGTTTTGATGAGTTTACTCCAAGGAAACAACCAACCCCTGCTTGTGCTGGGGAGGAAATGTGAGAAAGTGGGGAGAAAGAAGGCTGCAAAAAGAATGGAAGCACAGGGTTGGCAGAGAAGTCAAAAAAGAAAAATACTTTGGTTAAAGAAGTATGGTAAGAATTATAGGGAAATGGACCAAATCCACAGTGTCATCTCTGATTTATAACAGCATTTCAGAGTAAAGTCTGGTATTAGCATTTTGGAGAGAATTTCCAGCGCACAAAGTGACATTTTTGAGCCAGGTGATAAAATTCTATTCTAAGGCTCATAAGGAGAAAACTAAAGTTTTGTCAAAGACATTGGCCTTGTTTGTCATACATAGCCATGACTGTCTGTAATCCAGTCAGCTACTTTTCTTAATGTATACCTGGGGTAACATTTTCCCTGGAGCCACTGAGCAACACTCATGTTCACTCATGGAGGATTTTGCCTTCCCTGTATATTCAGGCAAACATGAGGTGACTTGCACAGGATACCCTGCCATAATTGGTTTGCTTCTTTATTCATTGAGAGAGCTTGTGTACCTTTGTCAAAATAATTTAAATCATTGCTTAAATGATTCCAAAGTCATGTTTATGTGCAAATACTTTTTAACATGCTGCATGCATAAAGTATTCATACTTTAAGACATCACCTTAAGATTGTCACAAAGTATTAGCATATAGTGCTCTAATGTTGTCAAGAGCTTTGGTGGTTTATTCAAAACCTCTGAAGGAATCAATTTGAGAGAGTAAATCTCAAGAGTATCTGTGGACCAGGGGCTTATTTAGCTTCTGCAGACCTCTTCTTCTCTCCATCTGCTCCTTCCTCATATCTGACATGCAAGCCTGTTGCTCCATTAGCAGAGAGATGAATTTCAAAAGTATGTTTCCAAATATGTTTCATCTGACATTTTGAGAAAAATGTATACTGTCATGTAGCTTCATAGGACATACTGGTATCTTCAGAAAAAGAATTTGCACAAAAGTTGCAACTTTCTTGACTGCCTTTCTGGTTTGATTTCTAGATGCAATGACAAACAGTGAAAAGTTGGCACATCAAAGGCAGAAGCCATGTTAAGGTGGTATGTGAAGTTGGCAGATAAGGTGAAGAAGGCTATGCCATGCAAGGAAATCATAGGAATAAAATTAATTCCTTGGTCAGGAGAGGCCTGAATGCATAGGTGTACCCTCCATAATACAAGCTTTCAGCTGACAGCTCACAACAGTCCAGGCTCAGTGCAGATGGACAAAATGCCCAGGATGTGCTGATATCTGTGTATATGTAGGTGGCAGACAGAATCAGGAGAGATCAGGAAGTCCTGAGGGAAAGAGGAGTTGACATCTGTGGTGGTGGAAGGAAAAAGAGTAGAGACCTGCAAGGGGGTGGCAGGGCCCTAGGGGTGAGACCCACCAAAATGGTCTCTCTATGACATTTTTAATAAGCTGAAGGAGGTTTCTCAAAGCCTAGGAGGAGATGGTAAAGATGACATTTGATGCCATGGGGATCTGGATGAGTGATTTAGTTTTAAGCTTCACAAGGAAAAAGCAGGTTTTTGAGATATTTTACTCATTGTGTAAAAAAATTATCCTGATCATAATTTGTACTCTTAGTGGGAAAAAAAAAGTATGGAAGAAACTGAATCAGTTCTTTTCAGAGACCACCATAAATAGTGATGATAACCATGACTGTATTTTATACTTATGTTTATTCCCTGGTTACATGCTCAACAGTATGAACTCCTTTCTACAAACCTCAAGATCTTACTTTTGTACCCAAATGGTTTCTGCCATGGAGAAATTATTCTTAATCATCCCTGAGGCTTTTCTATGCCATTATTTTTGTTCATGTTGTTTATTTTTATTTATAGCCATTCATCAACATAATGTGCCATTGCCTAGAGCAGCAGAATTTTTTAGATACCTTAGGATTTTTTCCTACTTGCCTGTATATCATTCGTAGCATTTTATATTCTTTTTTTTCATGGCAAAGCATTACTGATGTACTATCATAATTGTCTTCCCTGAGAAGAGGTAAGCTGAAGCATCAATAATTGATGAAAGAAATATCCATTTCACAAAATTTTAATAAGAATGAAAAAGTTAAATGCATATGGACAGACACATAGCTGTGCATAGTTTTAATCCATCACACAGAGCTTGCAAAGGGTGTGGTATCAGATGACTGTGCAAACTTCAGAAGGCTGTGACAATAGTCTGTTTTTATAACCACTTTTAAACTGATGCTTCTAGAATGAGATATTCAACTGCTATGCAGTTCACACAGCTAGATCATAAGGCAAGTTAGAAAAATGTATTAATTGTGCGATGAATTATGGATGAATAAATTGCATATGTAAAACTGGGAATTATCCTGTATTCCATGATTCACTATCTATTTCTGACATGGAGAACTAAGTTCTCTTGAACAGAGTCACACATGTGTTAACTGTCTGAAAATACCCAGCACAGGGCATTTTTTTACCTTCAACCATCATTTTCCTTGCCCCAAAACTGGTGGAAAATTTGGAGTTGATCCCTGCATTGCCTGTATTGACTGCACATTCTTCAGCATGTAGGGCCTGGGGCATAGCAGTTGTGCTGCCCCACCAATGAAACTACCAGATACTGATTCAGACACCACTGCTTAGAACTTCTCCTCAGTGCCACTCATGGGAACTCTTAAGGTTTCTGGACTAAAGGAGACATACGCAACTCTGTGCTGCTCTTCTTTTGCCACTCAGGAGGACTGGAGAGTCTGGCACAGATTTTAAGACTCTAAACGATCAGGACCTTTTTCTTTATTACTGAAAATGGCATCACGTTGCCCTGTACTTGGAAATTTATATGGGGTTTTGATGATTTTTGTATGGAGCTCTCTGTCATATGGCTGACCAGGGACCCATTTTTTTGTCTATCAGGGTGATGCCTAGTCCTTGACTGAGTATGGGTTGGTGTTAACACAAACATTGACCTTGCTGTAGTTGCAGTTGCTATTAAATTAAGCAAAGTATTATTAATACTTAACCAAAAGATCTATGTAGAAATCGCTGTCAATCGCTTGTTTCTCTGAACAAGACTTTGACTTTGTTAGCTTGATAAATATACTCTGTGCTAAACACCGGTCACTGCCTCTGGAAGAGGGCAGTGAAAGGGAAGAGTCCCTCCTATATCCTCAATTAAGCTGCTTTTTTTCTATGCCCTAAGTTCATTGGTTTTCAAGATCAGTCACTCAAGACAGAAAATCCCTGCAGTTAAAAATTGCCATGATTGGAAAACTCTGGAAATGACTTTGGAAGGAAAACTTCAAGAGATAAGTTGTAAATAAGCTCTGAGATTGTAAAATGCAGAGTTCAGCACATCAGAACAATTCCTGAGATTTTAGCAAACTTCACAGGCACTTTTTCTTACCTTATTTTAGATCACAGCTAGGGGAAAAAAAAAAAAAGCTAGCCAGTTTAATTTAATTTCCTACTGTAGCAGAGAGAGGATCCATCCCTTACTCTCTCCCTCCATTGCCAGCAATGCAGAGGTTTCACTGAACCTACACCATCCTTTAAAATGTGGCTGGTTCAGAGGGAGAAGAGTTTGCCAAGTATGGTTTTGTACTGGACGTTTGGTAGTATGATGATAACCCTGTTTGCAAAAATATTTTAAGTACTTGCCTAATTTTAGGCAGCTGAATAGTGCCATTTCTTTTTTAAGATTGTCACATGCTTAAAAATAATTCCATTATTTTTTTAGATATGTATGGGTTTGGAGATTTACATACGCCTACATTCTGCTCATCGATGTCAAGTCTTTTGAAAGAATTTATGTTTCTATTTTTTCCCCCTAGGTGGACACCCATGGAAACATTCTGCTAACTTCGCTTGAAATTCACAACGAGGTGGCAAGCAATGAGGTCACCACCAGCGTTACAGAAGCCCGAAATTCAACTATATCCTTTGACAACTCAGGAATCCAGTACAGAAAACAAAGCTCACATCGTGAAAGCCTTGGCAGGCGTTCGTCAGAAAGACCAGGCTCCCACAGCAAGAGGGGCCATTTACGAAGAAGGTCTTCACAACTGAAAATAAAAATCCCCGATCTAACGGATGTGAATGCCATCGACAGATGGTCAAGAATGGTGTTTCCATTCACATTTTCTCTTTTCAACTTAATTTACTGGCTATACTATGTTAACTGAGTGACTTAGTTTTTTTAAAGGACTTCAGCTATAACAAGTGAAGTACTACTTGCCTGCAGAGTTTATATATATATTTATATATTAAAAAATATATATATGAACTTTGACTATGTAGACCATACTCATGTATGTGTGAATACATGTAGCAAAGAACTGTGTGTACTTTAAAGTACATACTGCAAAGCAAAAGTATATGTTTGCACACACACATGAACACATTCGTTCTGAGGTTATGGACACTTTAACATAGAATGCACTTCAGAGGAACTTCTTAAATTGAAAGGCAAGTGTCGTCAAAGCAGCAAGCCTTGAGAAAGTGAGTGTTGTATATTATCACTACAAAACTTTGATTGTCACAGAAATTTTTGAACAACTGTAATCATGTATAAAGTCAGTATTTAGTAACATCCTTTGTAAATGCTGCCATACACACTAATCATAAAGCAGTAGAGTTACACTGGTAAGTTTAAAATAAGTTATTTATATTGCAGATCCATCAACTACCATTTCATCGAGCCAAATTTATTTTTCTTTGCTAAAATTTCTTGGGTTTATATATGTCATAATACATCTTTTCCCAGTCCTGGATGGGCATACTTTTTGATGATCTCTTGCTTTCTCTTCTGCAATAAGCAAGCTGATCATGGGAGTGTTGTAGGTCTTTGGAGACATATACAAGTTTATAATATTTCAAACAAGCATTTTAAGTGTCCATCAACAGTGACATGAATCTTTTGTAAGTACTGTAAATGTACAGCACATTTTCCTTCCCTTGGACTGGTTCCAGTTGCCATGTCATTTTGAAAGAGAACAGCACATTTTTAGTATAATTTAGCTGAGAATTCAACTACTGTCAATGTGTTTTACATCCGCTGTAGATTTAAAGATTGTTATTCCAGTGAAAGCATAGAAGATGTCTCAGGTTATTTGTTACTTCAACATGAAATCACCTAGCTGTAGCCTTTTTTAAACATGCATTATATTATTTAACACTCTTATAACATTGTATGTTAATGTAAAATATATTTGCATAATATGCATATGAGCATATTTTCTCAATATTTTTCTTTCCTGTGCTTGCTATTGTGACCGCATGTTATGTCATATTTCTGTTTCTGTGATGTTATAACTTTTTATTCTCTAGAGTTGAGCAAATAGAGCACTTCTGATACTTTGATTCAGTAATGGAGCATTTTCATATTTTATTTATATACTGAAAGTATATGCCTACACTTACCAAGGTAGTGTGCTGCCATCACAGATCACAAGAGTGTGTTTTGTTTCAGCATTAACTGTGTTCTAACATACCCTTCATGCAAATGTGGCCATTTTGGTTTTGATCCCAGTCCATTCCCTCGCTGGGATTCCAACTTTTTTCAGTCTAGTAGATTGTAGTCATCAAGGTATGCCAATTTCAGATCTGTAAACCTAATTTGTTATTTATCAGAACTAAATCTTTCTAAAGAAAAGAAGATATATTTTTTGTAAGCAGTGTTTCTATCATGTACATTCTCAAGAAACAACAAATACAGTAGCATAAATAGATCTAGAAAAACAGAATTCAGGCTTAGCCCTGACAGTTCTCTGCATGTGAAATTCCTGTGGACATCAATGGGATTTTTTGACAGAGAGCTTTGGATGCTAGTTGGAGACTTCATAAGGCAAAAATACATGTGGATATGCATGTAGCAAAACCACCAAATAAGAATGAAACTGAAAAGGGCGCCTTGGCTCTGTAATGACCGCCTTTGTTGTCACTAGTACTTGATTTACCTGCGAGTAGAACACTGGTATTTGGGTTCCTGCCATGTGTGGCCCATTACTGTTCCCACCCCTATTTGCAGCTGAACTGTGAAACTTTGCTGTGGACTGAAATTCCAGCATAGATGAGTCTGGTTTGCAGAGGTGTTTGAGTTCCGTGCTTGGGGCTGCTCCTTGAGCACAGATGGGCTGGGCTCAGTTGCCTTGCAGGGCCATCCCCAGCCGGGAGCATTCATCAGGACCCCAGAGGCTGCTGTGGGCACAACCAGCACCCCAGCCCTGCTGAATCCTTGGCAGTGGTGCAATGTAGCTGGAGCTGCAGTTTTTAAGCACTGTATTTGCAGACAGCCACACAGCATGAGGAGCCTCAGAGGAGCCCGGATAGCTGGAGCAGAAAAACTTGGTGTTTAAAAGCTCCTCAGTATTAAGTCCCATTGGTAAAGTGCAATGAGAGCTCTCCAATATCTCTTCAAACTGTGAAGGGATTATAGAGCACATTGTCATCTTTATAATCAAAGTAACTAACAATTAACACCCTCCCAAAGTACATATTAGATAGGATTGTTGGAAACATCTCCTAAGTTTTTTATCATAGTAGCAAAATATATTTAAACAAAACATATCTGATTTTAATGAAAATTATAAATGGTAGGCTTTACTTTAGAAAAATTTCCCTACTGAAATTATCTCCAAGCAAGTCTTCCTGTAAGTGCCCTAAAGAACTACCCTAAAAAATTGGATTTGAGAATGGTCCTTCTCTCGTGATTTAACCAGAGCACTCTCTTTTCTTCAAGCCCCACCTCCTAGAAATCACATGGCCAGGCAGAAACCTTCAATAAGAAGTGACTTTTTAGGTGTGATAGAAATGTATATTCCAAATCCCACTGAAATCAGTTCTTTGGTGGCTTCAACCAGAATTTCCAAGAAGACAGAAAATTACTCTCTGTACAGAGCAAAGAGACAATGTGGATTTTTCAGGGCCCTGCATGTGCAAGAGGACTGAGTCTCTGAGGACGCTCTCCCTCTCTTACCCCTTGCACTACTGGAGGGCAGCATGTTACTGCAGCCCCCTTCAGGCAACTGTACTCCCCATCTTGCCTGTCCTTGCAAAAAGTAGGCAGTTGCACATTTCAGCTTTTTCAAAAGATTTCACATTCATTGGTTTAGTCACAAACAGCTTTAACCTTGAACAAATCCACATCTTGGTTTGGCTTGAAAAAAGCCAGGAAAATCTCACTTAACACTCCATCTTACACACACATTTTTTGTGCCTTTTTTTGCCAATTCTGTTCCTACAGTCCCAGCACGACTTCTTACACACAAAACCACACACATACAACCATGTGTTAAGAATAGTGTTTGCCTTGACCTCCCGTTTTCTGGCTCTTGACCCTGTGCACAAGCTGCAGTATATTATTTTAACCATAGATTGCTTTAAGACTAAAAATGGTAATTTCAATGAAATCACACCAGAGCAATGCATTTTGTAGCTAATTAACTCCTTTGTAACTCAACACTACTATGAATAACGTTTGCACACAATTTGTTTGTAAAAGGCATTTAAAAAAAAGGAAAACTGGAACTATCTTCTGTTATAGTCGAAAGGGTCAATAAACAGTAGAAATATTATGGTGGTTTAACTCTAAGTTGAGTTCATCCCATTGTAAAGATAAACTAATACCCAGTCCTTTTTGCTTAAGGCACAGCTATGTATTTTTGGTATTCTTCTGCAGTGAAAAAAAAGAATAGTAAAATGGAATGATGAAGAGATGCTTTATGAAAATATTGATGAATGAATATTAATTTATTAAAAAGGATTTAAAAATTATTTGGTTGGTTTTTTTCTGGGGATGGAGGGAGCATGATGACTTTGTTTAGCCAAATTTAATCTTAAATATCATGTAATGATTAGTCTTACACCTTTTACGGAAAAAGACCAAATATGGAAGCATTTTCTAAACAACACACAAATAGCAGGAGAGATTCTGAAGCATTGAACAACTATATTTCCTAGTGCTTTATATTGCAGATCAAGGAAGAGGGGAAAACTACATCTACTGACTTAGCAAGATTCTTAATAGCAAACCAATCTGTCTTTAAGCTGCAGCAGTGCCAGTTAAGAGCAAAAAGTTTGTTCTGTGCTTTGTATGAAAAAGCCTGCTTCTACCTAGGACACAGAAGAGTTTTTTAATATCAAAACAAGACAATGTTCATTTATATGTTTCAGTAATCAAGTACTGTGTTCATTAAACTTTTTATTGCTAAATATTAATAAGTTATTTTAGAGGAGTCAGGATACAGAGAATTTTGTGAAAGGGGGTTTTAAAGATACCTTGATATTAGTGCTAAAACCCGTTCCCCCAAAACTACAAAAACACCTTGAAAATTTGGAAAGCAGGAACAACTATCATATGCTTGCTTAAATCTCATAGTAGCTAATGGTTTATGTCACAAATTTTAAAAGTAGATAAAATATTCATAGCTGTAATGGCCTTTTAAATCAACAGAAAGGCTCCCTCTTATTTCAGCGTGTTTCAGCTCACTTTTAGTAATGCTTCCCAGGTTGAAAGTAACATCTATGATCTATTTTTTCTAGTCCAGCCTGCATTGTAGAGTAGGAGAGATTAACCTTGTAGCAAGCTTAGTTTTGTGATGGAGAATATTTGCTAAGAGACTAATTTCTTTGTGTATTATTTTGTAGATGAGGTGTGGGTAAATATTATTTAATTGCTTAAGTACTACTCATTATATCGAAGGAGTTCAGGTTCTAGTAGAAATGATGGGTTCTTTACTCCAAATAGTTATGGTCCTGTTAGTATCAAGACTATTTCCACAGATGTTGGTTTTATAGTCACAACAGCAAGTGCCACCTGCTAAAAGAGGTACAGCAGTAACTGAAAACTGAACTAAAACCAGTGGGAATCTCAAGGCTTCTCTGAACTAGTTTTGAACAAAGAAATCTCTCCTAAGTGCCTTCAAACTCCTCCAAATCAGGGTCTGAGCTCTACAAAAATTATTTCAGATAGTGGGTGTTTAATTTATGTGGTTCTTATAGCTTGTGAGAGCTGACATGTGGACTCTGGTGTACCTGTTCAGAAAATCAAACCTTTTGACAGTTTACCCAACATACAGCATCACTTGTACTTGAAAACTAAAGCTATGTGGATAGAATGTGTAACAGTACAAAAACAAAAAACTGCACCTAAAATCAGCTAAACTTTAAATCACTAATTAACTGAACTTAAGGTAATGCTTAAGCAAGCATAGTGTTTGTTTGGACAATGCCCCTTACCTTTGCAACATTCACTGTGGTATATTTTTGTCCCAACACTGCAGCCTAATTTAGGTTAGCAAGTTTTCTTCTCCCCAGTAATGAGAAAACCCAGAAAGTGACCACTGCACTGGCATAGCTCCAGCAAGGCAAAGGGAGAGCACCTCTCTAGGTTTTCTCTACACTGAGCTCTCCAGAAAGACTCTGATCCTGGCTCTGAATCTTTCACTGATCATTCCTTTAACTCCAGAGGGAGCCTTAGGCTAACTCTGAATTATCTCCCAGCTTACCACCAGCAGTTGGGTGGTTTCAGCTGTTATTGCTCCTGCTGCCAAAAGCTGGAGATAAAGTAGCTGTTACCCTAGCTGTCAGAAGGTACACTGGCAAACAGCATGTGAACTAAGGGCTAAGGTACATCATGATAATCTTTAGGTTATTCATTCTAATATTGTATTTAAATATATTTTGGTTATATTCTAGCCTTCAAGAGTTAGCACACTTGTCTCCAGATGCTGGTGCTTTTTATATGAATGTGCCTGGGACAGAGCATGGGGAGTTTGTCTAAACACTTTAAATCTGCCCAGCAGTACTCTCCTGGGCATCTCCTCCATCCCTCATCCACATCACAAGTCAGAGTTTGCATTGCTCCTGCACTAGGTTAACTACCCACCTACAGAGAGTCCAAACCTGCAGGTGTGTGCTGCCAAGTGCTGCCTTGCTCAGCTGTACCATTAGATCTTCTGCTTGTTAGAAAGTCTCTCACAGATCAGATGCTATAATTAGTCTAACAATGAGCTGCAGCTTCACACCTCCTCCTAAAATGCCAGCATTGCCACTAGGGACCCTGTTTTCCCATCCTTTGAAAACTACTAGAAAAAGAGGAATTGCAGGCTGACAGGCAATTAAGAACCTCTCTCTGTACACCCAGGCTCACATTTTGCTTCAAGTTACACATTTAATCTACAGGGACAGAAGTAATTTGGTACAAAATTTCCTGCCCAGGGCTACTCTTAAGAGTTTGCAGTCCAAAACACAAGTAATGTAGGTAAATGCTGAAGTATTTTAAATTTCTAGCTACAATCTTTACATCTTTTTTTCCATTGGAGATATTTAATGTAAAAGGCATAAACTGCAGCAGCAGGAACCAGCACACAGTAAATCTCCCTATGCAAGCTGACCCAGAGCTAGGCTGGAGTCAGGCACGTGTGCTCCTCCACCTTTCAAAGGTCTTTCGTCTTGGCTGAGCAGCTGGAGAGTTTGAATGGAAATTACAGCTCAGCTGAGAATGATCCTGGAACATGACCCAAAGCACTCTTTGGGCAAGTGCTTTAGGCATCTGCCTCTGATGTGAAGAGCTGACAAAAGCACTACGTCTAACTGCATCTTGGATGGAGGGCAGCCTCCTGTCATGAAAAGGCTTTGGGTGCTAGGCATGTCTCTGTGAGTGCCTTCGAGGCATGGATTCTCCCTACACTTTCTTGCCACTGCTCCTGGACGGATGCACAGTGGACATGCTGCTTTGCCCTGCTTAGCTGTACAATTCTCCTGCCACAGCAGAGAACACATGGACTGAATTCACTCCATCTCACATGGCACATTTATCTGAGGTATCCAGTTAGTCCTTCCATCATTGTAGACCCTATTTTTAACAAATGAAAATACATACTAACATCCTGGCTATTTAAAGCACACATTTGGTGTTCCAAGCCAACATTTTTAGCTTCATTTAGCTTCATTCAACTAGCTGCAAAACCATCTCCAAAGAAAGATTTGAGCAGAAGAGACTTGTGCAAGAAGTGCTGTTGCATGCTGCTCTGCAGCTGGAGTTGCTGTGCTTGAATTTTGCAGGTGATAGAGAGTATGGGAATAATGGAAATAATTCCTACACTTGCCTATATTTATAATGTTTTGGATGAAACGGTTTCAGTGTAGATGACAGAAGACATCCTGTGATGTGAGGTCCCATACCACGACCAACAGTGCCTCGCTCGTCTCCCTTTGGTATCAGTGAGAGCTGGGTGTGGGTTTACAGCTTTGGCTGAAAACTCAGAACCACATTGGCTACTGGAAAAATACTTCTGATTGTTTGGGGATTGGAAAACTGTGACATGACTTCATTTGCAAGTGGCAACGATTTCAAGACACATTTTCCCATGAACTTAACAGTCCTGACTCTGCCATATTCTAAGCTGGAGGCTACTGCATAATTAATTAATTTTTAAATTACTATTTCATTTTCCATTTTTTTAGTGTGAAGCACCAAGGTTTTCTGTTGGTTTCTCTAAAAATACAATACCCATTTGCAGCAGGAAAATAATTAATTGGTGTTATAAATGCATGTACAACTGCACATAGTGCAAGATATTAGAAGTGAAACACTAAAGGATACCCATTACTTGCAACTACTGCTTGGGCATTATTTGAAATACTGCTGACAGTTCTATATGAAGAATATGCTTATTTTATAACAACACTGATTAGGTATTCTATAGGGGCAGTTGATATAACACGCTTCCATGTATCTCATTTGCTTTGACAAGGTAGTTTTTGGTGAAGCCAATGCTGGAACAATTTCCTAATGACCTCACTGATGTCAAATTTCTCTTGATCATGATTTCTTGCAGACCTGTAACATCCTGAATGCAGATGACAGTTTTGACATTCACAAAGATGTAGGTTTAATTATCATCTTGATTACTTAAGCTGGAAAGCCAGATGCCTAAATATCATGAAAGGTCGAGTAGAACAAATCCTGATAGTCGGTATCTTTCAGTTTTAGAAATGTTGCTTGGATTGGAAGGTGACTTAGAGAATAACAACTAGTAAGTCCTTTGCATAAGTCTCTTCCTGCACAAAGAAACAATTGTTTAACAATGTTTAAACAAGGATTTGGTCCTAAAAAGGAGCAAATTTGAGCTGAAATGCCAAAGACATGTAAATCACCTCAAAAAAAAGACAACAGAAACAAGACACCAAGATATATAAAGACCTGATAGTTTTTCCCAGTGCCCCATGACAGGTAACACTTTATTTGTTGAGAGGCTCACAAGCCACCTCTTTAATAGCAGAGAATTTGTCAATATCCGTTGCCTTTATGTGCATGATTTATTAATCTATTTTCTAAAGCAATTTGAGGGCTGTAAATTCACACCATTTTTTAGTACACAGCTCCTCATGGATTCTGGTTTATCAAGTGTTAGGTAAAGAGGGGAAAAAGCATCTGCTAATCACTCATTAGCTAGAATAGATTCAAGCAAATTACTGCTATTATGAGTTCTGATCCAAAGCCCATTATAGTTGAAAGAAAAGCTCTCAGAGGTTTCAACAAGCTTTTCATACCACCTGAAATTAATATTAACTAGACTGCTGGAAAATTTACATCTTAAGTGACTATATGAAGATCAAGGTACAAAAATTGCCAGAATATAAGACATCCATAGGAAAGATCAAAATACAGTAGTGGACTGAAACCAGGAATTGCAATAGACACAAGGGACAGGAATTTTTGTGATTTTAGTTTGATCTACTACATTGTTGCTGTTGAGGTGAAAAACAACCAGGTTGAGTTTTTGTTTGTCCATGGTTGTCCACAAAACCCAGGCTTGGCCCCTTAGCAGAAAAATGCTAAACTAAATGAAAAAACCCTCCAAATCACCACCAAAAAATGGAAGCAGACCACATCTGGCAGTTCAGAAAACTCTCCTCATCTCCAGATGGCTGGCATCCTACTGCAACAGATAGGTATTTTAATTATTCTTTATTAATAGAAATGTTGGTATAATATTTAAAGTATTATTGATGTTTAATCAGACATATTACATGCTTTGTTGGAAAGGAACCATTTTCGAGACCTGACCATTTTGAACCACGCTGAATTTATGGGACAGTTCTCATTTAGGAAGTGAAGAACTTTTGGCCAGAAACTTTCCCATATGCAAAACTAAAACCATTGCCTGACTATTGAAAAGAACAGGGTCTAGGCCTTTATTAATTTTCAGCTCTTTATTAAAAAGGTCAGCTATGGGGGGAGTCGTCTGCTGATTGTCTTGAAGATCGGCGGCATCGGCAGCAGGAACAGATGAGGAGAGGCTGTCCAGCAGGA